>JAUBNQ010000016.1:15049093-15063020 GCA_032353495.1 Ctenopoma kingsleyae | reverse complement strand
TTTTTGTTTTTTTAATTGCATTACAGACAATAACGAACTTTATCACAATATTCTAATTTTCTGTGACAGTCCTGTATAGAATCTGAACCCCGAGTCGCTCCCGGTGTGTTTAAGTGTAGCTTGTAAGTTGCTTTCGATAAAGTCTGCCTAATGACGAAATGTGAATGTATTACAAATTGAATAGATGTTGAAGGTACATACCTGACACTAAAAAAGGTCTAACTACATTTAAAATCCCGTCTAACAACAAGCCCTCTGAAGACAAGTCCTAAAACATACCTGTCCACCTGTATCATCACTGCCTGTGTCTCTGTAGGTGCAGCAGGTTCAGGTGTTTGCAGACGTCCAGTGCACAGTTAACCTGGTTGGCAGCGACCCCTACCTGAACCAGGGCTCCATTGGAGCTGCAGCTTCACCGAAGGGCCCTGGACCACAGGGCCCACAGAACAACCAGGCCCAGCAGAAGAGCCTCCTCCAGCAGCTGCTCACCGAGTGACACCTCCGGCCACCTTCAGCTCTCCTACTCCCTCTACGTCTCTCACTTCTACGCCTCCTCCTCGGAGGTCGGTGCACCAGACCCATTGCTGTCTCTGTCTCACCTTTTCGGATGGATGTTTGGACGGACACAGAGTAGGTTCAGAGAGGTCTGGCTGTCGGTGGGTTATTCGGGACCGGTTGTTTTTACCGCCCAGTACTTAAAAGAAAAACTCAAGTCAGAAGGAGCAGCAGTGTATTTAAACCTGCCTGTCTAATCTGTCTGACAACCTGTCTGTCTGCCTCAGCCTATTAAAGGCAGTGTTGTCTTGCTGCTCATTCCTTGGTGACCTACTTCCTGCTTCCTGACCCAAGAAAACAACTGCAACATCATTGTAGATTTGCCAAGTTGTCATCACTGTCAAATCAGGGCCGGCCTCCTTTTGTTTGTTTGGTTAATTTTTTTTCCTGATCGGATGGTTTTTGTCGGGCCGTCGCGGCAGCAGCAGTGCATCTTGGGAGCTTGAGTTGCAGTGTACAGCTGTGCTCAGCTTTTAAATGTGGGAGTGTCCCACACAGCAGCACCTCTGGCTTTTTATTTTAGTTTTCCTCTACCTGTCTCTCAGCGATGTGGGAATGTTAAGGTTTCAGACCTCTGTGGCATTGTGGGATAGAAGCTCAGTATCAGCTGGTTCTGTGACTGTCTCTCTCTATCAGCTACAGTGCCTGGTGGAAGTTTGAGTTTTCCCAAGCTCTGCTTCTTCTTCTACATATTATTCTATTTCGTCTTCTGTTTAATTTTAATTTTTTTTTTTGTTTGTTCGTTTGAATTGTTTTGTTTAAAGAATCTTCTGCTCTCACCGTCGTCATCATCATCTTCATGATCATCAGAACAAGCTTTGTCAACAGCCAGAATGGATGGATTGACTGATGGATGGATGGGAGACAGACAGGATGCTGCTCAGTTTGGAACTCGTGTCTTTCTCCTCTTGGGGGAAGGTTTTATTTTTATTATTTTCAAAATATAAAAAAAAAGACTGTTATGATTATTTAACTGTCTGTCCGTCACATTTTACCCCCCCACCTCAGCAGCTGTGAATACAGAGCCCTGTCGGGTTCTTTCTCTTTCTCTCTCTCTCTCTCTTTCTTTCTGTGGATCTTTCATGCTATCTCTCAGCCTATCAGTGTTGTTTGCCATGTGCACCGTGCAGGCGGGTAGTATTGTACAGTACAGAAGGACAAAGACTTGGGGATGAGCTCACTCTTCTCTTGTATCTGCTTTCCATTTTTAAAAATGTAATTAGTTGATTACTCAGAGCAGCAAAAGTATAAAACTATGTATAATGTGATTCGATCCAGGTTTTTTTTTTTTTTTTATTCAAACATTGTCAGCTTATGTTTTTTTGGCATCATGATATTGTTATAACGGTAAATGTTGCAGAGGAGGAGGAAGTTATTCCATCTTCTAAAATGTGAAAATTTAAAATTTGAGTTTAAATATAGCTAGATCTCACTTCCTTCGGCGTCCCATTCAGCGCATTCATTGCTGTGCTTCGTCTTGTGGTAACCAGGGAGCTAGTTAGCCACCTTTTCTTGCTTTCTCCTCTTGTTTATTCTTACGTATGTACAATACTTTAAAGAAAACTTTTCAAACAGTACATTTGTGTTGTTTAACCATTGTATAAAAAAAAGCATAATAATACCTTAATACCTTCTTTGCTGTGATTACGAGCTCTCTGGTGATGTCGCTCAGCCCTGTGCCTGTAGTCGCAGCAAACGATGTGATTTTGGATATTGTTCCTATATAAATGACATTTAAGTAGAGGCTTTAGTAATAGAAGTTGCTAACAAAGATGTGATTGATAATTTAAAGATGTCATGACATTGAATCAAACAGGATGGGGTTGAGTCACAAAAAACACACTTTTTTTTTTTTCTCCTCACCTTCTGCAAATCGATTTTATCAGTGTTGTTCCTGACGATGATTCATTTTTTTTGGGATTCAACCCTCTTCTCCCGCCACCTCTGGTTCCCCGATGAAGACCTCACTCCACTGGCTACACACACACACACGCACACACGAACACACACATACGGTTTTCTGTCGACTACTGTTGCTCAGTCAGACACTGTCTCTCTCAGCGATAACAGACCTCTGTTAACAAAATGAATTTCACACGCAGAAGATGTGCAACACGAGATTGCACACCTCACTAGCAATTTAGAAAAAGCAAAAATCCGTCGAGACGTTGCCTCAAAATGTTCTTTACATGATGAAGTTAATGCGAAGATGTGCATATGAGCTTCATATCAGGCACGTTTTAATGCTTATATCAGAGTTTAGGGCTCAGTCTGACACACTACCCAAAGGTTTTAAAGTGTAGGATGCTACATGAGGTCCGGTCTTACTCAGTCTCTTAAGCCCTTTTTACACAGGACTAATTTTATCAGGGAACATCCACTGATTTGTAACGATAACAAACGTCCTCAGCGATTTTTCTCCAGTCAAATCTGCCACGTCTGTCCCCTAGCACAAAATCAGGAGTTCTCTGATTTAACTAATCCTGTGTGAATCTTTGTTTTCGGTTCATCGTTTCCTTTCTTTCTCTGGAGTGGGATCTGTGGAGAGGGTTTCGCATACAGCACAGACCTCACATTGACGTGTTTTAGGGCGTTTCATCACACCTGTAAAATGAGTTTCGCAACTACCTAATTCATCACTTACACTAGGTCAACTACATGCAGTCCGATGCTGCTTCATTGGAATAGGGCTTTCCTGTGTACTGTTTTTACAGCGATACTTTGTCGTATGCAACATTATTGAGGGATAGTATGCAAGGTCAACATTCCACCCGCCAATGCCTCCGATGTTGTATGATGTGAGAACCACTTTGTGCGCAGCTGAAATGTGCAGATTTAAGCAGTGTGCACCTAAACAGTGGCACAGGAACAGTCGTAGTCTTTAATCTTTCTTAAGCCTCTGAGTCTGAAATGCCGAAAATGGCTCTTAGGGATATTTTTGATGGTTGGTTTACAGAGACTTTCTGAAAAGGAGTTTATTGTTTCTGTTTTTTCTGTCTGTGTATTTATTAGAGAAGCATGTGGATAAATCATCAACGCCTGTTTATTACCTCATTATCTTTCCTTCTTGACCATGTTTTCACACTGTGAGCAGCTTGTTTGGTCGCTACTGTATGTTGTAATTGACTGCAGGGCCACAGAACGACGTTAGTGGAATTTTCTGCAACCAAATGTTGATGTTTTTTTCTCTCTTCCTTTAGCTGGACCTTTTTGTATAAATTAGATTTTAACATAGCTGTCTATCAAGCACTTCTAGAAACATAAAGAGAAGAGAGGAAAAAGTTGAGGCTGTAGATGCTGGAACCAGCAAATTTAGTCCTTTTTGTTTCATAAATTACTTTAATGGTTTACAGCTTCGGGTTACCTTCAGTTCACCCCATTTATTACCTTTGACTTCCACTTTAACCCCTCGAGCTGATCTAAATTGTATTGTTTTATCAGTTTTGCCACCTTCAAACTGAGACTTCTGCACAGGTCAATAAAAAAGTTCAACAGTAGAGGGCAGGATAGTCAACCTGTTCCACTGTGGAGGTATTTTAAGACTTGTAGTAGATTCAGGGGGGGTAACATGACCCTAACGGGAAGGAAAGTGTTAAAGGAGCAAACTGGGGCAAAACCATTTCATTTGTTTCTGTTTGAGAGTAACATTTCCAGCGATTTGAGAGCATGCACTCAACTTCTTGTCTGTTTTGCACAGGGAACAAGGACACGTGATTCCTGTTTCCCTTCACGTTTCTCACAGTGTAAATACAGGAGCCAGACAGTCCTGTGCCACCGTTCGAGCAATTTAAAATAACCAGAAGAGATACAAGCTGCACAAAGTGGAAGAATGTATTTTTTTGGAAGGTTTATGTCACTGTCAGCCTCTTATAAATCTGCTCTAATGATTTCACACATACAGTATTGATACCCCGTCTTTTCCTTTCAATGTTCTGCGTGGAATAGTCATTCCTATGGAAGTGGTTTCCTCTACAACCCTGTTAAATGCAGAAACTCAGCTTATCCTGCAACAAAAAACATGCCAAATACAACCAATGCATATGTTGTTTTTTCTTTTTTTTTTTTCTATGTAACAGCCATTCAATGGAACCGACAGTCCCTCTCTCCTCACTACAGTTAACAGGTACAAGATTAGGTTCTTTTATAACAGTGGTTTCAAGATGTTAACATAATGTATATAGCAGAGAAATGTGAATATGTATTTGTTCAGAATCAACAAAAAAAAGTAGTGCTCCGAGTTTGTGGTAAATAACTACTCGCCTCCGTCATGTTTTTATTTTGTGTTTTTGATTTTCTACTTTTTTATTTTTCTGATGATGTATGTATGTATGTATATGACTATCAGTGAGTGAGTATGTATGTGTGTAAGTGATTAATACTGTATATCTGGTGTTCTCTAAGATGGAAAAGTCGAAGATGTCCTGGTTTGATTCTTCTCTTCTTTTTACTCTTTAGACCCTGCACAGTACCTGTGGGTGTTTCAGATAACTATGCCAGAGAATGGTTTAGCGACTGCTGAATGTGATTTTACTGAGAGAGAAGCAGTGTGGACTGGCTTTTTGTACGGGTTAATTTAAAAAAAAAAAAAAAAGGCCATATTATTTAATTTTCTCTGTTGTCAAAAGTTTAAGCAGATCTGGGAGAGTGGAGCCTTGGTTTTGTGGCGAAGCATTGCCTGTTTGTTGTGTATATGAGTGAGCTTTTTTAACAATTTTGACTGATGTAGCCTTTTTTTTGCATTCGTCAATAGTAAATGACCAAAGCTTAATGTTTGATGAATATCATATGCAAACTACATCATCACTGGACAACACATAATGTAGCGGCCCAGTTTGAATTTCTTGCTTTCTCACACAGCGATATTCTGCTGCTGTTCAGTGTCGTTTTGCACGTTTGTCTCTCCTCGCTTGTTATTCTCTTAGTCGCTGTCCGTCTTTTTAAAAGTGGCCTCTTGGCAACAATCTGTGCGACGTCCCAAAGTTAGGTCCATTTAGAGATGTCTCCACGTTGCCAGTGAGGCCTTCTGAGCCCGAAGTGCTGTCACTCGTTTACAGAAAAAAAAAAGAAAACATTGCAACTGTTAGCTATGCACCTTACGGAAACAAGCATTTCTTTACGTTGACTTGTAGAATAAACACTGGAGCAACACTAAATCATTCATTTCAAAAATAAGATTTATAGTTACTTTACACAAACCACAAAAAAAAAACCTTAGTGGGAGTCTCCCTGTCGGTGAGTTTAGTTTAGTCACTTTAATAATGACCTTTCACAGCTTCTAAGCTCATTCTTGGGGAAAAAAAACCCATTTTTTTTCCATTACCTAAATACTTTATACCAAACTTGAGGTGCCTCGTGTATATACTTTCTGCAGTAAAGCTTGCTCCTTTGCTGTTTAACAATAATAACCTTGTTAACCAGGGTTTTTTTAAACATTTTTTCACCTTTATAAATAAAAAACTGTATTTTAAATGACTTTTTTTACACACGTAGAAGATTAATCAGATTATTCCAGGAATTTGCAAATACAATCTAATTTTGCACTTTATACCACATTAACTCAGAGTGAAAAGGCCATAAGAAACTGTTTTTAATCAGATCTGTATTTGGAGAATAAGCAATGTCCCCTGAATGTTCCAGGAAAATGTTTAGCTTTAGTGTTTTAATTTGAAATTGATGAATTGCTCAGGTTCTTTATGAAGAACTCGACTGTAGTGAAAACCCTTTATCCAAATGGTAACTAAAAATTGTACACACTTTATTTTCTTTGTAATGTAGTCTACTCTCTGTGTCGTCTTCTGTGTGCAACAGCCGATCCTCAGTATAAATACTATGCCAGTCTTCTTCAGGTGACATCCCTCCCCTCCTCTCTGCGCTGTCGGCTGATGCCAGGCGAACTGTTAAAAACCTCCTGCTTGAATCTCAAAACATTCCTGCTCACAACACAGTTTCAGCGACCGACGAGACGTTTGGTTTGTAGCTGCCGCCGAGGCTTGTCGGCGTTCTCTTTGCTCTCCTGCAGCTTGTTTGTCTCTTAAAACCAAGGCGGACTCTTTGCTTTGTGTTAGTAAAAATCCGGTTGTGTGAGACTTAACCTCTGCTGTCTAGCAACAATTCTGCACTGACGTTGTCTTCTCTTTTTTGCTTGTCTTGTCACACGTCTGTGCTGCCTAACGTAGAATATTTAGCGATGTGCTGATACCGGGATCAGGCCGGTGCCTAGTGGAGGTAATCAGATTTGGTGTCAGGGAAATTTGGCGCTTCAACTCTATTCCACTAAGTCGGAGACGTTGCTTCTCAGTAGGATTCAAAATGTGCTTGTCCACAATGGTATTTGTGCACCGTTAAGTCCTTTGCATCATTGCTCCCACTCATTCCCAACACAGGTGTTCAGATCTGTACTCCATGTGCATCAGCTGGTCAAAGTATTGTAAGTGCTGCCTTATTGGGACTGAGGTTGGATGTGGTTCAGAGATTTTAAAAGAAGGCTTATTGTTCACTCACCACTTTGTGTTGTTTTGGCGGTGGTAATGCTTACTCTGGAGAACTTCAGATAAAAGACCAAGGTTCCACTTTCTCCCTTGTACAAATTAATATAAATAAATATATATAAATATATATTATACATTTTATTCATTTTTGTCCAGTTTTGTATATTACACTCATGTAAAGTTTGTTTTTAAAGAGGCATCGGAGCAGCTATTACAAGACAATATGAGTGACAATGTTCATCTGGGAGAATTTTATGCATGTTATATCTTCTCTTTTTCTCTCTCTGTCTCTTTTAATATCCCCCGATCCCGCTGTTCAGGTGTGTACCGTGAATATAAAGAAATCTACCTTTTCTTTGGAATGTTGTAGACAATCAGTCTCAGGCCGGGTCCAGTCCCTGCAGGGAGTGAGATCCCTGTAGGCTGATAGACAAACAAAACTCTTTTTTTTTTTTTTTTTGTTTGTTTGTTTGACAATTAAAAACTATTTGCATCTACTGGAAGTCTAAATTTGGAGGTTTGTTCATTCATATGTTCGTGGCTGCTCAAGTTTACACACACATTTCTCTACTACACTCAAAACACAAACACCTCGTGCATTTGATCCCTCTGCTTTTTTTTTTTTTTTTTTTTTCCAAGGTGAGGATGCCAACCTTGAAGAAATGATGCTTTGACTAACAAATCTATAACATCTATGAATGTGGGAATGCAACACATTGCAATAAAAGCACCATTTGAAATGCAGCATGTCATCCATGTATCTTCTTTTTCCACCCTTAAAAGATCAAATGAAGGTTTTGAAAATGAGGTTTTTGCAGGCAGGTGACCTCTGTGCAGCCAGTCCAACACACAAGATGCTGCATCACACATTTCATGCACTTTTCTGTTGCATTATCCCAACTTTTCACATAATAATTTGACAACTGTTCGTTATTCTGTCTCCAGTGTGATACTGAAATAAATCATTACCATCACAAATATTAATAAACTGATTAGGATTATTATGTATGTATTATTTACATTAATCTAAATAATAAGGGAAGGTGAAAGTAATAATGCAATAAAGTGTTTCCTGTGACTCAAGTCTGCCACTCATAACATACAGTGTTTTAGTGATTTGTAATTGTTGCATAATTAAGTTGTGCGAAACCTATACCCTAAATAATTAATATACATTTATTGTTTACAACTAAGACATAAAAGTATAGCTTAGCAAAATGGTGCATTGTGCGTAGAGCAACATCACTGAGAGGTGTAACACCTCAGTAAACATTTTCTAAAAGTGCCACCTGACGTGTTAAGTCTAGGAAAATAAGAAAAGTAGTGGGATGTTCTGAAAACCATTGCGTTATCCAGGGAAATGATTTTGACCTTCTCTTCTTTATCTTGACTGACAGCGCACTGTCAGATCTCCACAGGTCCAGCTGATATCATCAGGATATTTTCAGGGACCAGATGAGGCTAAAATGACGGGGTGAGTGGAAATAATAAAGATTTGTTATGTGTGTGTATGAAGATGACTGAGGAAACAACAGTTTCATAAGTAGATCCAGTCAATGTGGGTCGACAACCGAGAAATGTAAGTAAACTGAGTACGTTTTGTGTAGCCTGTGTAGGTGGTCGAACAGTTGCAGTATGTGTTTGGTTAGAATGAATTGAATGGAAAAAGATTATGTTGTTATTCCACTAAGTCTAATCGTTATTATTGCTAGAAGGAGAAAGTGTCTGAAACGGTGGATGGCTTGTGAACAGTTACCAGACGCCTCAGTCCAGCAGCATGGCCTTGAAATGTTCTTGATACTCTTAGTCTTTCTTTCAAACGTTTTGGTGTGTATTAGTTTTAGAAGGTAGATAAGATAAATTAAAAACAGCCACCAATGTCTGATCTAATGGTTCTGCTCATGTAGACAAATTTAGAAAATGAAATGTCACAACACATGAGTGCAGTGTGTGTGTCTGACGAGCAGGATGTCAGCAGAATCAGGATTTACAGTCACGTTCGGGACCAAATGTCAACTGTCTGGGTTCGGCAAATAATGTGAGTAACATATATCAGGCCTTTTGTAGTTTTATTCAAATATATATACATACAGCACAGAGTTTATTCCTGTTTTGAGCTCGTGCAGTAGCAGTAGCTACACATTAACAGTGCCTCTAAAGCACAAATAGGGTGGCTACTTTCTGATTATGACAGTTGCACAAATAGTGACTTGAATCATCAACATCATCAGGATAAATGTTTGTTTAATTCCCTTTTTTTACAGCCACCATCCAGTCAAACCACCTCCAAACAAGTGTGGTGCAGTAGATGAGTGTTAAAAAAACATTGAACACTAACTAGACAGTGATTACTGTGGTCAACACAAGCTAAAAAGTCTTCTGTCACCGTACAGATGTGAGCCGTGCCTCTGCGAAAAGTTTAAAGTACACACACACCATCCACACCACAGTGTCAGATTTTATGTTCAGGAATGCCATTTTTAGAAAACGATCTTCGGAGTGGATTAATCTGAAAGTACTGGCCTTGACATTTGAAAACAGAAAAATGGAAAACAATTACATAAGCTGAGTCGAGTGATGTGTGACATTAAAGTCTCTGCACTGAGTCATATTAAATATCAATACCATGTACGGCAGTTGCTCGCAGGAAGTGAAACATTGGAGCTTTAAGAAGTTAGAGCAAAGGTCAGCAGCACCTGACATTAGTGTGCTGATGCTATTGATTACCAATTCTGTTCAGCCTTTAATTTATGATTGGATCAGCTGAAGCAGGCAGGGCGTCGTGCAGTGAGACCCCCCCCAACATCCCCAATAGATGCGATTTCCTCTCATCATTCCCTAAATGGCCATTTGACACAAGAAGATGCCCTGAGGGATGACGGTCTGTCGCCTAAACCTCTCTGACAGATCTGGGAAAGCTTAGGTGCTGCCCCCTGCTCTGTCTGTCTGCCTCTAAAACCTGAACATTTGTGACAAACTTTAGATGCTCTAGTAATAAACGAGATAATTGTGTTGGCTTTACAAATCAAAAAGTTCACTGGCAAAAACGAAACTAGAATTTCTTGAACAGTATAGCATGAATGATACAGATTATTATTATATAATCGGTCGACGTATTCCTGCTTCCACCATCGTCACTGTGGTTCTGGGAATTAGGGAGAGGTTGCCATGGGGATATTTGCTGGCCACCACTCCCCGGCACAGGTAATTGTTCCTCTTCACCATCTTTCTCTCTCACGTCCTGTTCCCCCACACTCACTCAGCAAAAGAAGATGCAAATATCTGTTAATGTAATGAAGTAAAATACTGGGAAATTGGCTGATCTTGTGTTATAAAGGTTCCTTTAAGCAATCAGCTCTTAGGTTTTAGTTGTCATGCAGGTGTCATGTTTTTCCTGAGCCACAGACAACCACAACCTGCCGTAACCTTTACAAAAAAAGTCAAAGTGGTTATCAGAAGATGTTCACTCTGGAGATTAGCAGTTTAGAGCAGCCCTTGAACATGTGCTCTGTTAAATTGTAAGTGGACTACTTTTACATCATACAGAGCTTTTGTACTTAAGGTCTTCCATTAACTCACATTCCCACGTCCACAGACTGCATTTCTTTAAAGCCCTGCTGCCTCCTGCCACTCTCCACCTGGCCACTAGATGTCCTCAAACTATCTTCCTTTTCCCAACCCTGTCCAGCAGTTTGAAGAAGAACATCCATCACACAAGGAAACAAGATAATGAGGCTAAAAAGCAAAAATCCATCAGAGATATCAAAGTTGTTGGTTTGCTATAAGGATCGCAAGTCATGTATAATTATTTGCACCACAAGGAAAAACACTTTATGAGGATCCAGGAGAAGTTTCTTGTCAATGACCAAGAACATTTCTGACCACATCCACCAGAGGCTTCTACTGAACTGATGAATTGCACAACGTTGCGCTCCCCAAACCTTTTTGTGACCCACAGTTTTAATTTAATTAGCAAGTAGTATTTTTTTTCTCCAAAATGTGGAACAGTTTCTTATAATGAGGCAAACCATGAACAAAGAGCTGGAGACAGGTGTAGAGGCGCTGTGGACAACACCAGGGCAGGTTTTCGCAAGACGCAGAGGAGATGCGATGGCCACAAGACGAAGACGCCAGCTGAGGTCTAAAAAAAAATGCTCTGTGGATGGTGAAAATGTTGCTTTTCACAGATGTGGTCGAGAACCAGAATCAGCGTGACCTCACACTCAGAGCATCACACCTGTCGCACACATACTCGCAGCGTCGAATGAAACACACGCTGGAGTCTTGAATATGTAGCATTGGATGTCACATATTGTGTACTTTATTTTTCCCTGCACTGAGAAAGTCCATATAAAATACAGGAGAAGTGTTATTGTTCAAATTTCCACTTTAGTGATCATTCAACACTGTTTCCTCTGTGACTTATTACCAAAGCTGCGCGTCGTGCTGCTGATGAGTTTCAGGCAGAGGCGACTGTTGCACTCACTCAGACTCGAGGCAGAAATACAAGACCTCTGCTGAAGCACACGGCTCACACGACTCACTGGCTTCTTTTCCGGGCTGTCGGACAATTTGAGTCGAGCTGAGAAGAAAAGCTGGGTCTCTCTGCCCTCCAGCTCTCAAACAAAAAGTCTACCACCTGACAGGGATGCATTTATTTATTAAAAACGCAACAACAGTCCAGAGGTCAGACAGATGCCTCACACCTTCAGGTAAATGCAAAGAGAAAAATAATAACCCTAAATAACAATTCAAATGTATATTTTCATGTTTTTGTTAATATCATACTGTAGTATATATGTAACTTGCTACGGCTTAAAATTCTTGATGTTTTTATTCTTCAGATGAATGAGTTCTGAGTTGGTTTCTCCCGGAGAAGAAATGCAGACTGAGGTGTCGTCTGTGGGTTTAAGGTGCTGGCCATGAACCACCGTGTCCTCACTTTAAATCAGTCTAAGAACATCTGTTGCATATTATGTCAGTCTCCCCTCGTTCTTCTTTTCCTATTATTGCTGCACTGCCAACTCTCTGTTAAAGGCACAAAATGCTCCCAAGACAGAAAAGTAAATGAGAAATTTGAACATAAAACGTTTTCAATGACATTTAGGGAGATTAAGGAATACAGGATAGTTTGAAAAAACAATAAAAGCATCATGAATAATTATCTAGATGTGTCAGTTTCTGTACTACTTCATTTGAAGACAAAAAAATCTTGATGATTTTCATATGTCATTATGTCTGTATTTGAATTTATCCAGTACAGGTGGTTTTACTGCCACATTTCTGCAGAACTATTGACTATCACATCGGTGTCAGCAGTAGCAAATGCTAGCATGCTAAGTTACATAGTACTACTACTACATACTACATACATACAAACATAGTTCATGTTACACATTATAACATCATCTGAATGAAAATGTAGGAAAACAAAATTACAAGAGCACTTAGGCCTTCTAAAAGAGAATCTGATGTATAATTGCAGGATCAAACTTGCACCTTCTTCTCTTAATGTAATGCCTTTGCAGCACACACACTTCTCTCCACTCGCTGTCATTTGCTCTTAGAATCGATTTTGAAGTGATAGATCACTGCACTCTGCTGACTCCCGTACGTTAACTGTAAGTCTATTAACATCAGTAACACAACCGTAAGACTACTAACATTTTATATAAGCAAACAATGAAAAAAGATATAATTCAGTTAGTGCAAGGACAAAACACTAAGAAGAATTCATGAGAAAATTAAACATTATTTAAAAGCTGACTGCAGTGGGTGGAAGAAGACAAAATGTCACACTGACTTTAAAAGAAGCTGGATTATTGTGAGCAGAAACCGGCAGGAAACAATAACATAATTTTCATGTCTTCTGAGGGGCTGGTTCCACTTTGACAGCATCACTCTAACATCATGTCCTTAGCCTCAGACTTGTTGTGGCCTCAGCCGTCAGCAGCGAGGAAAATGCTGTAGCTGCTTTAGGACCTGCTCTGCAGAATCTGGGTTACCTGTCACCTAGCAACCATGCTAATTAAATCAGTCTTTGCTTCCAGTTGTTATGTTGCAGAGTAATGGCGACCAAAAAATATTTTAAAGATATGTCAAGTTTTTTAAAACTCTTTCATGCTGTAACTCAAATAAGTGGATTTCTTTCGATAAATGCACCCACAGAGCTGGTAATGTCTCTTTCAACCATTTGGTGATTGGTTTTCTCTAATAAACATAAACTTTGACTTTTGCCTATGAATAGGGAGCATATTATGTTGCATTATTGTTGTGCAATGGAGCCTGCAGCCATGCAGGCTTAGCCACCATAAGCCTGCATGGTTGTTTTCTGAGCCTGTGATAACTTACAGTCTTCAGCAGCTGCATTCATATTAATTCATATACATATTTATTAATATTTTCAATGCTGTGGGATGATGACAGATGTAGTTTGTATCGTTTCTATTGGGATAACTTTCTCTCGATAAATTCTGTTCACAGTCAGATGTGTGGAGTAAAAGTGACACTGCTCTTGGTACAAGACCAAAAGATTACTGTCCTTTTTTTTCCCCAGTGACTGAAATAACCTGTGTCTTTGTTTTCAGTGACAAACAACTTCAGTAAAGCCAAACTGTGACGTGGCACGCTGCTGTTTATCTCCTTCATCCTTTAACATTGGCACATATCTCTTACCTAATCATAATATGCTGGTTTTACTTGCTTAAACTGAGCCATGGATGTGGTGTGAGATCAGAAAACATGTGAATCGTTTACTACAGTTTGTAAAGAAAAGAGAATATGATGCAGTTTGAACTGTTCATGACCTAACAACCGCAACATCAACGTACTGAGCAGCGTAAGAATCATTTAAAGGACAAGTCTGTCAAGACATTTGAAAATGC
>JAUBNQ010000016.1:15003424-15017220 GCA_032353495.1 Ctenopoma kingsleyae | reverse complement strand
GTGTGTGTGTGTGTGTGTGTGTGTGCGCGCGCACGTGTGTGTGTGTGTGTACAAAAAAGTCAGTGTGTGAGTTTGCCTGCATGCTGTTTGCTTCGAGCCCTTTCAGAAAGTTTGTTAGATAGACTGGGTTTACAAACCTGCAACCTGATGGAGGGAAACAATGGGTCCTGTGCAATTCACTGTTTGAAATGGTCCCCTCTAGTCCTGTTACTAAGGCAGTTTACCAATAGGCCAAGAGTAAAGTAATACGTTGACTACTGGCTTCTTTCTGAAATTTGAGAACAAAGAGGGCTTTTAGGGGGTGTTGGATGGAAGCTGCAGACCAAACCACACAACAGGCTGCAGCTCCGCTAGATCATCAGTCTGCAATTAGAACTGCTTACTCACTCTGTGTGTGTGTGTGTCTGTGTGTGTTGAACACAGCACAGCCCCTTTTCAGAGGTGTCTCTGTTGTTTTGTTTTGTTTTTCTTTCCTTAAGGCTTCAGCCATTAACCAGGTGAGACTGGAGCCCAATTAGCTGACGTCTGGTCGCATCCATCAACCTTTCGCTTTCATTACCTGTGTGTTTATCACTTGAGCCATCACTCTCTGTTCTCACCCTGTGTCAATTAACAGCTCTCCCACCCAATGAAACCCTAAAGGGAAACTTTAAACACCTTGCCAGACAAAGAAATACTCCATGGAAACAGATATTGCAATGTAGAGAGGCAGTGCAAGATCGTTTCGTTCACTTTAAATAGTTGTCCAGACAGCTCCTCTTTGTGAAGATCCCAGATGGCCAAGATTATTGTTAGCAAGTTAACGTTCCCACCAACACTAAGCTTATCGTAGGATGTGATTTTTATTTATGTTCAATGTAGTCTTGAATCTTATAGATGCTTGTCTTTCACATTTCTTCTGATGCTTACAGTATATTTTAGTCTCATGGGAGCAGTATTCTGATCGCACAGTTATTTCGCCCTCGATGACACTGTTTGTTAAAGGTTAATGAATGTCAAAGCAGGGAGCGCTGGCACTGGCAGCATCAGCCACATCAACGGTCAAATCTCATAAGGAACAAAATGCGTTAAGATTACACAGAGGTCTAATCACGTCGCTAATGCACTGAATGTAACGTTAAAAACTTTGCACTTATGAAAAACACCGTATCAAAAAGCATTGTGTAAACCTCTGTTTTTGCACTTCTCTCTGGAACTAGAGGATTATTTTGAAGCTTACATTAAGGCTCGGGAGAGGAGAGGCAGTTTGTAAATTGTTTTCCAGTGAAATGTGTGTGGTTGTCTGAAGCAGCAGGCAGTCATAATGATTTCTAAAGGGCCTCATCTGAGGGACCAGCCTGCTGAGTAGAGGACATCTCTGACTAATGAGCTGCTAAATATATCCTCCAGTCTCTCCTGTCTTCTGTTGCTTTTGCTTCTGTTCTTTCTTTCAGTCTTTTATTCAGTCTTTTTCTTTACTTATTTTCTTTGCTCTTATTCTGCATTTCTATCTTTGTACTTTCTAACTTTCATAAAGTTCATTGTGTTTTCTAGTTTTTTGCATTTTATTGTCGAGGTGTCTATTTAAAATCTTGCCAAAATAAATGTTTAGTCTTGTCTTTCTTTTTTGTCTTTTGAACAAAAGATCTCTGTTCTGTTTCCCATTTTCTTCATCTATCTTGTCTTTTTTCTTCCTCTCTCACCTCTTTGATATGTGTTTTTTAGGCCCGCAGAAAAAATGTGGGCTGGTTTTTCATCACACCGTTAGTCAACGGTAGCTTCCTGTTCAAACAAGTTCATAAGCATACACATAAGGCACTAAGCATCCTACACACATATGCTGGCTTTGCCAATGGTTGAGACATCCACACTGTTCCAGACTGTGAGAAAACCATGATCAGAGCCCATGACGCAGGAGGCGCATTAAGGATTTTCTACACAACAGTGCTGCAGTGTAAAAGGCTACTTTTTGATGACAAATTTAATGCTTTGGGTTAATTCTGTAGCTTTTATCATTTTGCAGTTTCAAACTGATGTGCCATCAAAAAGTGCAGAAATACATCTATAGCTTGGTTTGTAGAACCAGGAGTGCTAGGTTGTTTAACATTTTGACAAATACAGCTCCACTTCCTGTAGTTGCTTCACAATAAAACCTTTTAGTGGTTTTTCAGTAGACTGCTTTTAATGTGAAGCAGAAGCAGTAAATCCCTGACCTTGCTTTAGCAGCATCTTAAAACTGCAAGCACAACTCCATACCACATAATTCTTTAGTTTAGAAGTTAGTCAATGCACAGACAGTAGGATTTCACAACACAATCTTAAAATGACTGAAGAGGCTACTTGGATGAGTAGTGAAACATTTCAACCTAACAAGAAAAAAGTCCAGTTGCCATGACTGAACTTCCAGAACACTATGTCACCATGAGTGTAGCGCAGCAGCAGCTGCAAAATATTACTGATCAGCTGGCTATTATGTACTACAGTGGAATACAGAGTGCATAGGTTCATGCCTCAGCATGCTACAGCTGTAGCAAGACAGTGAAAATGGAGCTTTTCTGCAAAGCAGTACCCACAAGCTGTAAGTCTGTTGTTTGGGCTTTAGCTAAACTTTAACTTTGACAGAAGTTTAACTTCTGAAAAAGAGTTTGCTTGCTAACTTTAAAGTTCATATAGGCTACTGTTAGGAGCAAAACAGTCAGCAAAATAAAGAAAACTCAACCATTTGATCTGACACGCATGCTGATTTTGAGCTGTGGGAAAGGGTTGGGCTATACATGTGCTATCCTGTTGCACTTGCGTCGATTGTAGTCATGGGTGGAGGTGGTGCACAGCTGTTTTTCAGTCAGTTATCAGAAGAGTTTCTGTATTTCAGTAGAAATGGCTCCATCACTGTCATCCTATTGGGCAATTTCTTGTTCAATAGAGAGGGAGAGAGAGAGAGAGATTGTAAATAAGGAGAAATGACTATATGACAAACTACAATTCATGAGTGTTAGTTCATTGTCCCCCAGAGAGGACACAGAGCATAAAGTTTGATTTAGAACAACAACCCCAAAACTGTTGTGGTCCAAATACCCTTCTTAAAAACAATAGTATTTTGCTGGATCCTCACCCTACTCTCTACCATCACCCCTAAAATTAAAGTAGAATTTTTATTTCCACTGTGTGGTGTGTGGTTTGATGTTATTTTTGCCAGCAGAATGTCCTAATTAACATTCACATTTTCCTCTCTGTTTCTAATTATTTACAGTTTTTCTTTTGTACTGTCCAGTCCCATCCTTCAAACTTTAACCAGTCCATTAGATGGAGTGTTGAGATATTTAGTGGCCAGTTGGCTTAGCTCCACTCTAATGTCCCCTGTCCTTATTACATCATCTGTAAACAGCCCTCTGCAACAAACAGCAGCCAAATGGTGAATGTCTTTGTGGAGTCCATTTGGATAATTGTGTCAGGATTTATAAGAAGCCTGCATGTCTCTGTATGCCTTGTTTTTATTTGTCTACTTATATGTGACAGTAGAATAATGTATACATTTGTGACTTTATATTAAGCCTTAAACTGTACTAAATAGCCTAAATAGCTAACACAAGCTATGAGGATTCAAAGATGTCTTTAAATTGCTGCCATTATGTTTTTGTTGTTAATAGTATGATCTCACACTTATTCATTCACACAGGGAAAAGTTGCTCTTTAGGTTGGCAAAGGTCTCATTTGGGCTTTGGATCATGGTAGTTCAGCTTCTGTGTTTGTGTTCACAAGCAGTTTGCTGTATTGGTGGTCTAGCCAGCAGTATAAACTGTACTTTGTATCATGATGATAAACATTAGTTTTCCGGAAACATTCTCACTGGACTGACA
Organism: Ctenopoma kingsleyae; assembly: GCA_032353495.1. NCBI lineage: Eukaryota > Metazoa > Chordata > Actinopteri > Anabantiformes > Anabantidae > Ctenopoma > Ctenopoma kingsleyae. The sequence goes on along the minus strand of JAUBNQ010000016.1, from coordinate 15,013,384 downwards.
GTGAAATTCCTGTCATCTAGTACTTTGGCTTAAGTAAAATTTTAGCACTTATCTTACCCTTTAATAAAAATATTAGGTTTCTGTCTTAAATCTATTTGAATTTAGTGTTTTTTGGCAATGACTTAAAGAAAATTGAAGAAAATTTTAACAGTTTTAAAACTTAAGCTTGTGTTGACATGAATTGACTTTTACTTGAGGCTGATGGATAGTTTCCCAGGATCTTGATATTTTTTTCTTAGCAATGTTTTGTTGTTGCTAATTGGTTTTCTACTCCTTTCAGTAGATCTGATCCGATCTTACATTCAGTATTTACAAGTACAGTGTAAGAACCCACTGTTATGGAAAATATGAGAGACACTGACAACAACTGTCTTCTTGCTTTTCTCAGCAGAGGAGGCTGCATGTGTTAAAGAGGCTACTCATGCTCAGTACCATTTGTTCACTCTCTTTGTGACTGGCCTGAGCAGTTGCTCTCTGAAAGTCCAGTTGGGCTTCATTAGAGTGATGATGGGCATCGGACTGAAACAATGACTGCATTGTTGAATTACTGAAAATGTAATTCAAAGTGTGGAACACTTTGTGATGGTTCTGTCTGTATCAGTGTATCAGTGCTGGTAAGCAGGCTTTGGATTATGTCCATGACTTTCACCTTCAACAAATGTCCCAGACTCAGCATTCATATCTCTACTAGCTGGCAGGCTCAGGCTGCTGAAATATGATCAGTCCACAGTTGCATTGACAGTTGGGGGTGGGGTGTATGCATCTCAACACATGCACGTGTGTGTAGGAGGGGTCCCACACACTCTTTTGTTTTCCTCTGAAAGCTGAGAAGAAGGAATGTCTGCCTCCCAGCTGTCCTTGGGAGTGAGGGTGACAGAAGAGAGAAGGGGGAGCTCACTGTTCGCCTAACATCCTCCCATCTGTTACTCGAGAGCATAAAGTGTGTGCATATGTGTGTACGTGCTTGTACGTTTGTAGGGGGTCACACAATGGTGTCGTCCCCCCCCACCCCCACCCCCCGCCCTAACTCGCTCTGGCCTCTCATGCATATTTAACCGCTCAAATGCAAGGTTGTCTGTTGTCCTTTTTGGAGGCACACTGCTTAAATCTGTCACTGTGTCCCGTCCATCATTAAGTGGGGACAATGGCAGCACACGTGGATTGCTAAATGCATTGCAAAAGCAGCAGAGGATGGGTGGGGAGAGGGAGGATGTTTTCTGTCTGTTCAGAGACTTCCTTCACCCTGGGTTTATACAGCATGTGTGCTTATTTGTGTGTTGCAGCTGCAGGAAGATGTATGAGTGGTTGGCTAAGTTCTCTGGAAGTGCTCTTTTGGAAGCACATAGCCATTGGAGTCATGTGTTCTGGCAAATTTCCTGTTTACTGTAGAAATGACACTGTTGACTTTGGCACCAGTGTACAATATGAACATTAGTTGGCCTTTGTAGGGTTGTGATATGATGAAATTAATGCCCATTCTTCAGACCATACCCTTTGTCTCCCCCACCGGCACTACCCATCCACACAATGCAGATAGGATGTCAGTGAGCAACACAAACCAACTGTTTACAAAGGTGCCTTGGAGCTCTTGCAGCTTATACATACATAGTAAGTAACCTGTCCGCCACCGTCTGTGCACTTAGACTTTTGTATAAACGTGCCAGCCCCTCCCTGACACTGCCCCTTTTTCTTCATTCTCCCTCTGTGCCTCTTCTTCCTCTTTTTCTTTTCTTTTCTTCCTCACTTAGTTCCCTCCACCTTCTCCCAAAGGATTTTGGAGATGGAACAACTGCACTTAAGAAAAAAAAAGAAAAAAAGGGTCATATGCTTTGAGGTTTCAGTCTTTTTACCACACAGTAATACAAGTCCATCTTTTTATAATATTGTTTTTCACAATTCCTTTCCCATAACCTTTGTTCACCAAAATGTTCTTTTGTATTTTCTGTTTTTGTCTGAGTCAATGCCCAACTGTTATGAGTGGAGAGTCGCTGTGTGTGTTTGTCAGTGTTCAGCACAACGGCTTCTCACTCACATCAGAACATGACACTGCTAGTATCGCTCACCCAGACATTAAGAGTCCCACATTACAGTCTTGTCACCCACCCAGGTCAGTGTAGCAAGTTATGTCATCTCATAGTGTGTGAGATGTGTCTCAGACTGAAAGCTGATCTGTGATATTAATGTGTAAGAGAATGAAAGTGCAGAAAACACACATATACACACGTTATCACGTTTTGCAGTTGCACTATGACCTAATAACTTCTAGTTTAGCATCTGCATCACCAATTTATGTTTGAAGTACGTTCACTGCCAGATTAATTTAACATTTGAAGTTTACTAAACCTTTTCTCATTTTGTATTTTTTATTGTATTTTTATTTATGCGTCTGCTTTCTTATACCCGTGTTACATTGTCATCTCTAATGAAGGAAGCTGGTATGCATAAGGTGCATTTTACTCAAGTAATGTCCTTTCTCAACTGGTTCCCAGTGATTTTCAAATTAAATAAAAAGTATGGGATAAGTGCCTGTTAGATGCTGTGTGTTGCTGAATCTTCTCCACTTAATACACAAAGGCTAATATATTGTTTTGTTAATTTTTTGTTATAATCGGTCTAATTTGCTACAGATAGATTTTCTGTCTTTTGCTTAACCTCACTTTGTACTTTTTCATGGATTGTAACACAGATTTATAAGATATTTTCAGAGGCGTTTGGAGACCTAGGGATACAGATGCACAGAGTATCCCCAATGTGATTGCAGTTGGGGAAGTTTGTTGTGTATTATTCCACTCTCTCTCTGTTTTTCCTGTCCTTGTCTACACTGTCAACAGTCCAATAAGGGCCACAAATTTCAGAAGACAAAGAAAACAAGATGCCTTCTGTATCTTTTGAACTACTAGAATAGACCTTATTGTCATTGTACAGGGAGCACAACGAAATTCTATCCACCAATGGCAGAAATGAATAGGAAGCCCTCTTTATTTTTCCACTCAGCGCTGTTACACCATTGGCTTTGCTGCACTGTCATAAGTACATTTTGGTAAAACTCCCTGGGATTAGCGTTTGAGACAGGGAAACGTGGCAAAAACATCCTTGTCGCAATAATGACAGCAACATCATCAAAAACAACAACAGAGGACTTGGAGAGGAGCCAACAAAGGAACAAAAACACATTTACCAGGCCAAAGAGAGCATCATTATCCCATTGGTCTTAAGCTTAATCCAATGCACCCCCTCCTTAGCATATATTCATGCACCCCTGCTTCCTGACACACTTAAACATGCGCGCGCACACACACACACACACACAGTGAAAAACACACCCTCTTTTATGCCTCTATTGTTCTATAGAGCAACTAAACAGCTGGCCGCACAAGTCATCAGTATCTGATCTGCTTTAGAATGCTCCTAGCTTGTAATGGAGGATAATTAGATTTTTAATTTGTCTGGGCAAAGAGGTCTGAAACCCTTTTCTTTCCCCCACCCATGTTTTCCTCAATTCACCCCCTTCCAGCTTTTTGCGGGTGTGTGCCATCAGTAACAGATGGAGAAAGGGAGATATTCACAGCCTGGCAGGCACTTCAGAGCAAGGCTGGGGATTTTGACACCCCCCATGGCCTGAGTCTCCTCTGACACAGCCTTAAGATGCTGAATGTTGGGATTAGCAGTCGGCATCGTGAGTGCTCTGTCCTGGTCCAGTCCTCCCACTACAACACAAGTGTTTCTCCAGCTTTTTAGCAATTAAACCCTTGTATCTGCTTGCATTTGTGTGTCCATAAGATTTCTAATAGCTTAACCTTTTATATGTTCACTTGGCAAATACCAAAGCTCAAGTACTGTTAGAGACTTCAATGCATATTAAATCCATCATGATTAGTGGGATGACATCCTTTAAATCAATTGTACTACGCTTTTATGTGATTTGTTTTTTATATGTACACTACCAGTCAAAAGTTTGGACACACCTAGGAATTACCATGTTTTTCATGAAAAGATACATGTTCCCAGTTGTGTTGCCATCATTGCACATGGTTTTCTAATGATCAGTTATCCTTTTAAATTTGCATTAGCAAACATAACATGCTATTGGAAGACAGTACTAGTGTTTGTTGAATTTAGGCCTCTGTATGTTTATGTAAATATTCCTTTTAAAAAACAAGCTTTAAAAAAAGCTGTTTTCAGCTGCAATAGTCATTTACAATATTAACAATGTCTGCACTGTATTTCTGATCAATTCAAAGTTATGAAATCTGCTTTTCTTTCAAAAACATTTCTATGTGTGTCCAGACTTTTTACTGGTAGTGTATACACTATTTCCTCTAGTTTCTACAAGGCACTCGTGACTCTGTTTTAGTCGTTATTGTGTTCGACATTTCTCAAGAACCCATTCTTTTGAGCAAACTCATAACATGACACCAGTGGGAGAACAGCTTGTGTTTAACTGTGACTCACTCCCTTCATAAGCACAAAACATGATGTGCTGAAATCCACTCTGGCATAGCTTAGTGCTTTAATCAGTTCTTTCCCCTGTCTATGTTTTCAAAACCAATATTCAATCTAGGCAGAGAAGGCAATAGAAAATGGAGATGTTATACATCTTAACTGCTCCAGCATCTCGCCTTTACCAGCGTGCCTTAGTGTGTGCTTGCCCAACCCACAGTTTGGTATGTACTGTTGCTGACTGCTGCCTGCTCTTCCCATTGTTGCTGTACAGAGCCTCTCCCTCACACATACACACAACTCGACCTGCCAAGGCATGTCTCTTCTTAGTTTGTAATTGCTCAGTGCCACAGTGCTCCATTACATTTTTCTGCACTCTCTTCCTTTCTTTCTGTTTTCCCCTCCCCCTCTGAAAATTGAATAATTTTCTTGTATTTTTTTATGTTTGGCAATTTGCATAAATTACCAAGGAGAACAAATATACATATATAATTAATAGTGATTTTAGCTTAATTCCATAGATAGATGTTAAATATATTTATACATTTATCTTATACTCTTGTTCTAAGTTAGTCATTTCTAGTAAGTATAATCCCATGTGACAGAAGTTTTATGTATATTTCTTTATATCAATATTTATGCAAGGAAAGTTTGTGCATATGCATTATCTAGTCTATGTTAGTTGTATATAATATTATTTGTATTGGATATTAGCAGTGTAGGCTGCAAATAATAAACAATTTTGATTATTTTCATTATCACTATCATTAAGCACTGATTGTTTTCTTTGAACTGGTTGAATATTTTGTCTCTAAAATAGTAAACAATTGCCCATTATTACCTCTAAGAGCCTAAGGCAAAGGTCAACCAACAGTACAAAACCCAAATATATTAACTTTACATAACATTTGTGATAAGATAAGCAAATTCTCACATTTTAAGACCAGGAACCAGAAAATGGCGGGCATTTAAAATGTACTGAGATTAATAACTGATTATCAGTTACGGCTAATATTATTACAATTACTGTCCAAAATGGACGTTTTTGTGATATGAAGTTTTAGTACAATCAAATTAGCTACGGTGTTATGTTTAATCTTAAAAGCATGTCAAGACAGATATAGTAATTCTGAAATACTATAATTTCACATGCTGCAATAATGTTCCTGGCTGTGTGTGTTATATGGCAGGTAAAGGCTTGTAGCATTACTTGTGTAAGTGCAGTAGTTACAAACACTGAAAAACTCGCATGTTGGAACTGGTTTGTTAGGCTCCTGGAAGTAGGGATGTCACGGAAACCGCTACAATTTGATACCAAAATTCTGAAAATGCAACAGTATTTGTTTTCTATGGTACCAAAGGTACAGAAAGTATGTCATAAAGTGTGATTTGTCCAGCCCTATTGAGCTCAGCAAATAACCTTATACTGTAGTCACTCTGACATGGTAAGAGGAGGAGGACATTAATGCTAACTACAACATGTTGGTGGTGGTGCAGGTGCAGCAACAGGCCTGTCAGCCTGCTGCAATTTGAAGGACGAAACACTCCAAAAGTTGTGTATAGAGATATTTTATGTTTGATTGGGATGATCAGAGAAGTTATGGACTCAGTTACCAAAAGCTGATATCCAAATGTTTATTGGCGTCATATTTGTTTTAGATTAGTCTGACTTCAGCGACCTCTGTTACTGGATCTGTGAGAATTAACCCTTGACAGGTTTAAACCTGACACTGTAAGCAGTTCTTTATCAACTAACCTCATGATGAGCAGCATGGTATTTGCTTAAAACTACAAAAAACAAAACATTGTTTCCTGTTATTTAAAATAATCTTGTAATTGAGGAGGGCATTGTCTGTCCTATAGCCAGAATACATTATACTTTCTTTACATACAGTATGTCCTCTGTTCTGATCACTGAGCTTCTGAATATGTGGTATGCTGTGTTGTTAAAGAGTTTAGCATTTGTCTTTACGTAAGAATAACAAATCAGCATACTTAAATATGCCCATGCATTGTGTTTGCAGGTGCTTTAGCACACATGCAAATAAAAACAAAGTTCAAAAGCTAAAGGCGTTGACTCCCATTAACACTCCAAGCCTTTTACACATGTATTGACTACCTTACAGTGCTCCACAAAAGATCTTAACAGTGGCTGTTGGCTGAAGGCAATTGTCCTAAACACCACCCTAAAGCCTTTTTGTTCCCTGCTGCCTCTCGGCCTGGGGTCATCAATTCATCACCTTCAGCACCTCCATTAACAGCATCTCCTCAGAGAGCCTTTAGTTGCCCAGAAGCAGCTTGGGGAACAACTTCTCAGGTCATTGTGTCAAATGGCACCCTGAAATGAGTGTGTGCAGATAGAATGTGTGTGAGATCAATACCTTGGATGTGTTTGAGAGAGATCAAATAATACTTCTCCAAGAAACAAATTGTATGCCTGTCGTATCCTATTAAACAACCATTCTGCTCGTGTTTCAGACATTAAACCAGAGTATTTGTCATGACTGAGTACTGGGTAAACGCTGTTAGTATCTGCAAATGTTGCTAAAGTACTATAAGATAAATTATAATTAAAATTCTGTGATATTTTGTTTTTTAAACTATATAATTGTTGTAAATAATGAGAATTGTTAAAATACTACACAGTTGCAGCTCTATTTAGGCAAATTCATTAACAAAATACATTGATTGAGAAAGACAGAATTTGAGTCTTCCCTCATAACCACAGTTTTATAGTATATCTATAATAGCCCTGTGGTACTTCCATGTTTTGTTCCACTTAGCACTACTATGAAATCTGTCCCCAGCTGAACTGAATAACACACCCTTTGGTATCACACGACTTAGTCCTGGGAGTGTCTTTGTTTGTGGGTGTTGTCTTTGTTTCTCTTTCTCTGTCTTTATGTATGTGCGTGAGAGTGAGTAGGCAGTCACACATTTGAGTGTTTGCATTTAATCTTGTGCTGCCAGCTTAGAGCAACGTCTCTTCTCCAAGATAAGAGGATGCAGAAGGCACTGCTGTGGAAACGGTCTCTCTTTCAATCTCTAAACACACACAGAGGCAAGACAACGTGGCTATTTTCAATGTTGCTGTGTTTGTTTATGTCAAGCAAGTGATAAGGCACTGCAATAGACCATGGCTAATATGATTTTATAAATACTCAAACCCAGGATTAAATAATGAGCCATATGCTCATTAGTATTGATGGCATTATTAATGTTTTTTCTTGTGGAGGTGTTTCACTTGGGTTTGTTAAACCTCATTACATATAAAAACCACTTCACATTATATGCTTCTATTTAATAAATCAAACAGATAAGTTGTAGACAAACGGCAATGATAATCTTTCACTTCTTATGAAAGACTTAATTTATATATAATAGCCAAAAGGGATTTGCGTTGTATTAGTTAGTAGGTTTTGGAAAATGTCCTGCTGAAGCCAAGCCCACTTGTGTAACCACTTCACAGATGAGCCAGATCAGTGGTAATTCAGTTGGTTTGTCTTTAGCTATAATTTCCACACAACCTGAGTTCGTCCATAAGATCAGTAAGTCAGCCTCCTCCTGTCGTGTCTCAGTTTACACAGGTGTTACAATGTTATGTCAGACCTGCTGGATTTAGATTGTCTGTTCTGTGCCAGATTGCAGCTCCAAATCTGTGTGTTAACATGAGTGTGTGTGGACAGTATTTGGAGCTGTGGGGGTGCAGAAACAGATAATTTACTCACACTGTGATGAAACACTCATAAAGACTAGCGTGACTGTAACATCATAGATGGAGCATGGGAAAGTCGATCAAAGCAGAATTAACTTTAGGTCTTCTGCCTCATCCTGTATTTATTGGCTGGCTTAGAGCTTCAGGTCTGTTATTAGAGCCAAGTAAATGAGTCTCACCGCCAGACAGACCCAGTGCTGGTGTAGGATGAAGACAGTTTAGTGAGCATGAGATAATCAAGAGAAATTAGATCTATATGAAGCTCCGTGTGACATTTTAATCCACTCTAGGTCCTTGAGATATTCTCTGTAGTGCACAGCATAGCTGTCTCCACCTGACTTGTTATGTTGATACAGTGCCTGTGTAAGGTGCAGCCTAGTTTCAAGTAACAATACCTCTGAGCTTTAATTATCAGCTCAACCTGTCAACTTGACAGTTTCCCTGTGAAAAGTTGTTTGACCCAGTGGCAGCTGCCTGCAGAGGAGACCAACAGATGGTTTATGTCAATGTAATGATATAACAGCACAGAAATCCAGCAGCACTCCATTAATGTAATACTAAAATTTTGCTGGTATATTTCTGTCAAGGTTCTTTATTTGACTCTGATTGACCCAATAAATACAGAGTTTATTTGACTTAATATTGGTGCAGTAGGCTTTAATGAACCATCTTACTTCTGTCTGCTTCTGAAGGTGACACACGAAGACCTTCTGACTAACTTTTCTGTATTTCTGTGTCTTTAGGTTGTGCACAGCCCGCTGGCGTGCAGCACGGAGACCTGCTGAACCAGACAGAAGCTAACCGGGGATCTTTCCCCCCAGGCACCCTGCTGACCTATGGCTGTGAGCCTGGTTACACTGCAGATGGACCCACTACCATCATTTGTACCAGTTCTGGCACCTGGTCCAGTCCTCCACCACAATGCGTCAGAAGCAGTGGTAAGCAAGATTCAAAAACACATTCAAGAGCAGCATAATTAAGTGTTTCCCAAAAAACTTATTTTAGTTTTTGTTTTTTTTCATGGTCTGTATAGTGACTTTTTATAAATTTCATTCCTGGTTAATTATGCTGTGTCACAGGCCTAATTTGTCCATGTAGAAATAATTCACGGCTTCACAAAACCCTTACTATAACTGGAAATATCAATTTTCTAAAACTAAAATTACTTATTAAAACATTTTGTAGTCAAGTACAACAATTGAATAACTTCCTGAAAAGGAAGTTTTATGGACTTCTGAGGTTTAGACAGGAATCAAAACCTACCAGAAGTAGAAATTATGACCAAACACTTTTTCTGTGCACAACACTTGTGATTGTTACAAATCTCTGTCGCCTCTGTCTCTCCCCAGTGTGTTCACCCCCAACTCAACCAGAGAATGGGGGCTACCGCTGTCACCCATCTCCCTGCCACCGCCTCACGCAGAAGACCGTCATCGAGTATTTCTGTGATGAGGGCTACGCCCTGAAGGGAGACTACAAGTTTCTTACCTGCCAGAATGGCGAGTGGGATGGTCCCATGCAGATCAGCTGCCGACTCACACAAGGTCTTTGTCCTCATTTTCTGTGTTTGTTAGCACATGTAACCTTATTCAGGAAATGTAGAATCAGAGTTTCACTTGTTTTCTGTCTTCTTTTGTACCTCAGACAAGGAGCCAAGCTCCCCGTTGGGTATACCAGCTCTGTCTATTGTTGCATCCACAGCTAGTTCTGTGGCTCTCATCCTGCTTTTAGTGGTGCTGTTTGTTCTTGTACAGCCAAAACTCAAGTCCTTCCATCACAGCAGGTAAAATACACACACACACACA
>JAUBNQ010000016.1:14985543-15003324 GCA_032353495.1 Ctenopoma kingsleyae | reverse complement strand
CAAATGTTGCTGCTGTTGTAGTTGTGTGTTGTTTCATCATTTCATCAATTGTTTGTAATTTGTCTCCATTACTAATTGTTTATTCTATTCCTCATTATGTCCCGGTGAACTACTGCTCTACTTGCCTTTAATTGCCCCTCAGGGATAAATAAAGTTCTATGAATTGAATTGTATTGAATTTAATTTCACTATATCTGAATTTCACATCCAGATTCTAGATTGTATTAATCTGTTTGTATAGTAACAGTCAGTGAGAATAGTACTGTTACAGTCGGTAACCTTACCTCATGTCATCATTTATTAATGCAGCTAATGGCAGATTCCAGTTTCTTATATCTTCAGTGTGTTATGGTGGTTTTTGCTCATCATTTCAATGAGTTCCACTATGACAGTTCTTTTATGATGAGAATCGACTATGTAATATTTAAAAAAAACATACTTTGAGTTGAGTCTCATGCATGATATTCGGGATGTCAAGTGACCAGCCAAGACTGTTGCCTTGTTGTCTTGCCTTGAGTCTTTTTCCCCTTAAAATGGATGTTATACATTATTCACTACTTATGTTGCTTGCTTAATGGACTTTATTGTAAAGTTGTTCAGAGGGAGACTAACACTTCCCCAGATGATATCAATGAAGTAGATCAGTCATTCTATGAGACCTTACTTCTCCTAACACAATGTTTTATTCCCCTATCTGACCCAGGTCATTCAAAGTCTGTGTTTCTCTGTGTGCCTTTTGTTTCGTATTTCACTTCACTGTTGAGTTGAATATGTTGGGATATGTTTTATTAGCCTAGTAGCCTTCAACATCTTACAAACATTTATTTACTTGAAACTCTTGAATGCTTTAGTTTTGTTTGCTCTTGAAGACACTGCCCTTTTTATGATTGGTGCAACAAACTACTTCTCACTATGTTACAGATTACGACAGATGATTTTTCTTGTCATTCCTTCCGTGTACACACACCTATTATCGAATAGGTTTGGTTGAAACTAGTCACATAAAGTTGTCCACTCGGATGGAAACTAGTTTTACAAGGTTTGAGTGTCTTAAATACCTGAGAAATGAAAGTAAAGATATGAAAAATAAATCGGTTACTAATTACCTTGACTTTGCTCTGTGATTAAAAGGCCAGAACAGTTTGATCTAATTCTCACTGGCACTCTTGTTGGTTGTGTAGTAGACCAGAGAGCTTAGTGCAGCCTGCTATAAAGGGATTAAACTCCTCCACATAGAGGTTATACGGCAGAATGCAACACACATGACTATATCATACCTATCAATCTGAGCCTAGTGTCATGATTCACTTTTTTACAGTTGTCTTTGTGTTAGTCTCTTTATCTCACACGTGGTCTCTATATTCATCAGGAGAGAGCAGGGAGTCTCAGGCCAGGCCAGCTCCATCATGGTGGAGGGTGTCCAGGTGACACTTCCCTCCTATGAAGAGGCTGTATATGGAAGCGGTGGACCCTGCAGTGCTTCTGGTCGTGCTCCTTCACCACCACCTCCCCCAGCTCCTCCAGAGTCTCGAGTCCCCATCGTTCTCTCTGAGGGGCTTCCTCAGGGAGCCACGGGAGGCCACTGCTCCAGCAGAACCCGCCACCACAGAGACTTAGACTTCTGTCTGCCATCCACCTCCTCCTCATCCTTCTCCTCCCGCCGCCATGCAGAGACAGTGCTGGTTCATCAGGCTCCCTCTTCTTCCTCCTCCTCCTCCTCCTCCTCATCATCGTCATCATGGGCTAGAGAGCACCCTGGGGGTGCATGTGCAGGCCCCCTACCCCTTCGTAGAGACTCTGAGAGCAGCGACCAGCACAGTCTGCTTTCTGTTACCTCTGCAGATGAGTTTTCTGACGGTAAGAGGAAATTATTTCACAGATTTGCTTTAACAGTTATAGCCAGGTCAATACGACTATTTGATGGCCACAAATTTGATAGAATAATAAAAATATGATGCTATACTAATAGAAATAGGAAATAATAATAAAATTTGTCATACTCTATTCTAATGCCTTCTCTGTTTCTTTGCAGATATTCCTTTGTTGAAAGAAGCATGAAGTCTGCCAGCCTGCTATCAGCGTCAGCAGTAGAGCCCCTCTTTCCCCATCTCTCACTGCTGACCAGGACTGACTGTGGCTGTCAACCTACTTCCCCGCACTTCCTTCAACAGCCAGCAGAGAAAAGACTAGAACTATGCCCATTCCCCATGTCTCTTCTGCCATTGCTACCCATGCAGAGCAAAGCCAACAACCAATACTCCAATAAAAAGCAACGATGGAGCACCATGGTATCAAACTAAAGACAAATCGGACAAATTAAGTGGTATCAGCTCAACATAAACCCTGTAGATCCTACGTAATTGAGTAAAACAAACATACTGAGTTAAGGTTGTGTACTGTAGGCTATGTATTACCATACACTCGCCTACTTCCAGGTATAGTTCTCTGCATTAACATCGCTAACAGGCGCTTCATCTGAGAAGGCTATAGTAATTGAGACACGTCAACTCTGTCTGGATTCACTGCGGCTACAAAATAAAATAACTTGATGTTCGCTACTGACACTGCAGGGCTCAGAAACAGAATCGTCTTCCCGCTGTACTTGGAAAAGTTGTGAGTGACGGCTGGGTTTTTGTGGCCCTCTTTGTGAATGCTGCATGTTGTTTTGAGTCATTGTTGTCGCAGCATGGTGGACCTCTCTGAACGAAGCATGAAGCCTACACTGTCTCTCTTTCTCTGTCTTTCTCTAGCCGACTAACTATCTGTGTATCCGGTCAACGTCTAGCATATGGATTATTGGGATTCAGAACCACTTCACACGACCTAAAAAGCAGGGTGAAGCATTTTACAAAGCACCATATCACAGCTATAAAAAGACCTGCTCCTTTATTTTCTGTTGCCAGCTGCATCCAGTATCTGAAAGGCACTTCTCCTGTTGCATGAGTGAGACTGATTGGTGTTTTGGTTCCAGGACTGTGCTACACTTCTTACACACTTTGAGTTGAGTTGCTGAATCTGACTGTGTGTGTGTGTGGGTGTGTGTGTGTGAGTGAGACTGTGTGTGTGTGTGGGTGTGTGTGTGTGAGTGAGACTGTGTGCATCCTTGTGTGTCAGCTAGGCAGGAGAGGACATATCCTCATATGGTAAGCCTCGATACACTCATTTCCTGATTCGCCTCTCTTTGGACGAGAGGCTGGTTTCACAATGTCCCTGTCTTTCACCATAGGAAAAGATCCTAATGTTGAATTTGTCACATGAACAGTCCAGTGCCACTTGAGGCATTGAGTCCACTACACAATGTGTGTATTATTCATCTACTCTCATGCTAGAATAATTATCTTTTTCTGCTGAATGGCTGGAAAACACAGGTCTCCCTAGAGAAACTGGCTGTCGCCCACCTTCACACTGAACTGAAGACTCTCCACTTTTGTGCATTATCAACACAACTGCAACTGGTTGCAGTAAAATAATATAGTTTTTGTTGTATAGCACCCCACCCCCAGCACAGACATTCACTCACCCCTCCAATGGCAAGTGCAAATTCAAGAGAGAATCATGTTATTTTGTTAGAAGTCATTGTCTGTTTTCATTGCCACTTGAAAAGCTTTGCTGGCTTAGCTGGTCACCTTGGAAACAGGATGACTCGAATACTTCCTGGGAATTACTTTTCAAGCTCTGCTTAGAAAAAAAAAACAACCTGTAACAACCTGATTTTCTGTTCTCGGTTTTATTTGGCATTTGTGGCTCTGTGTCACTGTCGATGGCTACATTATTAATGCAAACAGAATGTTGCCTTAGACTTGTACATTGTCTTTGTTTTTACGTATAATCTTGAGCCTCCGCGTTGGTTGCGTTACAATATTGCAACATGTTCTTTTTTCCCCCCAATGGCCTTACTCTATTCTTTTCTATTCTATGCATAAAACTGTCTTTATGTATTTATCAATGAGTTTACTTTTGTTGTGGACACGACTAAACGAATGTCCATCCTTCTGTCCTCCCCTAGCTTTTCCAGCTACTGTGATGATTTTGATGATGAACTTCATAGCACCTATAATTCACTATTCCTTTGCTTCTCTTTTGCTCTAAGGCATTAAAATATTATGGGATTTAAAAGGAAAAAAAACTGAAATTAACTTTGCGTTCAGAAGCACTGTTGTACGGTGTTGCTTCCCTGAAAATAACAGGTAAAAAAAAGTACACATCCTGATTCTTAGTTTCAATGCTTTCAGCTTTGGTTTTTCCTCTGTATATGGCAATGGGTGTGAAGATAGTAATTTAATATTTGTATAAAGTTTAATTTAATTTTACAGTGTGTATATAACTTTCTAATTAAAGCTTTCTTTTGAATGTGGAAGATGATGTGTCCTTTATTGAAGCCCCTGTCCGATCGTTTTCTATCTTGATTCAGTGCATTTGCCTACGTCCTTGCACTGTGTAGCTAGTAATTAAATACTTTTAAAGTTACTTCTACAGTGCCTGAAGCATATGGTAGTACATTAGTCACATTGTAGTACCTCTTGATACTGTTAGCAGTAATGGGTTCAGAAATCCGCACAATAAAGTTTTTACTGTGCCCCATTGAGTAAGAATCAGGTCAATCATTTGCCAATATGGAAGTACACGTATTTAAAGGGTAAAGGTTAAACTGTAGAATGACCTGCATGACAAGCTTTAAAGCTGTAGTATATTTATTTATTTATTTATTTTAGATTACTTAGTCTTTAATTATGAAAAACTATTATTTCTAGCTCAAAATGTGGTTTATTATAATGTGCTATGTTCTTCTATTATAGTAGTTTCGCCTGATTCTCATTAAGCCACAAAGCCACTGTACAAAATGTGACGTAGTCGTCCTCTTTGTATTCCTATTATTGTATCTGAGAGACGCCTAGTGGTCAGATGCGGAAACTACATTATAGGCCGGGCGAGTGACGCCATGTTCGCGAACACTATCGCCGCGCTTCGGCCTTTTTCGTGTTCTGCAGTGTCGGACAACGTCATACGTCACTTGGGTTCTTTTCGAGCGTAGAGGCCCCTCCCTGGACCAACGGCAGAGACTCCATTTTGTTTGATTGTAAAGCGTGCGGTTATTGTCGACCTCCTGCTAAAGAAAATATCATCAAGCTCGCTGTAAAGGTAGGTGTACAGCGATAAAAATGCATGATAATCGCATGAACATGTAGTTTATGATTTTACTTTTGTTTAAATTCGTTTCATCCGATGTGCATGTGTAGCTAACGTTGTCTTAAGTTAGCTAGCTAAGCCTTCAGTTGGCTAACGTACTAAAACGACACAGGGCAGGTAGCGTAAATGGGTCATTTGTTAATTCGACGTTGTGAGGTCGTTGTTCGTAACGTTAATCCTCAGTCAGGTTAGCTACATAGCTGAGAATTGCGCTAATGTAACGCTAACGATATTTACGCCTGTCTGCGTTCAGAAACGTGGCCAACAACATCAAAATGAGTGGATGTCGTATTTTCATCGGCCGGCTGAGTCCCTCGGCCAGAGAGAAGGACGTGGAGAGGTTCTTCAAAGGATATGGTCGCATTCGAGACATCGACCTGAAGAGAGGCTTTGGATTTGTGGTAAGTGACATAGTTAAATATATGTAGGTCACTGCGTCTCCGTAACATGCTCCTAATGCTGCAGGTGTGCAGTATCAGTAATACAGCCAACGTAGCGCGGTCAGACTCGATTTATCTTGACTTACATTCACGATACAACAATGGCTGTTTCTGAAACGGTTTTAATGAACAATGAACTATTGAGTGTTGGGATTTCTGCATTCCAGGTTTGCAGATTTACAAATTTACAATCACGATTTGAACTCTCCTATTGACACACATTTAGAACCTTACTATTGTGCCATGTTGCAATGCACAAAAGAAAACCCAAAGAAAACTCAAACAGTGAGGAAATGGGCACAGCTATTTTCTTCTTAGTGTGTATGAATGAAGCTAAGTTGTACTGGCATATTTTTAAATATGCTGCTAATGGTACTGCTAAGTGATAGTGTTTAGTTCATTACTTAAAATTAATAAAACGGGGATTGAAAATAATGAATGGTTAACTTACAGCTTAAGTGTTTGTAGAAATATGTGCCAAATCATGTTGTAATGTGGTTCGCTCTGTTTAAGCGATTGTAATTCAGATTCTTTGAACAGCCTGGCAACAATACAGAGATACTCCTTGAGCCAAACCCTTGTAATTAGTCACGGAAGGCTGGAGTCAGGTGTAGGATTTCCTAGCTATCAATGTACGTATGTATCATGTATTACATGAACATGGGTGGAGCATAATGAAGCAGGAAGTTGAAGGAGAGGACTGGAGTGATTCGGTTTTGAAACTCATGGTGGTGCTTGGTTGTTCATCAAATCCTACTTATTGTAGCCTTAAAATTTCTAGTCATCAATGCATGTTGTGTTCTTTTTGCTGAAGGAGTTTGATGACCCCAGAGATGCTGAAGATGCAGTATATGAGCTTGATGGCAAAGAGCTTTGCAATGAAAGGTAGGAATTTCGATTCTGGTAAATGTGAATAAAACTGAGTTTTTGGTTTAACGTCACTGCTCACTCCCAGTCTTTTGGGAGATTTTTCTAAAAATCTTTTTAAAAATAATTTTAGGGTGACCATTGAGCATGCCCGTGTTCGTCTGCGAGGTGGCCGTGGCCGGGGTGGCAGCAGTGGAGGAGGACGTTTCTCTGATCGCTATGGCCGGGGCTCCCAGAACAGTAGGAGGTAAGGTCATCACATTACTCCTTGTTTTGTTTAGTTGCTTAATGTTGGCAGATGGGGTGTGTTTGAGTAAATTATTTTAATTAAAGGAGCTCATGTTAATTAAGATATCTTTAAATACATTGTGTAAGCAATAGTGAAATATAAATATTCTGATTATTGCATCTGATTTTTATAACGACCTTTCATATTCCTTTTTTCTCATGAGTGAACCAGTTTAATTAGGATTTAATTAAACTGGTTCACGGTGGAAATCTTTGTCTACTTGAGATGCAACATGCCTTCTGCGTGCTCAGATTTTTTATAGATCTTTGATGTGACAAGTAGCCCCCTGCTAAATCATGAATCATGAACTGCTACTGACTGCGTCTGTATCGCAGCCATACAATGCTGTCCTTCAAAATTTTAATATTTTCACATTTTCTTTCAGTCGAAACCCTCCTCCAATGCGCACTGAGAATCGCCTGATTGTGGAGAACTTGTCCTCTCGTGTCAGCTGGCAGGTTAGTCTTACCACGTTTTTAAACACAGCAAGCCTCTACGAGCTGCAGCACCACAGATGTTTTTACTTCCAGCAGTCTGCCACCATCAACATACATATAAAATTCTAGAAGTGATGCCAAAAACAGCGACTCTGTTTCTGAAATCAAGCCAATAATAATAGATTTAGCTCGCTAATATGTGTCAATAATCTATAATGAAGAAGCCCAAATTGTTTATTTTTTTTCTTCAAAAGCATTGCTCTTATTAACCTGCATTTCATGCAGTTAACTAAGTCAAAGAGTAACAACAACAAAACAGTTAATTTATTCCTGTTTTCAAATTTTAACCAATTCTTCACCCCTTTATTTGCCAGCCTGACTGTTGTGTCATATGGAAGAGCTCGCTTATGGTGGAGTTAACCCCTTCTGGGTCCTTCTGTCTGGGTTGAGCCTGTGGTGTCAGCCAGTGTGTCCTACTCCTAGTTGACGCCTGCTGGTCTTGTGAGCGCTCGCTCCACACTAGAGGCGCTGGCGGCCCCTTCGCTCGCTTGCAACGCCTGGTGTGTGGTTGAGAGCGAGAGAGAGGAAACAGAGAGTTGGCAGAGAGAAAGGAGAGCAAAGAGTGAGAGTCGATGGTGGTGGCGTATTGATCGATGGTTCGTTAATTTGAGGGGCTTCGATCGATATCCCCCCTCCCTTCCCCCCTGTGGTGTTCCCGCACATCGCGAGAGAGTGTGAATTCCTCCCAGGTGCCCATGGATTTAATCTGCTGTTATCCCGAGGTTATCGTGGGCTCGGAGAGCCTGCGGCCCACCCCAAAGGGTTTCGCTCTCAGGTAGTAGTTTCCTCTCTTCCACCCTGTTCACTCTCTTTATTGAGGTGGGGTGCCGAGACAGGGGCGCTTCCGGCGCGGAGCCCTGACCTCCTTGCCAGGGAAAATGGGGCTCTGAGTGCCAAACGCTGCCCAGGTGGCGCCACTGCAGTTCAGTTCATCCAGACGGTGTTCATCCGTCTGTTATTGTAATGAGCAGTGGGTCCAAGCATTTCAAAACTGTCGCAAATACTCAGCCTGTCCAGTAAAAACATTTGTCAAGTTTGATATCTAAATTTGTACACGCATACCTTCTCTGAGGTTGTGTAGTTCTGTAAAAACAACACAAAAAAAAAAAACATTTTGTTGAAAGTCAGGCTGGTTGAACAGTTTTTTTAAGGTTCTTGGACTCCTCCTCCTTATCTGCAGTAGCCTATGTAGTCCTCTCAGAGAATCTAACCATCTCTCTTTTGAGGTATATCAGTCCTGTTTTATGTCTCAGCCTGTGATTGTGTCCTGAGCCTCTCCGTGAGTTGACTGTTGTTTACATGTGTAGGACCTGAAAGATTTTATGAGACAAGCTGGAGAGGTGACATTCGCTGACGCACATCGCCCCAAGCTCAATGAAGGGTAAGACTGTTGTCTGCGTTAACTTGAGCTGACGAATGAGTCTTGTGTATTTTCATTAATAATAAGTTGTGTTGTTTTTACAGGGTTGTTGAGTTTGCCTCTTACAGTGACCTGAAAAATGCCCTTGAGAAACTGTCTGGAAAGGAAATCAATGGCAGGAAAATCAAGCTCATTGAGGCAGCAAAGAAGAGGTGAGTTGTCTGCTGGAACCTTCATGCACTACAGCAACTCAGTACACTTCTGATTGTTGCTGATGGATTTGTTTTACTCACGATCGCCACTGCAAAGATGATTGTGAAACACTTTTTTTATCACTAATTTTGTTCACAAGAAGATAATACTCTGTCCTCTGATCATAACTGCTTGCTGTAGGGTTCACTGTGATTGTCTTTTCAGTCAGCTTACTAATCTTTCTTTCTAATATATTTTTCTGATTTTGTAAAAGCTTCTCTGCACTTCATAAAATAAATAAGATAAGATTTGACAAAGATTATTGATTCTGGGAGGGAATATGACAAGAGATGGTATAGTATAGACAGTATACTAGGTTTGATTGGATAAATGAATTGTACTTGATTGTACATGTAATTGCTTGTGCCGAAGAAATTCCCTAGTGGCAATTGTGATGTTTGAACAATACAGAACACAAATGTGTATATTTGACTCATCCTGATTATTTTTTTCTCTTTCCCAGGTCAAGAAGTCGATCCCGGTCTGAGAGCTCCTCTCGATCACGGTCTCGCTCTCGTGGTCGCTCCCCATCACGCTCCCCGAGACGCTCCCGCAGCCCTGCAAAGGCCCACAATCACTCCCGGTCCCGCAGCGGCTCTCCTGCTGGTGGTGCATCATCCCCGACCTCCAAATCGAAGGAGCCTGCCAAACGCTCCTCCAAGACGAGCAAGTCTGCAACCCCACCCTCCCCTCCGCCTCCTCAGAGAGCCTCTGTCTCCCGTTCCCGCTCCCGTTCGCGCTCCCGCTCCCGTTCTCCTTCTACTGACAGCCAGCGCTAAAAGCTGTGTTTACGTGTTAGAGGTAGATACAAGTTGTTTCAGCAGTAGAATCAGCTTGAAGGAGTTGGCAGACTGGAGTTACCACGTTCCCTCATGTGACAATGATGAGACAAGTTTTTCCTCAAGTAAGGTTTGGGTTTTCCTGTCTGGATTTTTTTTCCATCACTGTCCTCAAGTTGATATGTTGTCAGACAGGAACAGTTATTGAGTCCGTTTTTTTTTATTGTCATTAAAGACCTTTAAATTAGATTACAATAATTCAAAAGCTATCAAGAATGGACCCATATGTATGCTTACAACCTCTCACCTCTGAATTTATTTATCCAATGAGGCTGCAGGTCCAAAACTTTAAAGAGGAAATCTGTCTTTCTCACCAGTCCAGGGATGCTTCTGATATGATGTTTGACCATGTTCTTTACTTTTTGTGATACTTTTGCTTGTCTGTGGGGAAAGTTTTTCATATATTTGTTATCACTCGTGTGTTCCAGATCCTTTCACGTCCTTCCCTGTTTTCTGACCTACTGTTTCTACCACAGCTGCTGCGTGTCTGTGTGATCTCCACAAACTAAGATGCTTGCATGTGCATTTTGTGTTGCTGAAAATATTTTATTAGTTCTTAAAGCTCAAAAGGAAACCATAATAGCTGGCAGTGGTGGCTTCAGTATCGAGAACACGTGTGTACGATTAAGCACCTTGTTCCAACAGCTGTACAGTAGTGATTTTATGGTTCTGACATTTTCTTGCAGTGACTGGACTTTAATTTTGTTTGGAGATGTACCCAACATTTGAGAATAAGGTCAAGGCTTTGATTTGGTTGTTGCTTACCTAATGCAATCTTTATTGATGTAATGAACATTTTTATTTTTGCTTTTTGGTTTAAAGGTTTGTGTACAGCATTGTAGACTTTTATTTGACAAATGTGTCTAAATGTAATTCCAAGAATCCATGTTGGTACTGTGACTGATGTTACTGTGGTTCACATGAATATGTAGATGAGAGCTGGGAAAATACATTTTTGTACATAAGGATCTTTATTTTCAGTGGAAGATATCAATATTTGTATGGTGTAGGAAGACAACAGACTCTGCATTTTAACTAAATCTTGAATTTTGTGTTTATCTGCGATTTATAATGAAACATTTACAAATAAATTTGCAAGTTACCAACCAACAATTGAGAATATATGGGCCCCAAAATGGTAGATACACTTTTTCCATTTGCCTCAAGTAGTGCAGAAGCCCTTTCAGTGAACTTCAGGGCTTTGTCCAGTCTCAGTCAGGCTTTAGTGAAGAAAGAGATCCCATCAGCAGGAAACAAATGCAGTCCATCCGTTACACAGTCTCTTCAGAGTGATCCTTCAGCTTATCTTCAGCCGTTGTGAGCTGGTATATTTCTGATTAGACAGAAAAGTAGGTAAAAGCGGATTACAAAAGAGCAGGTGTTTTAATGAGAGGAACAGTGGTACTAAAAGAAGCCTGAAATTTAAAGCAGTTTTTTTTCACAAATTTTAAAGTTAATTTTTTTTGTATTAAGACCATTCGATAGCAGGTTCTAAATTTGCTCTGTTTCAGTATTGCAGCTGCCTTTTTGTGGACTCGATAGCAAATTAAAATAACTTATTACGATTGATGTTACAATAATTCTTAGTTTTGCATCTTTTGTCTTGTGCCCCATTACACGATGTCCCCTACAAACTGACAGAACTCACCTGGCAGTGCAACACTGCAAATGCAAATACTGAAAGGTATTGCTATAAGTAGCCAGTACATAATGAGAGCTGGGAGAGATGAGAAATGAAGCTCCCCGTCCTCACATCTGAGAATCTAGAACCAGCAAATATTTTCATTTGTGAATGATAAATAACTTAAAAGCATTAGGCAGGTGATACAGTACAGTAACACTACTGTTCTGTATATCATACAGTATAATCAAACATTAAAACTTCATGTAGAGTCGTATTGTTCCATTAACCCGTCTCACCTTTCTCTTTCTGTGTGAACCTCCGGTGACACCTGAACAACACGATGAGTGCCAGTGCCTCAGTCAGCTGGAAGCACACGTAGACCATGGGGAACAGAAAGAGAGGGCCGATCACGGCCGGGGGGAAGGCGATCTTCAGTATGGTCGAGCACAGCTGGATGTTCTGACAGCCTGTTTCCATAGCAACGGTCCTCTGCTCCCTGATGTGGGGTGGAGGCAGATTTACTCATAAGTCAAAAGGCACAGTTTTTAAAGGCTTTATAAGCTGTAATTTAATGGCAAAAAATCAGTTATCTGCTTTTGAGTAGCAAGAAATTAACTTTTCTACCACCTAAACTCTTTAGGGAGAACACCCCAAGCTATAAAAAATAGAGAATAATATATCAGCTTCTACTAAGTAATCTTGTACCTTTTCTGCTCCAAAACTTATAATAATCTCTTCACATTATATGTTTTGAAGCAGAAAAGTGCTATGAAAGCCTCCTCACTGAACAGTACCATCATCAGTGCAATCATTTTTACTTCTGATGTGTGTTGTATTCTGTTGTTTCTGCTTTGTACTGTAAATAAGTAAATAAGTAATGGACCATTGTCAGATATTTTAATTATATTTGATGACGGATCATATTGGACTGTAGCAGATACAGTATATGTCCAAATATATGAAGTTGGCGCTCCTGTTTATAAATTGTAAAGTGGGTTAAAACTACATTTTAAGACGAGTTACCTTGAAGTGAATAGAACATAAACATATAGCATAACGTACAACATAACATTTAGCTGTTACACAAAACACTGAAACACACAAACACAGAAGACAATGAGAACAATGTAAAAATCACAAACAGAAAAGCTCAGCTGGTTCCACTGATTTCCTGTATAATGTTTACAGTGTGGAGGGATGTTTTACAATGTTCTTGTTCTGTTATTGTGGAAATATATACAAATGTATGTTAATAAGGAGTTTATAAATGTACATTTGTTCAGATGCCCTGTAATCCTTTCCTGAAAGAGAGAAACAGTCCACTGCACGACTTTCCCTAAAGAACTGTGAAATGTGTCGTGCTGGAGAAGGATTTTCCACAACCCAAACGTTAGTCTTAGTAATGACTTTTAACTCACCTATAAAGTATTAAGTATTTTATTAACCAGTAATTGTTTAATTGTTTACCCTTTTTCGTTTGCACCTTCTTGGAAAATGATTAACAAATAACTCCTGACCCGCCTGACTTACGATTGGTTGAGTCTGAAGAGTGAGGAGATGATGTATCCGAAGGCGTAGCCTGTGAAGGGCATGAGAGCACCGATGGCCATGAGTGAAGGAGACAGCACCGTCAGGATGGAGCCACCGATCGCGACGCTGGCGACGATGCCGAGCCCCACAACGGAAATCATCATTATGGTGAGGCCTACCTGGGGACAGCAGGACAGGGAACACATCAACCCACACAACACAACTTTTCTACCTGCATCAGAAAGACCGTTTCTTAGCCTCTGTTTTTAAAAAAAGATAATAGTTTGAAACTATACAGTACGTCAGCACTGACCCTCACTAAACAGAGGCGGGGTTCTACACCGTGATGTGCCCTTTATGACACCTGGTGAGTGGGTAGGCCAATGACCCCCAAGAAGTCAAAGCAATTAATTCAGGCCACACATCTGTACAAATATCCTGGTCTATATAAGGTTTTATTTATCCAACCCATCACATTTGTACACTAACCTTTGTGATTATCTTGGCATACTGTGGCCTGTAGTAGTTGACGAGGATGCCAGCGCCACAGGGTATGAGGATCATGAACAGCGATGCAATGATGTCCACATAGGGCACGGAGGTCTGCAGGTTATCGAAGCCCTGACAGTAGAGGTAGAGCAGTAGAGGCATCATTCCCAGAGCCAGCAGTGTGGAGCAGGAGGTCATCAAAATGCTGAGGGAGGGGACAGAGATCTTGGCTAATGCTGAGAACCTCGCAGGCAAACAACTACTAAACGACTGAGGATAAACAGCTGAATTTACAGCAGTCATCAACCACTGTGTTTTAAGATGTGCGACAGACTTCTTTTCTTCTCTGAGACGACACATTTACTCTTCTTGAGTTTAAATACAGGATAAACTAATTTCAACAGGACCTCTCCACACGTTTTTGTTTTCTGAGGTCAGCATTTTCATTATGTGATGTGTAATGTGTAACACCCCTGTGTCCAGGGGGGCTTCAGACTTGTTAAGTTGTAACCATGTCACCAGCTTTATGGAATCCAAATAGCCTGTTACTTAACAGTAATTGTCCAATTCGCTATATGTCTACATAGCAATCAATAACATTATGCGTATTGGGTAATTTTCTTATAAAAATGTACTAGCGTGAGAACAGTCAGTTTGAATTGTGTTATTTTAGTTGTGTGTGCCTTTATTAATGTGATGAATCATCCTGTCACAACATGGTCGACAGGTGTAGGTCAGATAAGAGTGTCAGACATCAGATAGAGCAGGAATATCCTGAACAACACACCTTAATGTTCCTGTGTGGACCTAATGGGGTGAATGGCCTAGCGGTCGAAAGAAAAGGGGTTTGGTGTCATACTATTATGATAAAAATGTTTTATTTTTATGATCAGACTTGGGTTGTCCTGCAGGTCGTTCAACTCTATTAATGATAGGGAAATGTGTTACTGATAATCAGATCACAGGGTGTTCTCTGATGGCATTAATTGCAGCAGCGTGAAAACAAATTTACGCACATGGGACGATGAACTTCTCAGTAAAATCACGAGATAACATGCTTTCCTGCAAGTGGTTGTAAGTTGTGTGTGTTAGGGTTAGGGTTATAAAAAGTGAGGTCTGCAGATTATCTAGCAATCTGACATTCAGTCTCTTTACTGCAAAGAAATCACAAACGTCTGTGTTCTGGATTATCACTGTAACCAACCTGCACAAGACGTCACTCTGAGGCTGTGTGTGACGTTCAGCTGTCAAGGAGTCAATTAGAGAGACAATTCTCACCTTGACAAAGCTGCTCACATGCATGATCACTTCTTCATGCATAAAAGTCTCAAGTCACAAAATCGATTCATCAAACTTTATCCTTTTACCTGTGACCTTTTACAGTATCTGTCATTACTGTAAAAGGGTACAGGTAACATTCTAATATTAGGTGATTTCAAATTGTCTGTAGGTCACTTGTGTTCACTTCAGCCCAACTCTCCTCTATTTGTTGGTGTGTGTGATACAACAAATAGGTCATTGCATACCTCAGGTTCATGTCCCCCTCCAGAGCTAGAGCCAGGATGTTGGAGAGATTTCCCCCAGGACAGCATCCACAGATCAAAACCACCACAGCCGTCATTTCAGCCAGCTGGAACGCCTACAGCGCCAAACGATAATAATCTCACACAGTGTCTATTACTGATAACAACGTCTAATCGTGTTTTTGATGACAGTTCATAAAACGATAGATTAAAACACAGTTTACAGAGTACAGCAAAGTGTAAGTGGAGTTTGTGGAGGAGTGTATGAAAACAAAACTGATGAACAGTAAATACATTAAATCACATTAAATTACAGGTTTTCCTTCAGAACCATGAACTTCATAATTTCATATTTGGGAAACTCAGAACATTCTCTCCACGGCGCTATTTGGTATAAACATTTCATTACATTTCTGCTTTGTTCTTTGTTATTCACCCCTTTTGATCTGCAAAATATTTGTATGCATTCTGTACATGTCACTAATTTATTTATTTATTGTTATCTTATTTTATAGCTCTGTTGATTGCAGAAGGCCTCACGTGCTTCATCTCTGTTGTTATAATAGATGTATCCACAGGAAATGAACAGCACTCACACACCCACCTTAGCCAGGCAAAAGGCTGTGAGAGGCATGATGCCGTACTGGGACAACACTGCTATTGCCACCCCCTTAGGCTTCACTATGTGATGCTGAAAGGAAACAAAATTATATTTTAGCACAGCAATGATAACAAATACTGTTTATTTCCTCTCTGAACATGTGTGTATTTTAAACTGGTGATTATGTATGAATCCGTATCACCTTGATCTTGGACACCTCCATGGTGCATCCCAGTGAAACCATGGTGATGAATAGAACAACTATTAAAAGGACGTTGATGGTTTTGTCCATTATTGGCGACATAATAACTGTGTAAATGGAGCTCGCGTTAGCAGCTGTCATGTTCAAGAAGAAGCTGTCGTTTTGTAACAAATCTGGATCAGAGAACAGATCTGCTCTGTAGTCCGTGGCGAGTTCCATGTTGAAGCAGCACCGGAAGAACTGAGTTTAAATCCTAAAACAGAAGCAGACACAAATATCATCCATCAGTCATGCACATGTCAAGCACTTCATGTGCTTTTTGTGATTCTACAATCTAATAACCATAGCATGACAAAGGTTGACACCAGTGGATGTTAATGACAGGCTGGGTACAGATAATGTTTCATCCTGTGAGCAGAGGAGTTTTGAAGACTAAGACAACTGATAGAAGATTTACACAAGCGGCGCGAAGAGATAACACAGGTCTAATTCTGCAAGTTATGTTACAGAGGACATATTCAGAAATAAACTGAAGATAAATCTGTGTGAAAGAGATTTTGAACGCTATGCTTACATCAATCCATACATCCTTACACACACTAACTCAAAGAGATATAGCAAGATCCTAAAGATCTTTTCATTTTAACCATTAATTTGCTTTCTTACTCCTTAATTCTTTCTTGTTCACTCTTTCTTCAACCAGCAGAAAGGTCACTGTTTCATCAGACTGAGTCTAATCTCACAGTTCATAGTACACCTTATATGGTCCTGAGAGCCTTTAGCCTAATATTCCTATAACTTCACAGATTGAAACATACTTATTATTTTACGCTATCAAGCAGGACATTTTTAAACATCCTCAACTCCAAATTGTTGCATATTCTGTGATGAGCTCACGTGTCATGCCAAATGAGGGAAACGCTGTTGGATGTTGGATCATTTCCCCACGTGACAGATATGCAAGCTAATACTACTATAAGAAACGCAAGATAGGAAGCAAAGCATGAAAAGGCATCAAGAAATTCAAAATAGACCTAAAATGTTCAGACAGTACTGCTGCATTTTTTAATCAAACTGTAGCAGCATCCTAAGACATATAAGTTGTGTATTTAAAGTGATCATGATGAATCATTTCCAAATACAGTTATCTCATGTTGCTGACAGCTACGGCTATTACCTTATAATGATTTAAATTCACCACATTTCTGCAGAAAGTCACCTAAATTGAATCTGTACATTTCTGAGGAAGAACATTTGCTTTTTAAAAAACCTTACTCCTCTTTGTTCTTCATTGCCAAGTTAACCTCTGTCTTCATTGTTGACAACCACATCCTCCCTACTGGCATGCTCATGCTCTGTGCAGTCAAATTACTTTCACAGGATTTTGTCAAATCTATCTTGCACACATACAAAGCACACATACAGTATAAAAAAAATATCCAGCAACTACAGACTGACTGCTTCCGTTCTGCAGGTGAGAATTGCACACCTACTGTATTCTTGAAGGCCAGTTTGCACAAAAAAGGAGAAAACCCCCATGTGGATTTTCAAGAAACAAACACCGTGCCAGTAAGCTGACAGCTGCTATGTTTCATTCATTGTGTTACCTGCTGGGTCAGAGGTTCCTGCTCTCTCTTCTCTTCTCTCTGAGACAAAATCTATTCCTTGTGTGTTGTCGGTGTCTTTTTTATCAGCCACAAATGACACATGAAGGCTTGCACAGAAGTGCCATCTAGTGCACGGCACACTTCTGCTGCACGATTTCAAGATTAAAGGTTTCAGGCTTGTCAGATCTTATGAAATATAAACAACAGTAAAAGCAGCATGAATTCACTTTTGTGCAAATGAACATGGGGGTTTGAAAAGTGTCACTTTTTGTTGTATTTTATTTCAGACCCAGTTATTGTTGTCATTGACACAAGCTGTCAAAGCATGTACGCAGTCTGGTCATGGTTGTCAGGATTTTTTAAATTAGATTCTCTGTCACTTTGTGTTTTTGGAAATGGATCAGATACATGTGAACTGTCTTAAAACACTAACTATAAGTATTTATGTCTCAGGTACGTTTGTGTAATGGAAGA
>JAUBNQ010000016.1:14972205-14985443 GCA_032353495.1 Ctenopoma kingsleyae | reverse complement strand
ACATCATTCTTGCTAGCCAGCAGATTAGCTTCTGTGAGTACAAAGTCTTCATGTGATCACGAATTACACACAGTCGTTACACCAAAGCTCATGCAAAGGTACTTTATGGTTTTCATGAGCTGTTCCTGACAAGGCTGCATGAGGAAACTCCTCAGGCTCCTAGAGAAGCTCCTTCATTATGCATTTGACATAGTTATGATCAAAGTAATCCCATTAGATTCTCTTACTCCTAACTAGTAGTACTTTTCCCCCAGGGTGTACTGCTAGGTACACTGTGTGAAAGACTGTGATGTTCGATAGCGATAAATTGGTGTGATTGATCTTTATTATAACTATATGACTTTGTATTCATTAGTAACAATTGTCCAGGGGCCCTTGGGCGCCTGTGCCCAGTCAGCATGTGTAGTAATACATCCATGTGTAAAGATAATTTTTTAAACATACAAATAGCAATGACAAAAAAAACATACAAAACAAAAATAAGTACATCACTCTTAATTGTACATTTTGTGGATTATGTTTTTCCATACACTGTATATAGTAATTTATTTCAGTAAGTCCTGCATTAATACAATATACATTAATACAATAACAAATCGTGACTGAGTTTAAGTTGCACCAGTTTTTTCCTTTGTTCTGCAGGTATTGCAGTATTTGTGTTTCTGTTCAAGATGTCAAAATCTAAAATTATCCTCATTCACAGCTTTAAACTTAATCTGATGGTAATCTGTCAGAGCATCCCCTCCCCTTCTTTTCCACAAGTACTGCAGTCAGTACTGCACTGACAACAATGGGAGAATGCAAACTGGGGCCTTTCCAGTGTGCTGGACAAAGAGAGGGCATTTTGATGGTTCAACAGGCTTGTCTGTAAAGACATAGGGGGAGGGCAGGGAGTCTCTGCCTGGACTTATCACCCTCCACATATTACAGCCCACTGCTTCAGCGTGTCGTTTTACTACTTTTCCCTCCTCCAGAGCTCCAGCTTCCACAGATGACCAGTGTCAGAGTTTCCTCAAGCCTAAATGGTACTTAAACACTTCATAACTCAGTTCAGGCCTGGGGGGAAATAGCATGAAGGGTGTGGCAAGGAGGCAAACGAGAAAAATCTCTATGACATTACCCATTCGTTGAGGTAATTCAAATGCATTTGTCGTGCATAGTGGTTTCTTGACGTTATTCGTGAAGATGAAGAGGCTTCACTGCAGCAAATGCATTATTAAAACCCCATCCTATTGTGTTGTCATCCTTTAAATGGGCTGTATAGTTACAAGCATGTTTCTGGGTGACCCTGTTTGGCTGTGCTGCTGCAGGACAAATACAGTATAGTTCTATAAAATGGTAGATGAGGGGTAGAATTGGCAGCAAGGATAAGAGACAGAGGTACAGTAAGAGGATGATCCACACTGGGTTGAAAGCAGAGGAAGAGCTCATGGGAAGAAGGTCAGTGCAGGTCTAAAGCCTTGTGTCTGCAGAGAAGGAGATGGAGGACAGGGTGTCGCCTGCAGCTGCTGTGGCCTCTTGACCTACTGGGGAGAAAGGATGAAGCTGCTCCCAGCTTGTTTTTTTACACACTGACTGAACCACTGTTGCAGTGCAAAATAATCCACAGTCTAAGCTCCTTACAGCACAATTTTGTGAGAAAGGAGGCACCAGAGCAGATTATTCGTAATTTGTCCTGTGACCAGCCCCCACACTATGTAACACTGTTTGTTTATTTTCCAACAGGATATGAAATACTCAAGTCTAAGATAGATATTGCTGTAGAATCTGAGTTTTACATCATACACTTTGACTGGAAACAAAATTATTAATACAATTGTAATAATAAGTTAGTCTGGTGAATGTTGCTTGATCAGTTAGTTAAGTGATCTATAAAATGTTGAATAATAGTCAGAAATGTCAATTTTGTCTGGCGAACAGTCAATAACCCAAAGATATTCAGGTAACTAAAACAGAAGACGATGAAAAATGACAAAATATTGATTTTAGGAGCTGGAACCAGTAAGACACCGACATTACTTCTGAAAATGTATTGATCATAAAAAATATTTGCAAATAAATTCAATTCAATTCAAAGAACTTTTTTTGTCCTCGAGGGGCAATTAAAATGTATTAAAATGTTGACTAATTCTTCTACATGTCATTATAACAGCAGCCGTGTGAAGAAAAAAAATGAAAGGGAAAAGAAAGATCCATAACTGTGGCTGCATTTGCAGTGATGACAGAAAGGAATCACCTGATTGGTGTATATTTGTAGGCTGTCGTGAGTGGGCCTCAGGGTGTGTGTGCGTGTGTGTACGTGCGAATGTGTGTTTCTTGAGTGTATTCACAAAATCCACGTGTCTCAGCCATGGCCCTGTTTGGCTCATCTGACATACTCATGCGACTCAAACTACAATTCCCATGAGGCTCCTGAAGGGAAAAAAAACACGCTATGACGTCGTGAGCGACCTCAATGACTCCTGGGCGTTGTAGTTTATAAATGAACATAAGTCATTCTGTTTAAATTGTATTAAGTTAACTGTATACAGTTACTCCGCTCGTTGCTTGGCAGATATCGCTTTTTAAACGTGTCTACATTAAAAAATCCTTCGAGAGATGACGTCTTTTCAACGATGCACAGAGAAATCGCGCGAGCAACTCCAACTCCCATAGTCCTCCGGGTCGCGGCGCATGCGCGGTGCGCCGCGGCGGCCGTGCGTGTGTGAGTGTAGTCACGTGGAGACGGTGGCGTCCACCTCGGTTCTGTCCAAACAGAGCGTGAGCTGTTAGCAGTCTGTCTGTTGGAGCGCCGCTCGGTGCTAAACTGATTCATGTTGTTTTTTTAGCCGCCCGTCCCTTTAAATTAGACTATTTTATCGAAGAATGAGCGATAACGATGACATCGAAGTCGATAGTGACGTGAGTATCGCCACTTTTCGCTTTTTAACAGTGTTATTTTGCTAGCTGGGGATTTAGCTGAAGTAGCCGCTCAGCTAGCGTTAGCTGCCAATAGGCTGGCTAGCTTTGCTTTTCTGTTTCATAAGTATTTTTCCCCGGATTATCGTTAACTGATAAGCAACACTAGCATTTCCTGCTTCAGAGCTTTGATAATCTGTGAAATTATTTTACTTTCTAGTGACTTCAGCGAAACAGTAAGATTTGCTGGCTACAATTGTACTTTTTGTTCTGTTTCTTTGCAGGAAGAATCACCGAGATATCACTCTGTGGTGCGTAATGCTGGGGGGATTTGTCCACTATCGAGAAATCTTTCACTGTTGTTGCAAAGTTAATTTATTCACCACAATCTGCTGCATTTGTTTGGTATTTAATCAATTGGTAAGATTGTATAACAGAGGTTGATATTTCTTCAGAGGGGAATCTGCTTTCTTCCTTGTGAAATAACTACACTTGTGTCTGAAATTAATATTCATACATGGTGATATTGATAATTTTCTGTGGCACTGAAGTAGTTTATATATTTCTACGCGAATATTACAGCGGCACCAGCGTTAGTAGTGCATTGCAGGGTATCCCCCATCCTGTGTGTACGCAACCATAAGGAGACGCCGACACGACGTCTATATTTAGACCAAAGCTTTATCAGGATACAAAGGCGTTTTTTGTTGCATGTTTGTTGTTTTTTCCGCTTATTACAAAGCTTCTGTGCGAGGTATCGGTCAGGACAGTCGCTGGGAGTCGCTTTCCCCGGCGATTCATAGCACACCGCGGGGATTCCGCTCATGTAAATGACACATCTCCGTAAAGAGACTGGTTTACATCATTGTTTTTTTTTATTTTACATCCACACGCATTAGACGCAGAGGCTGTTGCATGTGCAGGAGAGCGGCGGCCGCGCCTGCATCTCGTACGAGCCTTCGTGCCCAGGAAGCGGTGCTGCGGGATGTTTTCCTGTGTTGCAGCCAGTGATTAGAGCCATCTTCTCTCCACAGGCCACTAAAGGGCTGGCAGCATAAGTGAATGACGTAAAGCTGCATCGCACACCGGCGAGAAAAACACCGTGCGCGACGTGGTTGATGCACGGGCTGCTCGACGCGACGTTTTAAATCCAGTCAGGCAGAATTCAAACGCGGAAAAGCATTTAGACTCAAAGTGTTAAAATTGTATAATATGCATTAGTTATATAAAGATAAAAACATAATGCTTTTATGCTGGTGCCCTCCAACAGACCTCAGATCCTTTGCTTCACAGCAGCTGAGCTCAGTTGCAGAACCACAGGAGACTCAAACCTGATTTCAGTTGAGTTAATGTCATTTAATTTAATTACTGAAGCTATAAGCATAAGTATGTTTGACCTGACAGCTCTTTGCACCACTCAGAGAGCTTTTTCCGTCTCTGCATATCTTGTCCTAAATGAATGATAGCGTAGCCTTAATATCTGGACTCAGACAAAGTAAACTATATTTAATTTTTATAGAGATATTGACTGATTTAGTCGCTATTTCTTAACATTTCATTAATTGTGTAATCAGCATTAATGGCAGCTACTAAAGTAATCGTCTGAAGTTACATTTGAAGTATAAAACATGATACAGATTGCAAAACTTCCCTTTTTCAAAACATGACTTTGATATAAAAACGATTAACTGTGCACCCCGTCATGCACATAAAGAAATACTAATTGTACATTTAACAGGTTTACAAACTGAGACTGTGGGTCTGTAGATGTGTCTAAGTCAGTGAGGTGAGGGTGGTGGGCACCAACCTGATGTAGAAAATATGTCGGTGACATTTTTGACAATCAAACCTTTGCTGAGACTTCTACGATTGACATTTTCACTGTTTGCTTACATTTTATAGACCACACAGTGATTCAGCAAACGATCATAACATTAATCAATAATTGAAGTGGTATTTGCAGCTTCACTTGAATAAACATAGGGACCCAATTTAATATTTTATATTTGCAATAGTGCCAAATTTCTGCTGCTGAAGCTTCTGGTTTACTGGCAGCTCCATCGTTATTAGTGTAAGAAAGTGGGGTGCTGTGGCTCAGTAGCTGAAGCCAGGGTCTACGGTTCCATCCCCATCTCCTCTAGTCCACATGTTAAAGTGTCCTTGGCTCTAACACTTGAGACCAGAATTGCTCGTTGTGTGTTCACTTGTAATTTGGTTTGGTTAAAAGTGTAAATCACTTAACGTAAGAAGGTTTTTTGTCTTCTTAAGCGGATAGCAGTAGGTGTCGAGTTTATGATGATCTGATAATGGCTGCATGTAGGTAACTGGACACCTGTTTTTCATAGTGCCTCGTGCTTTACGACTCAGAGCATAAACCGCGCAGGTAGGAAGGCTCGACAGCACGTCGGGGTAGAATTAGTTGTTTTGAAAAAGGGAAGTCTGACATCAGTGAACCGTTGACTAAATAGCTCATTGAGGCTTTCTCCACCATGATTTAACATAAAATAAAATTCATATGTAGTAAAAACTGCAGGAATGTATAAAGTAATCAAGGTTGTGAGCTTTGTATTAGGGTTGAGGCATATGACCGTATGTATTGGGAAACAATAATGTTGGTAAACCATGGGACAGTTTATCATGTTCTGCATGTTGTTAAATGTCCATTTTTAATATACCTGGATTTATTTCACAGTTGTTGCTGCAAATCAAAAAAAGGGTTGCCGTTTTTATGTGATGTTTTTATTTGCTGCAATAACAGGCAGTATATTCCTGTCTTATTATTTTGTCCGTCCAGTAGTTTCCAGTTGAATTTTTTCCCCCCTGAAAATTAGCTTGGAGCACAACACGTGTTGCTGTGTGAAATTACATGAACTGTTATAGAGGATTTTGTTTGTTTCCTTCATCCCTATTGAGAAGAATAGAAGCTCATTGATTATAGCATGCAGATCCTGATGTGTTTTGTCTTGTGATCATCATAAAATAAATGGCATTTGCAATGTAAAGCTGAAGTTTATCTTATAGAGCTGTACCAGCGTTTTGTAGGTGGTGGAGCTGATTGTTGTTCAGAGATGTCTGGAAACACTGCAGGAAACTATGCAGTGGGAAAAGTGTCAGAGAGGGTCCTTTAATTCTGTGAAACCAAAATTTTAGCTTTGGATCATTAAATTCCAGATGCACTGATTTTTCACCCAGAACAGCTTATTTTCATTAGTGAGAAATGGCAAATGAGCAAATACCGAAATGTTTAAGTCACCCGGGGCATTTAATGTTCATAATTGCGTAGTAATTTTATAGAGAGCAGCTTTGCAGCGCTTTATTGAGCTTCACTAACTTTCAGTGATCCATAATTAAAACATAATCAAATAAAAACTAATCTTAGTTTCATCTGCTGCTTGTTGTGTGTGCCCACATTTTCTGTACGCAGCTTGAAAACAACGATGTTTATGCTATACACAAGTTTGACATCGGAAACTAAGCAGTCTGGGACTTTACTTCTGTTTGAATTATTCTAGGTTCCTATAGCCTCACCTAGATACCTAAAAGCTGCCACGTGTATGTTTCGATTTGCTGAAACCACACATATGAACGTGGCCGGCAGACTGGTAATTGCACATGCCAATGGTACCAGTCATGTGTTTGTTTATGACAGGGTTAATGGAGGGAGTGGAGTCACGCCTCACGGTTGCTGTGGACATGATATGTGACACAAGGTCCTGGTGGATTTGTGTCTCCTGGATGGTCTGTGGCTCTTGTGCAACAGGCCGCAGCAGCAGCTGTCACCGTGCCAGCCAGAGGAATCACGAGATTGGCATTTTGTAGTGTATTGTAATTGGTAGTTTTCATTTCGGTTTCATTTGTGTGAGGTTGATCATTTACGTTGTATGTAACAGTCATTTCCACAGAGCTTCACGGTTTTTGAGTCGCACTTTACACATTGTTCGTTTCGCTGAAGACTTGTTCTAACACGTCTCACTGCGGCTACTCTGTCATGATGTTTTAACAAAGTGAGTCAGATGACACCAGGCCACGTGGCTTCGACCGTACCTCAGTTCAGAATGATTTTGAGACCATATACATCATGATGAGATTTCATCCTTAACATTTATTTCTGTTGGAGGTGTGTGAAGTGAGATGATCTGATTGGGTGCTGGTCCCAGCCTGGTGACAGTGTGGGTTAGCGCAGAATCGGATGTATTTGGAGGCTGTGGAGGGTTAAAATAGGTCAGTCCATAGGCAGCAAACTGATCTCCTCTCTGGCTCTGGTCATGTGGTTGTGGCAGCCATCTTACGCCTCTGCAGTCTAATTAGGATGCAAATGTGTGGTTGAAATTTGCAGCTTGTTAGATGCTCTTGCACAGGCCTCTGTGTGTTGAGGACATATGGGCAGGGCGCGTGATCAAAGCCGTGTAATGTAGAAAGCACGGGGCGCGCTGGAGACTTCCAGTAGGAAAACAACCATCCTCCTCCTCATCACTGAGCTTCACTTCTCTGCTTATAAACCCTGAACTCTAAAGTAACACCTTCATAAATCTTTCGTTTAGACATTTCAGGGCCTTTGTTGGTCATTGTGCTGTTTAATTCACCCTCGTGTCTGTTGAAATCAGGGTCTGTTGTTCTTCTCCACCCACCTCTCACCACATCTGAATGCCTGGACTGTCCTGACTTTGACCTGGTCGTGAATTTGAACGGCCGCTCCTCTGTCCTCCTTCAGAGGAGGGGGCACAGAAATGCTCCGAGGGGGTCACACTGGAGGAGGCGGGGGTTAAAGGACAGGAGAGGCCCAAACAGCCACACAAACAGGGTAGTTTTGGCTACCTCCTGTTAGTGCTGACACTTTAGATGAGTAATTATCTGTCTGTCCAAGAAACGGTTTTCTCAGTTTGGTTTTTTTTTAATTTTTTTATAGGTAATTCAAAACGTTTTTGCATTGCCAGATGATAATAGAAGAACTTCCTTAAAGTGCAAGTGATCATTTGTGCTAATTTCTCACTTACTGCTGCAGTTAAATGTGATGAACACACATCTGTCACATTTATACCCTGGTTGTATTTGATTATATGTATTTTCATTCAGGGTTTTCTACGACTTTCTTGTTGTTTGGACGTTTTATGTCTATTAGACAGTGAAAAACAAGGAATTACAGACTTCAGCCTGGGTCAGTGCTTTAAATTCCTACGCCATTTTGTAATTTAATTTTTGATTAAATTTTAGATTGTGTTGTTCACTGAGCTTGTGTAGTTTTTCAAGTTAACATACAGGTTACAGCTTCTTAAATGGTGTTGACAGTGTCGTAGCAGTGTAAAAACAGCATATAAACAATTTTAAAACGTCTCTTTGGGTTGTTACATTTGCTACCTATGTCTTTTATAGACCAGACTCGATTAACACATGAAATAACATCTTACACTTCAAAACCTAAAACAAAAAGGTCAGACTCTTGGTAGATTTAGTGACTTTTCACATTTCTGCAGCAGCAGTGTGGGTTTTGTGAGATCTTTAAAGTTAATTTTAGTTTGACTCACCAGCCTCAAGAAAAGCACCAATCTTTAGTTCAGGCATTGGGAGGGAGTGTGGTGGTGGAGAAAGTGATCTTTGATGATTAGAGAATAATAAAACCGAGCCTCGTGATTCTTCTAAAATTCAGAGATGTCAGATGCTGTTAGTTGACTGTGACTGTGACCTCATAGTATAAATAAAAACACTCCCAATAAATCGGTCTGCGAGTTCTGTTACTGCCACAGGAGCAAAATAAATGCTTTAAATACAGGTTTCTATAGAGATCATAATGAAAAATGTATTTATTTTTTTTTATAGAAATCTAAATGTTACACCAAATGTCAGTGTTGCTGTTGTACAGGCAGAGTGGGACTTGGCAGCAGAGTGGTTTGTGTAGGTCTGATCAGGGATGGCTGGACCCCCACTGTCCTCTGCTCACACTGTTCTGCTGCCAGGCTGAAGGCCTTGTGACTCTTTTCATTGCAGGCAGACAAGCGGGCACACCACAATGCGCTGGAGCGCAAGCGTAGGGACCACATCAAAGACAGCTTTCACAGCCTCCGGGACTCGGTGCCCGCCCTGCAGGGAGAAAAGGTTGGTAAAGCTCAGACTGCAAGTCCCCCAAAAGGTTCACAAAGCATGTCCACACACTCATGAATGTTTGTGAATGTCTGCTTTGTAATTTATTTACTAAAAATGTGAAGAATAACACTAATGACCAATGTGAATTTTACTGCTAAGGATATTTGGGGTGGTGGCATTTATACCATGAGGAAATTCTAATGATTTTCTGTGAATATGCAGAGATGCAAATGTCTTCTTCTTTACTTAATGTGTGCATCAGTGGAGGGAAATAGTTGAAGGAACTGGGAGGAGGGCAGAGTAAAGTAAGTCTGCCAAGTAAAGATGGTGGAAGAGTGCAGATTGGCAGCAGTTAGACAGTGATGCAGTCTAAATACTTGGACAAGCGTCAGGAAGTTATTATGAGGAAATTTTGCTGCTCTCTTCCTGTTTTGACATCATGACATCAAGAGTATTTGGAGTAGGTTCAGTAGCTGGGCACGCAGTGTTTTCTTTTCCCCTAAAAGACCAGTTCAGGACTTGCCCAGAGTGAAAGGCGGGAGCTCATGAGATGATGTGAGGGGTGTTGGCTGATAATTTTTGCTAAGTGTTCGGTTACAGCTGCCTCAGCTCTCGCCCCCCACCTCTCTCCCATGACCATACTGCTGTTACAGCGCTGACTTGGGGCCAAGATGCTGATATTTTTTTCTTGTGATAAACTAGGAGCAGTTAATATTTGGACTGGGTATCAAACCTCAATACTTTCTTGGAACGCTGAAATGTGTTTGTAGCACCAAGTATCGAAGACTGTCTAGTACCAAAGCCTGGCATGGTCAGATTCATGTTTACTTATTCATAGTTGAATCTTTTTTTAATTATGTGCTACCGATAAGAGTTTTACAGATTCCTGTGGCATCTTCTCATCTCCCATTTTAATGAAATTCATGTACTGTGTGTGTGTGATGTACAATTTCTCTGACAGTCTTATGGAATAGACCAATTGATACAGAAATGCATGATTTCATAATAATGTGTTTATTTAATATGATGCAACAGGATGCAGACTCTGTTACGCAGTTTACTCTCCTATAAAATACTGCAGGAAAGTTTGTATGTATGTATGTTGTAACATTTTGGTGTCAGCATTAATATTGAGCCCAGATGAGTACTGAAGATACTGCTGCTCTGCCAGGGTAAAGGAAATGTGGACACAAATAGTTTATTATGCTGCATCAGTCGGGGATGTTTGTTAAATAAACATCTGTTGTCCTTGAAAGATTTCGAGGTTAATTTCCATCCAGTCAGTGAACTGACCTCCCAGTTCTTTTGTTTGCTGTAATCAAGGCAAGCTCTCTGTCAGGGTTATGACCTTATACGTCAATGTGGGACTGAGGTGCTAGAGGATTTTGCAGAGGTTAAGAGCAGTCAAGCTATGTGGGTCCTAGATTCCCTGCGGTCGCTTTAGTCTGCGGCGCCTCGGCTTCCGGGCCAGTCTGTGCAGCATTGTGACAAGATCAGGAATGTTTGTGTTAGAAATGTGACAAGGATTTCTGTATACTGGCGTCATTGCTTCACTTTTTGCATGTGTCACTAACAGCAGTCTACCAAACAGGCGTCTCGAGCCCAAATTCTAGACAAAGCCACAGAGTACATCCAGTACATGAGGCGAAAAAATCACACACACCAGCAGGACATCGATGACCTGAAGAGGCAGAACGCACTGCTGGAGCAGCAAGGTAAGCACACTGCCCTACTTTCTCCTTCACGTTGAGGTTACTTCATTTTTAGACCGAGTATAGTTTTGTTTTCAGAATTTAATTACGAAATTTGGAATAAATGTACATGTGCTGTGCTAAGAGTGGTGCAGCAAATTTATCAGGAAGGTAGGAATTGAAAGTTTACACACCCTGCCGGCAAAGATTTAAAATTCAGTTTGAACACATATTTCACAGCCCAACAGTAGAATTTAAAGTGGAGGACAGGGGGTTGGCATGGGAATGCTGCTATGACCGTCAAGTGTCAGAACACACAGAGCGTCACAGCTTGCAGCGTGAGGGGCTGCAGAGCCAGCGACTGGCCAGCGTGGCCGTGCTGACCCATGTTCACCACATTAACTGTATTGTTGCTGCTGTTGAATGCTATAAAAACAGGGATTATGTCTAGATTTCAATTTTATGAACCAGTACAGCAGTGGATAAACTCAGCAATATGGATGGTGCAACACAGCCAGTATATTTTGGATTCCCTTATTTCCATAAAGGTCAGCACAAAAAATGGGCACGCAGCGTTTTATTTTTCTGTCTGTGAGGACAGCTCAGCAGTGTCCACTGATCGTTCTGTTCAATCGTGTAACGTATCTTATTTTTTAATCCCGTTGTTTCTGTCCATGCAGTCCGTGCTCTGGAGAAAGTGAAGGGCTCCTCCCAGCTCCAGGCTGGATACTCGTCGTCTGACAGCAGCCTGTACACCAACCCCAAAGGCAGCACTGTGTCGGCGTTCGACGGAGGCTCTGACTCCAGCTCTGAATCAGACACTGAGGACCCACCCAACAGGAAGAAGCTGCGCGTGGAGGCCAGCTAGAGAACCAAGCAGCTAAAACCAGCTAAAAACAGGGACGAGGCGGCGTGGCACAAGGGAGGGTGAGAGTAAAAGCAGCTTTCAATGCTCTCGAGGCTCATCGGGCCCTCCCCCCTCATGCCAACAACCACCACCCCTGGCCTCCCTCACCGTCCTCCTCATTCTCTCTCTCCTCCATCACTGGGTGGGCTCTCACTGGAGACTCATGTCCCCTCAAACCTCCACACACCGCCGCCACAATTGTCTCTCTGTCCACCCCATCTCCAGAGCAGGAAGGAGGAAGTGAAAAGGGTGGAAGATGACTGCTTCAATCTATTAAGAGAGCTTGAGGTTCTTCTCTTTCCCATCCCTCTCTTCCTCTTTTCTGTTGGTATTTTCCCCCCAAGAAACATCAACAATCTAAAACCCAAAAAGAGGCAGCTCGGCTACCTAAGGACTTGATGCTGTTTTTGTACCCCCTATAAAGCCCCTCTTCCTCCCACAGGTGTTTTTGTTTTGTTTTTGTTTTTTTGGCCGGGGGAGGAGGGTGTGCCAGTTGTTCCCTTCCAAGCACTGCTATATTATATATATTTTTTTGTTTTTATTTTCTGTTATTACTCTCAATGAAAGCCTGTTTAGAATTTACACACACACACCTAGATAAATCATCCTGAAAAAGTTTACCTTTTTAAAATAAAAAAATAAAACGTTTGTAGCTTACTTTTTCCACTAAAGAATGTGAAGACGCTTTGAAGCAAATGTTAAAGTGATACCCACCTCAGGCCCACTGGATTGCAGATGTTTTCTGCCCGACACGTTTGTTAACACGAGATTAAAAAAAAAAAAAAACATGACTCCTTTGTTGAAATTTGATGTTTTGAAAGCGAATCTTCCTAAACTTGTATCGTATTTTGTCCTTTAGCTTGAAGTAGTGAATGACGTTAGGTGGCTGAACATGTTAGGCATCTTGTTTTATATATCATTAAAAAAAAAAGCATTGATTGGATGTTTTCAAGTTCAAAAGTATGTTATGCATTTTGTAGTGATCTCACAAGTCTTGGGAAAATGCCAATTTGTCACTTGTAGTTTTCCTTAAGGATATGAAATAGGTATTGAATGTCAAACAGTAGCTCCCGTCTTTTGCAGTACAAGGAAGCGAATTAAGTCCCTGTCGATGTGTTTTCAATGTGCTGTGCTTTACACAGTTAAAATCCATGTTGCTGAATCCCCCAAGGGAAAAATGGAAGCATTTTGCTTGTCTAGGAAACGTGTGTGTATGTATATTGTTTCCATTTTATTTCCATTTAGGATATAATTCGTGTAACAGGTCTTTATTTGTCTGATTCCATTCCATGGAAGTTACAAGTATGTTGTACATACTGCCAACAATTGTCTTGCAAGTTGAGGCCTACCTTTACTATGAGACTATAAAATAAACTATTTTATCCTTTAAGATGCTCCCTGTGGTTATCTAGTTCGTTATACGATTGGAAGAAACGCCAGCATTTCCTGTCGCTTCAGCTTCCACGACAGCTGCAGATGACATTTTCAGGTTTTTCAGGTTCCCGGGTGGTAAATGTCTGGATCAAGGGCAGTATGTACTTTTGTTTATGTAACAGGTTTCTCCTTACACTGTTGTAGTTTTTAACCAATTTACTTTTCCTTTCATTTTAATATTTCTAGCTGTAATCAAGATTTCAGAAATCCTCCAACTCCACAAGACAAAA
>JAUBNQ010000016.1:14949684-14964563 GCA_032353495.1 Ctenopoma kingsleyae | reverse complement strand
GTATGTCTGCTTGATGTGTGTGAAAGTGTGAAATAGAGAACACTGTTTCAAACAAATACACAATTGCTTGGACAAACCACTTCCCTTACACATCACAGAAACACCGCCTCTATGCATGAGACCATGAGAGCTTTGATTCTGCATCTCGGGCCGGTTAAACCTCACCAGACTGTAAAACGAGCACCACTGGGTAAGTTCCCTCTAGCTGACGTGGCACAGAGCACAGACGATCTCAACCACAGCTTCCTCTCTCTCCAGCCTCAGTGCACCGAGCTGCTTCTCTCACAAACGTCCTCTCCATCCTCCGCCAGGGAGAGAAATCACAAGACTGTGATCATGTTATGAGCCAACTGAGTTGGAAGGGAAACCTACATCAACTTTGGGCAAGCAGTGCGATGCCAGCGCTGACCTGAGAACACTGTATATTTCACATTGCTGTAGGTTGCATTGTTATAAAGTCTTGAACGGGGCCTGTGTGCTCGCGCATGTGAACACACGGGCGTCACGTTGGCACTGGGCAGTGCCAGCCGGTGTGTTGGCACGCCTCGCAGTAATAATGAGAGAGTGGGTTGGCAGCCTGGCATTGCTGCTCGCTGCCGGGTTTCCAGTGTGTTACTTCTGACTGGCAATGATTTCATCAAATGACATT
This sequence comes from Ctenopoma kingsleyae, assembly GCA_032353495.1. Classification (NCBI taxonomy): domain Eukaryota; kingdom Metazoa; phylum Chordata; class Actinopteri; order Anabantiformes; family Anabantidae; genus Ctenopoma; species Ctenopoma kingsleyae. The sequence continues at coordinate 14,963,914 of JAUBNQ010000016.1, read as the reverse complement.
TTGGTGTCAATAACAGCAACAGTTGGTGAAGAGCATAAACATCTCTCATATAACACACCTACCTGCTGTGCTCAGTACAGCTGTTAATCACAATCATTGGTCATGATAATTTGAGATAAAAATATAAATTTCACTTCATTTCACAGTCCACGACTGTTAATTACTGTGGGTGTTACTGAGGAAAATTATTTATTAATTGTTGCACTTGGCATTTAGCTTAGAGAGAGAGAAGTTTTTAGCTTGAAATGTTTTTAGTAAGATTTCTTTTTTATTAAATAAAGAACAGCCGTTTTAAAAGACAAATACTGAGTAGATTGAGTTTTTTTTCTGTTACTGAACTTTATATAAAGTCATGCATAAATAAATGCTATTCAATACATTATTTTGAGACAGTCTAACTTCATGCTTAGTGCTTTTTCAAATGATTTCAGCAGCATTTAGCAATGATCAGATCTGTGCAGCTGTGATAAATAATAAAAAGTCTTTGGCAGTGCACAGGCTTCATTTGGCTCAATTTGTGCCACTTGGTAGCAGTTCAGTTGTGGATTGTGAGTCTGTTTGTGTGTTTGTGCGTGACTCACTCTGAGGCGACAGCGGAGGGAATGGGCTCCTCTAGTAACTCCAGACTGTGAAGAATCCAGAAGCAAAGCCACGGTCTGCTAGCGTCCAGACACTACTCGCACAGAGACAAACAGCCACCCACACACACACACACACACACCACATGATGAGTATCAGATGACCAATTACAGCAATAAGATAGATAAATCCATCAGTCAAAGAGTGAGATGAGAAGCAGGCAGACAGAGCAGAGGCTAAAGGAGGAAAATCACAGAGCTGTGGCACGTAGATAAATATCACATCACTTATTTTCAGTAGTTGGTAAATGTATTATTGTGATTACTATTTATGATACAAACAATACAGTTATGTAACATGTTGTACGCTTCCAATTTCCGTGGCTGAGTTTTCGCAGCACCTGTGCAACATATAAATAAAGCACGTTGTCACAGCTCCACCCTCACACTTGCTGTCGGTCTGGTTTTCAGTCATATCGCTCTGGAACTGAGCTGGAGGGGAGAAGGGGCAGCAAATGCTCGATTCTCTCCCTCTCTTTTCTGAACAGAGCGGAGAATAGTTCACAGAGGAATATATTTTTTGAAAAGTGAATACATTGGCACTTCTATTTCAATCAGACATGTATCCAGAGGCGGCGTGTGCTCTGCTGTCTTTCAGGTGGTTCAGCTGGTTATTACTGACACACTGGAACAAACGCAACCTCTGTGAACTCAGGTTGGAGGGAGGGACTTGAGTTGTGGGTGTCATGAAGTTTGACACAAACCTACGTTTCAGACTGTGTTGCTGGATTACTGGAAATGTCACACCATACCTCGTAAGCGTCTGATAAGTGATGTAAGCCCTTCTTGAGATATTGGTAGTGCTGTTCCCGCAACAAAGTGGGCCTGTGCAACAAAACAGGACAGAAAGATCATTTACAAACAGTTGACAGCTACAATATAAAATGACATGCTGATGGCCATTTAAAAAAAATGGCTTCTGCTTTCCAGGAATCACTAATCGGTCCACTCACTTGCAACACTACACTCTGCCATGTTCTTTATATATTACTTTCATTTTTATTTTCCATAAATAAAAATTGAATGTGAGAGTAAATATTTTTGTATGAAACAGTTGATTGTTTTTGGAGCAACTGCAGCCTAATTATTGCAGTTTCCTCATAATTTTTCCACTAACTCTCTACTATCAGAGGAATATTCAGTGTTGTCCTCAAACAAATACAATAAAACATCACTTTCAACTGATTTAGTCCTTTCTTTTACAGAATCTGCAAAAAAACATATAGTATCATGGTTTTGTGCTTCGAGTTCCACTTAGGGCTGAGTATTTGAAACTAGCTTATGCTATTGTATAATTCATTTTTTCCCATTAAAATAAACTGGAAGACTCTCTTGTAAGAGGTTAGGTGTTAGATCTGAAAAGAAAATAATAGAAAGGCTAAAACACAGCGATGGAAATAAGAATTAGGAGAACTGCAACATAAACAAAAACTAACTTCGTAGATGCTGAAGCGTGTGAAAAACAAACACAAACTAATTCACACACTGCCATTTTAATGTCAGTGTGCATGTGTGCACCACCGGAACTTCAGTGCAACATTCACCTGCATCTGTAGCTTGCAAACACACATGCATGTATGTCAGTGAGACAAAGACAGTTCACGCCCCCCCCCACACTCCTCACCACGCACCACTATTCACTTCTTGTCATTTTCATGTAGCGTCTCACTACAAGAGTTGTAATTACATTCTACCTACACAGGATTAGTCACATGTTGCTGCTTAAGGTTTCACAGCAGCACAATAAAACAACAATCATAGAGGAGCACAGGATGAAGATCCTCTCCGCCTACCACGGTTATTCACATCTGGCTACAACCCTGACAGTGCATAAAGAAAAAAAAGGTCGTGCAAGTGAGTAATTTACTTATTGAGTGCACATACAACGTTACCACAACTTTCTGGGTTCACCCCCCCCACCCCTCCCTCTATAGCACCACATTTCCTGTCTCTCTCTACCACTTAAACTGTCAGGTAAAGACAAAAATGCATCAAAACTAATGCACATATAAATGAACAGATATATAAAACAAAATAACAGAAAACGTCTTACAATTATTTTAATTAACAGCAGCAAATTGAATGTGTTTTGTGCTCCTCAGCCTGTGTGATCACAGAGCACAAATATGCACGTGTTTGAGGGGACTGCTCTGAATTAAGATCAGCAAATTTAAAAATGTTTTGCACCTGTATTTGATTCAGCAAGATTCTAAGAAAAATCCTTATTTGATTTGGGGTTTGTGCCTAGAAAAATACTGCATATCAAGACCAACTTCAAACAAATATATGAGTACATTTCTGTTTAAACTGCCAAACCATGTCTCCTTTGTGTCAGTGCAGGTCAGACCTTATCTTTCTCACATTTCTCATATTTTATATGCTGAAAACATGTTTCCCCATTGGCAGCAGTGACATTCAGGTCCAGGCAGTTGTCATAGAAATGAGATGAGTCACACCATTAAAAGAGGACTGTTGACGGGCGATAGCAGGAGCAAAGTATGTGGGCTGATCAACGCACCATGTAGAGATCAGCCACCGTGAAGTGCAACCAATGCACAGCATTTTTGAAAATGTCTCATAATGGCAGTAGATGTATTCAACACCGTGAGAGCCCTATAAATAGATGATTGTTATTACTATGGCTTCACAATATCTGTTCGACACAATTTGTTGAAATGGGTTTGAAATGACATGTTTTTCATAATCCTATATGCTCTATAAAGTCTTTTGTGAAACACTGCAATTAAGTGTTCTGATTTCACATAATTATGGAGCTAATATCTGACCTAGAAAGTCGCACGTCTGAGGCAAAAGTAATACAGCTTCATTTTCTGTCTTCTACCCAGAAAGGAGAACATTTAAAGGAGCTATTAACAATGTTTTTATAATCTCAACAAATCTAATGGTAATATAAAAATATCCGAGAATGTGACAAAGATCTTTAGCCTTCATTGTTTAGCTGTCCGGATCACTATGCTACAGTATTGATTGTTCTCAGGTGCTGCAAGCAGCTATTTCCATTGAACGAGCTCTGAGAACCCACTCAACGCTACCTGAGCACCATCAGGCAGTTAAGAGTAGCTAATGAACATGGAACGTTTATCAGTCAAAGAAATTTCCCTCAGGAAAATAGAGAACAGAAAACAGTCAAAATAACAAAGATACTGAATTTTAACAAGTGACCATAAACATAACTAAATTAATAACAATTAACTGGTAATTGTGTAAAAAACCTCTTTGCTAAAAGTTGCCACTGTCAATATATTATATTATTATATTATATATTTTTTAAGTAATTTATTGTCTGCTACAAGTTTCAGTAATTTTCATTGTTTCTGTGACTTAGATATTTAAAATTACTCCACTAAAATAATCAACTGAACGTTATATTTTTTCCACTTTAGTACCACTTCCAATTCTTTACTCGTGCACCAAGTACATGCTCGGTATATAAGCACGAGCACTCAACTAAGTGAACAGCATATATACACCACTATTGTGCTACTGTTTGCTGACAAAACTGCAATAAAGTTAATCTTATCTTATCTTCTAGTTTTCTTCCAACTGTGCCTCACAAATACATTTTCTGCATACGGCCTTTTTAAGTTCAATTTATGTACAGATACAACTTACAGATACAAAAACAACTTCAAAACCTTATTTCTGAGAATTTATTTTCACAAACCATCCAACAGTAATTTAATTAATTCTTTTGAGAAGTGTACTTTACATAGTGGTGATAAAGGAAATGCTGAACAATGTGAACTAATCCTGTAAAAAATATTTCTCATCTGTGCTGTAAACTGAAAATCAAACTTGAAGTCACAGATCAAGCCGCTGGTATGTGCACATCTTCAGGTTTTAGGTGATGGCAGACTAACCAACACAGCAGGCATGAGCTAGACCAGCGTGGATTAGTCTACATCGTGTAACTTACTGTGGTGTGGTGTGTATTTGCTTGTAAACACTGATGACTTCTTTCACGCTGCGTTCCACTTTTTTCTAGTAATAAAGAAAGGACAGGAAAGAGGAGTGTGTAAACAATGTTTATCAAGATCATTGTGAGTTAAATGAAACAAGGTTTTCAGGTAAACGTCAGAATCGTTAGCTTTGGTGGGACAGTATTCTCAAATATGCAGGTTTAAGACTTTTCTTTGTCGTATCACTGTAAACTGACCAGCTTTGGTTGTCTGGGGACTGTTGGTCAACAGGACGTTTGAACACATCTCTTTTAGCTCTGGAGAAGTTACTTAGCTTTGTTAATGCCTAAATCAATTCAAACTTAATCTCATTAGGCGTAATGCTAGCTACCTAAAAGCTCGTGTTTGCCAACATAAACTAGCTAAAGTCAATACGTGAATGAGCGAAGCAGTTTCTAATCTTTTTTTGTGTGTGTTAATGAATAAAACAGAGTTCAGCAGTTAAATCTGTGTCACTCTTTACTGTGTAAAACAACACTAGCATTAGCCACATTAACTAGCTAACGAAGCTAATATGTGCCTCCGCTCACCTGCTCCACTGAAGTCACCGTCTGCACCCCGTCGTCCACGAACATCTCTGCGGAATGGCACTCTCTGAAGCACCGCAGAGACGTCGGTACACCGTCCATGATGATAATGACCCGTAAAGCAGTAGCGATGCCGGGGGCTAACACAATGCTGTTAGTTTGTTTTGGTAGTTCGCTCACTTTCCTGCCGAGGTTCGAGTGAGCGGAAACTGCGCGCACACCCGCTACGGCGTCTCCGAGGGGACAATCCTCTGCCTTTCAACGTAGTGCGATAAACGACAAACCAAAGGCACAAAGTGTGTTCAGCTATAGTTTTACTTTAACCGATATGCTTACGAGTGCGCGTATGAACATTCGTCCATAACCCAACTTTTATTTCGACCCTGCTCTCAGTTGTTCTTTTGAAATTGACGTCGAAAGAAGCAGTGCAGCCGCGCATATCATTTTACCATTCATCTCAGTCAAGCTACCTATGATTTAGCATACAAATACCGGAAGTGGTGCAGTTCAGGCTTCAAAATATTACTAATGAACTTCTTTTAAAATGTTCAGTGCACACAAAGTTACATTTATTCACAGATTCTATCATCCAACCAAAATTTAGTTTCTTCTAGTCAGAAATGTACCATTTAATTTGTAGTAATAAAAAAGCAAATGTTAGGTGAAACTATTTATTGTGAACTCATTTCACATTTGTGCTGTAAACTGCAAACAAACTTTCCAAGGTGAAAAATATTCCTTTTTTTTGTTATTTAAAAAGGGGCCAAAGATTTTTGTTATCTAGAGATTTGTGTGGAACAAAAACAGCACAGCTGTTAAAGATTACTTCACGTACTTACAGCTAATCAACCATAACATATATTAGTTGTTAACATAATATTAGTTGTTAATATGTAAAAGTAACACTAGATTGGACACATTAGATTATTATTATTATTGTTAATGTATAACATAGCTTTTACCGAATTATTTGTCCACAAAAGCAAAATAGACAAATTTAAAGTAATGTCAAATTCAGGCTTAAATCAGTATTCTAATTTCCAGATGTATCCTCATGTATCAGTGCACAGCTATTTAATAAATATGGTAACTACAGCAAGGGTTCGCCATCAAGTTATTTAAAAATGATGACATATACTGTTTGATAAAGTGTCTGCAGTTGTCAAATAAATGTAGATTATACAAAACTACAAATAATGCAATTAAGATGTACATTAAATATTGGCTATAAAAGTGCAGTGGGAAGTTTGTAGTAGAGAGTAGTAGATTGCCTCTAATTTAGACCTATATGAAGTATTAGCTCATGTTGATTGACATGTAGATTATCTGATATGCCTACATGAGCATATCATTTCACAGTTCAAAATAACATAATTTACATATATGTTTGTTTATATCCATGTTTATATTTCTTATTACTTTCCCATCCACCTTCTTTTAGTGTTTTTTTAAAGTCTAATTCTCTTTTATAATATATACATTTTTATTCTTCTTTGATTGTTGATTTGTAGACTGTTTTTATGCTGTTTTATATGCGAAAACTACCACCTCTCACTATCAACACGTTTATATAGGCTACAGTAAAATAGTATAACATGTTCTGATATAGACAGCAGCTTTTATTTGGTATCAAAACATCCTAAACCTTTATCAAAACTTGTCCACTTACTGAGGCTTTTATGTTGGAAAGCACAACGGGAAATGTTCTTTTCTCGCTCGCTCTCACTTGACAGTGGTCCACCGCACCCACCCACTGGAAGCTGGAGGCTGCCTGGGAAGCTGGAGCATCCTTGTTTTGTTATCTACCGACCCAGCATCAGTGAACAAAAAGAATCACAGCCAAAGCCTCATGCTGAGCCTCTGAGCAGACATGGGATGCAGGTGGGGAGGGAATGGTCATCCATCACTGAGTTAGCTGACTGGGGCTTTTTTAATTCAACACTACATCCACCACTATGGCTAAGCAGTATGATGTGCTCTTCCGACTCCTGCTTCTCGGAGATTCCGGGGTTGGGAAAACATGTTTGTTATGCAGATTCACGGACAACGAATTTCACCCGTCTCACATCTCCACCATCGGTAAGACTGTGCACCAGCAGCAGCAGCAGCAGCAGTTATTTCTTCAATTACATTCAGCACTTGTGTTAATTAGCACCAACATGGGTTTAAATGGTCTTTTGGTGTCTTGTGTTGATGTCATTTGTGCACCACCCTCTCTTCAATTCAGATTCTTCAAATCAGCTGTGAGTGGGACTTTCAAAAGACGATGTGTTGATTTAATTGCAGGAGTGATTTCACGTGGAATCAACACAGTGTATACACAACTATAAGATCAGAATAATTGCAGTGGTTGGGGGAAGCCCTGAGGGGGAAGATCCAACATTTGGCTGCCATGCAGAGTTTACCAACTATCAGCACTTGGCACTGGATGTGCAGCCTGGTGCCATACGAAATAATAGCACAGGAATACTTTTAGATGTGGGAGCCGGTTGTGTGTTTTGCATCAGACACGCATGTTATCTGCCAAACTTTACTGTGGGGGTCCATGGGTACCATTTTGTTGGCCTTTCTGATTCCAATGCTGACTTGTTTATTATACGTGGTTCACTACACACTTCTTCTCTCTTTATTTGCAGAACTAAAAGTATCTGTTTCTACACTTACTTATGGATTTTTGACATCTCTCTCATGTTGACTGGTCGGTGTATCGATTATATTGACAAGCCTATTTCCTGTGCAACATATCTCCATAATTATAATTATGAGCATGGGCCATTATTTTGTAAATTATTGTTTCTCTGTGAGGCGAGCTAAATAAGTATGCACAGTGTGTTTTATTCACATGCTGTGGCGGAGTCTCTTATCTCTTCTTCTGTCTGTCCTTTCAAAGTGTGTGTGTTCACATAAAAGACCCATTGTCTCCAGGGAAGCATCTATTTTAATTTTAACTAGCAACTACTTTTGCAGTAATTGCCCATAATATGGAGAATAGAAAATCCCCGTGGCCCAGGAATTGAAGTAATGAAGTGCACCTCCTGGATGTGATGTAGAAACTGACTTTTAATTGAAAATATAAATCTAAATAAGTCAAGATATACATGTACATGGAATTGCTGATGTTGATGGTATTTTCAAACAGGAGCTGCCTGTAAACATGTAATAGAATACAGTTGCACCATTGATGATTTATTTGCCACTATTTAATGATGTTATTTGGTCTGCATGAAATCCTTGGTGGTAAAATGAAAGGCTTTATGATTTTTGAGTTCTCATCGACACCCTGTAAACAGCCACAGCGTGAAGCCCAGAGTCAAATTTTAGTGTCTTCCACTCATTACACCAACTTCGCCAAGTGAACTTTAAATGCTTGATATTTGTCCATTGGTTTACAGAGACTGCAGCATGCTATTTTTAAATCATGCTCCTATAGCACTCCACTGGAAACATCCACCCTGTAGAGTCAGCCTCATATTGTATTGTTGTGATCTCTTCTGATGTCTGATGAGGAAAAGTTCAGACCGTCTGTGCTTGCTGAAAAATGATCTTTTTTGTGCTTTCGTTGCAATGTACCAAGTGTTCACATCCACAGCTGGATGCCTAGAAATCATATCGCTCGTGTTGGTGCAGGCGGTGGAGTCCAGACGGTGTCTATAAGCCACGCTGGGAGGTCTTTCATGGGGGCCTGCACTAATTCAGACTCCTCTCCCGAAGCCCAACAAAGTCTGATGAGAGAGAGAGAGATTGAGAGTGACCACCATCATACTCACATGTGGAGGATCAATAAATAATTTCCCAACCTTCAGACCAGTGGCGGCTGGTGAAATTATTTTTTTTGGGGGGGGTGCACTCTTGCAAGTCAGTTTTAAGTTGCGCTCTAACCACATACTAACACTAGTATAAACCAAAGCACCATTATAATGCATCACACTGCTTTAAAAGATTAAATTAAAGTAAAAATACACTGTATTTTCAGTCATTTACTATTCACCCGTCTCCCTGTCAAGTAGCTCATTCTGCACTATCTTAGATGTCCCCTTGGATGTAAACACAGTAACAGTCTGCAGGTACTGCTGCATCCAGGGATCCAACAAAGTCCACCAGCCCCATGAAAATGCCAGGATTGCGAGCTCAAACACACCACGGTTAAATGCAGGTTATTATGTTAGATAAAATGTATTGGTTTTCGTTACCCTCCTCATTGGACCTAGAGACAATCACAATGGTGTTACTAATGAATTATTTCTTTAGGAGTGCATTTAATGACAGATTGGCCTGCCACAAAATGCACCCCCCTAAAATACAGTTTCTGTTTGTCCCAGAATTGAATAACTTTGACAGTGAAGTTGTAGGACTGATGCTGGTTAGTGGTGTAAGTTTCATGGATGTGACACTTTCCTAGTGGGAGATAGAACGGGGTGCATTTTCCGGCAGGGGAGCGTTGTCTCTGTAAAACGGTAAAACTCTCTGAGGGATTTCCCTCCTCCTCTCTCCGTTTATTTTGTAGCTGCGTTTTTTCAAACCCTGTCTCCTACAGATTACGTTTGCATAAAACTAAACTGTAATCCTGGTCACGTTTGATCAGGACGTAATTGTTATGTTGTACTGAAACATATTTTTGTGAATGAATGACGCGCTACTATTATTAATGCGAAGCGATGCTGTTTACTGTGCATGACAGAGATGCAGGAGACCAGAGTCCCACACATACTGTAGATGACATGACGCTCCTCTTTCTCTGTGTCATCATTCACTACAGCCTGCATGTATCTGCTCGGCCCTGCTGTGTTGATGTGAGAGGAGCGGTGTTTGTACCGGGACATTTACTTTCTGATGGAACAGTCGCACTGAAAGTAAAAGAGAGAAAATATCGATACCATCGCGATCAGATAACGATACCAACTTGGTATTGATAGTATCGATACTTTGGATCGAGCCGCCCACCACTATTAGCCAGGACTTGTTCTCATGCCAGTTTCTGGAGAAACACTGAGTGTAATTTCTCCCTCTGTCTGGTGTTTGTTGTTTGATTTTGATGTCTGGCTGCCCTGTGGGGTTCTTCTGTGGAACGGTTCAGTTTTTAGCAATTGAATTTGTTTTCTCTATGACAAAAAACTGCTCCTCCGACTGGCTGTAAACAAACACACAAGCGTCGCGGTGAGTTTCTGGTTGAATTTCCTGGTCTGGAGCTGTAACGTCAGTCTTGTGAGTGGGTTGTAGGTTCTCCTATACTTTGTATTGGAGGGAGTTCCAGTGCGCATGTACCAGTTATAGCGTAGGTCTATGGTAAAGATTTTTGTGCCCCAAAGTAACCGTTTAAAAATGTTCTCTCCCTCATTTATCATGAGGGAAAGAACATTTTTAAACTACACCTTAATGCAGATTATACACAGTCTCACAGTCTGTATAATATATAGATTGATTATTTTAATTTTAATTTTTTTGTAAAATTATTTTATGTGATTCCTATCTTCTTCTTCTTCATGTGAGACAGGTGGGGCGGCGCCCGAGCGCCCCCTATTGACGGGCCACCACTGCTTCACACTATGATAGATAGATATAAATTATTTCCATGTCCCCCTCATGGGTTGCTCTATTATTTATCACTTCACGTTATAGTCCACTCACTCGTTTTTTGCTCTTAATTATTTCAAGAACTGCTCACCCACAGAGGGGTTTGTTCAACAAAACACATTAAGTTTGGTCGATAAAGTTAATGAGAATAAAACAGTAGATAAACATCCCAGAATTCAGACAGACAGCTCCCAGCAGACAGTGTGATGATATATCGATGCAGTATGTGTAACTTGTATAACACTTTCCACAAGACGTTGAAACCTGGCTGCTCCCATTCAGCCTGAGAAGTGATTTCTGACACTGGTCTGGTGTAACAAGGCTTGAGTAGCACACATTGATGGGGTTGAGGTTGGGGTTTGGTGTAGGCCAGTTAGATTCTTCCGCACTAAACTTAGAAACAGGTTTTGGGGGTTTTGTCATGTTACTGCAATGCGATACTGACATCAGTATTAGAACGAGGGGACCTGGCTCATCAAAAGTTTATTTACTATTTCAAGACTTTGTTTTCTGTGCTGTAGTTGAGCATGGCTTTTTCCTGGCCACTAAATGGTTGTTTCTGGTATCTATGACACGTTAATGGTGACAGTGATACAGTTAATAGTTTGTGTAGGCTACACACATGCTGTCTGTCTGTCTGTGAAGGACAACCAGGGTTTGTATTCACTCTAGCAAATCATTTCCAAGACAAAAGAAAGCAGAAACCACAGAGCGACCACAGAGCATTGAAATTTGATTTTGCCTTTAGATTTGATCCACCAGAGATTTTTTTATACTCAGAAACAGGATGACAAGAATCAGTACCTCAACCTCAAAGCTCAAACATTAACAGTCAGGATAGTCCACAATCACTGAAGCAGCAAGAATTCTGATCACATTTAAGCGACTATTATACAGTCACTCAACCACCTCAAGGCATCTTGTTTTATTCTGACAGGTTTCTGGTCCCTGTAAAACTCATCTGGTCCAGTGAGGCCATAACCTGCTGAAGAGATGATTTAGTTGTATTCAGTCACACTGCTGAGTTTTATGTTCCTCACGGATTCATTCGTGGTCTTGTCACTGGACTTCTCAGAAATCCTGGCTGTCAAAACACGTGTGACGTATGAGCCCAGCCCTGCTCTACATCATAGCTCAGTAAGCAGCTGTCTTCGTTGTTGTGATCCCAGTGGTGTTATGGTCATAAACTCAGCCCACTGCTGTTTGACAAGCTCATTGGTCTGCAGGGTCGAGTACGAAGAACGGCTACCAACATCCTGTCATAAATCCTGTTATCAACAAAATCACTGATGTTGTCATGGCCTTGACTTTTTCTGACCTTTCTGTGATCTTATATCTAAGCTAACGCACGGTAGGTATAGTTGTGCTCTTGTTAACCCTGGTGGCCGTGAACAGCGGCTGGGCTGCATCCAGTTGCATAACCCCCCCCATTTGTGTCTTTGTTTTAAATCACAGGGGTAAATAACATCATGCTCGACCAAAAATCAAAAAAGACAGGGAGGGTCTGGGGTGCATTTTCTAACATTTTATTTAAGTATGTAAGTAATTAAGTAACTTTGGCAGATATCGGCTGATAAATAAACTTGGATAAACTACTGTATGTAATGGATATTTTTAAAATTACAGTAGCCCATACACACTGTATTACAGACTCCAGTTTAAGGTAAGGTAACATTACCCAATCAATCAGTTTGAATTATTTCCCCTCAGTGTTTTGGTTTTAAAATGAGTTTGACAAAATTCCTGATCTTAATATAAATGCTGTGTATATATTGCTTTGTTGTTCACTGGTCTGGTATGAAGTAACCACTGAGTTATTATACACGTGGTAGGTTTATACAAACCTTAATTGATCGGTACAAAACAATGACAAGTTCTTAATTGTAAATAAGTGTGTCCTTTGTCCTGTTTTGCCCCAAAGATAACAGCTGTTGACAGATTTTGACTGTCCTCAGTTAATAATGATAGTCATGGATGACAAAACCATTCCCCAGTGAGTTTGTGTCAGAGCCAGAGCATCCATCCATCCATCCATTAGCAAGCTTGTCACAATTACCTACCACACACTGACATGTGTCACCGCCTTATCCAGCTTGCACAGTCAAACAGAGTCATCCTGGTAATTAGTTAAGTCAGTTGTGGGTGTGCACTGATCATTTTTTTACATGTCTTTCACTGTGATGATTGTGAAATGCTGCCATGTTAAATGAACCGCTGTGGCTCACATTGTGATCATCTCTATTGTCAGAGTTCCCTCTGAATGCTGTTCTCAAAGTTTTAGGAGAAAGTTTTCCTCCTTGCTGCAGACCACCTTGCACCTAATAATTTCCACAGATTCTCATCTCTGTTGAACAATTGGACAGTTTGGGACATCTGCTTTAGTGACAGAGACACAAAACAATCACAATATCAAACCCCTGCCAGAGAGAGACATTCACAGCCTCAGATGTTTGTGTGTAAGATCATTCATTGCTTTCATTATGGTCTGCACCTTGAGAGTTCACATGGTTCTAAAATATATTTATATATTTATAAAACTATGCAGAGCAATGAGGTGGGTGCTCAGACAACTGATTTGTTTAACAGCTGGATGCAGACAGTGTTGGCTGAAGATTTGTGGTGTTTTCTATAAATATAACTGAATGTTTGAGCGAGTTCCAGCTGATTTTCATCTATTTAATTACAACTTCTCTGCATTGACACCTCGACTTGTATTGAAGTTTTCAGACTTGTTCCAGCCAATGTACAACAGTCTGTATCAGCATTTTATATTTATATCACTGTGCAAATGATGGAGCTTAATTCAGTCCAGTTACAGCTGGACACAGATACAGGAAGAAGGCTCTTTGTCATTAGTCTTCTCGCCCTTCTCAAGCTGCAAGCAAAGCAAGCCGCTGATTGCTGTGCTGACCTTTCACTTAGTCTTGATCTGGATGCTCTCGAGTCAAAGACAAAGACCATCTCATGATTTAAATGAGGCCTCGCGCTGTCGAGTCACAGAGCTGCAGCCTCTGCGGAGTCTTTGCCCGACCCTTATCCAACGCACAAAATCTAAAAATTAGCTGCAGCCAGCTATAGTACATCTGTCAGCTGTTTGCTTATGTCTGCCTCTTGGAATACAAACCTTGCAGAAATGCAGCTATAAAAACCACAAGCAGCAAGTCTTCCAGTTATAGGAATTGATTGGCCTCGGTAATTCTTTCTCTGAGCGTGATGCCGGCTGTGACACACGGGTGGTGAGTGTCAGGTTAATTGGGATGAACTGTTAATTGATTTCTCAGGGATTACTGTGGTCTGTAGAAGCCTGCGGCTTTGCCTTTCATTGACTTGAATTCAATAGTGTGAGTAAACAATAGTGGAGAAAAGCAACCAGAAAAAATAATGGGAAAAAAAAGCTTCTCTTGTTTAGGTGTTGTACATACTTTAGCAAACTGTACACAATACTGTGGTTAAAGGTTTGCTAATTTTGGTGTAGATTTTGCCTGGTCACTTTATGTTGTTCATGCATTACTCC
>JAUBNQ010000016.1:14918789-14929443 GCA_032353495.1 Ctenopoma kingsleyae | reverse complement strand
ATCCAGAAAACTTTCCTAGCAAATGCTCGTTTTGTATCGGAATAACAGTGGAGGGAAGCGAACTCGCGGAGAGAGGCATGATAGCATGTATCGCGATATAGCTTAAGAATATCGCGATATTCTTTTTAGGCCATATCGCCCAGCCCTAGTTTGAGCAGGCTATACCAGAACCTTGTGTTGTAGAAAGTAGAAGAAAACAAGAAGCAGACTATTTTAGACAGTCTGAGGTGAGGGCACTTACATGCTATATTTTCTTAATTGGTTCCCTTTCTCAATTTTTTCCGTTCTGTCTGGTAAAATAAGTTCTTAATTAGAGCTTAGGATTATAGCACATGAATCCTCATTCAGTGTGGATTTGGAAAAAACTCTGATTTGAGTTGTGACAGATGAGCAAAAATCTATAAATACATCCTGAAACAATGACAAGTCAGGCTAATCCATGCAGAAGTAAACAGAAGGAACATACTGTCCAGATGGAGAGCCCCAAGAGAAAACAGCCTTGATGTTATGGGAACATTGCTTAAATGTTGAGCAATTACTAGGTATCATAATTATTCTAACACTGAAATGTGGTGTGGACAGTTGACAGCAGATATTAAAACCTAAAGTTTTACATATTATTACATATTATAATTTCCCAGGTATAAAATTATCTAATTTAAATTGCATTAATAACACAATTGGTCATATTAATTGTGATTTAAGGACCGTTCTATATAACAAAACTACTGCGATTAATAACCAAGCCTAAACCATGGACATTTTCCTGTACCGAAGAATTGTATGGCTTTTTACCACATATTTTGTCACTGGTTTGAGATTTTATTTGGCTTAATACATGTATTAATGCATGTAATCTGAGTATAAACATATTTAAAATGTTCTGCACACAGCCAATGTAGGTTTATTCCTTGATTTCTGAGATCCTTTTCAGACTGATTGGTATTAAGGAGTTTAACAGACTCACCTGGCCAACTCTTGAACAAGCTTTTATGTGGTTTTGACACTAGTCAACTTAAGCATCATAAACTAGACACATATAATGACAAATACTTTGCTATAATATATTTGCATAATTGTTAAAGATATTGTGCAGCAGCCAACAACTCTGCTTAGTAAATACTTTCATGCCAACTCAAGTATTATATGATTTAGGATCAGTTTAAAACAAGCTTCAGCATTGTGAGAATAACAACAACAAGTTTAGGTGCAGGCGCATGATGCTTCCATTATCTTGCATCCAAAACGGGTTAGTGTGTGAAAGGGATTATTCGCTCAAGATGTTTTCTAACCTTGCTCTCTTCCACTCTGTTAACATTGCAGAAACGCGACGCACACGAGCACTGTAAGTTTTATCCCCAAAGATGTACAGGAATATTGCTGAAATTCCCACCAACTGCCTTGCCATCTGTTTCCAAGCAGACAGGGCTCACTAATTACTGTCTTACTAAATGACTGAAAGGATGTTGCTGGTTTTATCTGCTTGGGATGGTATTAGTGATAGAAATACTTTTTTTGACCCTATTGGATTTGTTAACTGCTGCTGTTGCTATTGTTTTTTTTTTATGGAAAATTAGTGTGTGTACTTTAACCTGAATTTTATAAGTCATGGATATTTCAGCACTCAGGATGAGATCTGATTGTTGCCAATCTGCAGTGAGATTGAACAACATGATAACTTGAACTTGACCCTTGGTAAACAAATTTAACATAATCTACAGTCGGAAACAAAAGAAGCAACTGTCCTTAGAGATATGAGACTCTGTTTGCGTTTGCTTTTGTTGCAATACATTAACAGAACGCAGTGTTCTTACTTAATTAGAATATAATACAGTACAATATAATGGAAACTTGAGTCACACTGATGTGTTAATCCAATTTAAACTTGGAGCAACTGTACTTTTTTTTTCTCTGCTGTGACATTTTTGTAAATTAAACTTTGCTGCAAACCTAAGTTGAACAGGCAGTGTTATATGGCATCTTCAGGGTGTTAATTATGCTAATGATCAAATCTCACCAGTATGTTAATCTTCATGAACAGGTAGTATTCATCAGCCTAAAACATCGAACGAGCCTCAGTTTGCCTCAACAAGCCTCACAAGAAGAGGATGAAAATTGTCCGGCCCAGTGTATTTTTAGCTAGACAGTTTAGTATTGTGGCTACTCTGTACTGTATGTGTAGAAGACTACTCATATTCAACAAGCCTGGTGCTAAAATTGTGATTATCCCAAAAAACGTTTTGGAAATGTACTGTTTATTTTCAGCTACCTACTGTTGTCTTGCACCAGCTAACATGCTATTCACAGCAATTCCGTAGAGTTTTTCTCACCAACATTCCCATTGAACATTTGACCCATACTTGTGATGTTAGCATCCAGGTATTATCATGGCATGAGGATCCACTTGTTTAAGGCCTGAATGACTTGAGTAAAAACTGTAAATTAGATCATGCTCAACTGTGTAGGGTACACAATTCAGGTAAAAGAAAACATTCCTGACATCTACATAACCTTGAGACTTTGACTATGTTTATGAATGCTGCAGAATACGTATATGTTGTGTTTCTGTTTTGCTCATGTAGTATCTTTGTCAGGTATAGATCCAAGATGGCCAGGTAGACTGTCATATCAGTGAAAAAGGAGAGTGCAAATTCTGGTTATATCTTGTAAAGGTTCAAAAATCCTGCTTTTCTCAGTTGATGTAGGGAAGCCAGATTTACTGACAGGTACAATAAACAGAGGAACTGGATTAAAAGATTACATATTTTGGTCATTGTTTATCACTGCTGGCGGAAATATCCTCTCTGATCTAAAGGAAAGTTACTACTTGCAGTGTAATACTATCAACAAAGTTTGAAGCAGCTGCCTATTTTATGTGATGAAGAAAGTATATGGGATGTTGTCTTCTTCTGTGTCACATTGCAGATCTGCCACAGCATGAAGAGATGGTTCAAAGAGAAAAATCTGGATTTAAAGTCAGTAAAGTTGTTTCCTGGTGTTGAAATTGATTCATTAAGTATGCTATAATTGACAGTCTCTGTGATTTCAGTGTCAGTTTGAGTTCTCTTCTTGGCTGTAATGTCCCACTATGCTTTAACAAACCAAAACGTTAATCTTGTGGTTGTGTTGAATTTTCCCGTACTGCAGATGCTTGGGAATGATTATGTTAAGATTTGGAACACACACAGATACTTTGAAATGTCAGGTACAGTAAGTAGCTAGTTTTTAAAATGACTGCTTTTTTAAACAAAGTTGGTACATAATTCTGTTGGCGCCATATCTACCATTTGCCAAAAGTTTGGAGTGACCACATTTATTTTAATATTCCTTTAAAAAACAGCTACAATAGTCATTTACAATATTAACAATATCTACACTGTATTTGTGACCATTTTGATGTTATAAAATCAGTTCTTCTTAAAAAAAAGTTATTTATTATTTTTATATGACTCCAAACAATTGACTGGTAGGTTATGCCAGTAGTTATTAAGGGTTTAACATAAAAAAAAAACAAACAAAAAAAAAAACACTGTGTAAAAGTCTATATCTGGTCTTTCCCAGTTCAAACAAGGCATTTACCTTACCTCAGAATGCACTGAACATTCATCTAGTGCATAGTAAATCCTTGCTTACAATGCTTGATTCCTAAACATTTTGCTCATTCTACTTTTCAGTTTGAAGCTGAGTGGTGGGTGCATGTTTCCGTAGTAAAATGTAGTTAGATATAGAGCGCATCTGTTAAGCTGCAGATAACACTGGTATTGATATCTCATTGAGTGTAGCATAATAATTTTTGTATTTTACATGGGAAATCTAGAACTGTAAAGAAAAGAAATATATCCATACTTAGTAGTATATAATGAAAACTCACAATAGATGCGCATTAAGGGCTTTAACATTAAGGGAAAAATACTTGAATTACCAAAAAAAAAGTCGTAATAAAAGACATCTTGCTTGGGTTTGTGGGTTCCAAGGAGGTCCTTGGTTGTGGCATGGTTGGTAAACACATAAATCCAGCTTGATTAACTGAAAGCAGCAGCAGCAGCTTTTGGCTGAACCCTAAACAGTCTTCCTGCTTTGCAGATTCCTGTCCTGACACAAATCCAGAGATTATTCTGATACTATAGAATTCCTCACTGACACTTGTTAGGAGCTTGTTGTGGTATTTGGTAAATTTGTATCAATTAAGTTTAGGACTGGATTCTTAGGTAAGGTCAGTTTCTAACTGTCTATTCTTGCCATAATGACTTAAACGATTACTGTATTATTGAAGTTAAAGTTTTATTATCCGTTAATCCACTAAAAGATTAATTGTGATTAATTTTGTTGACCTCAGTGCCTATTCCACAGACACACATAAACTAGGATGGAGGTTTGGACTGGATCAAGTGGATCTCTAGACAGTTTTTTCCTACAATTCAGAAAAATTAGGTCACAATGGCAAAACTTACAACATATGGCTTACAGCTGGTGGAAGCAGAAGCCAAAACAGGAAAAGTGGCCTTTCATGATCTGTAATGCTAACTGTGGCCTGTCTGCTCACTTTGCTCAATGAAAAGGGGCTTGTTTTGACATGTTAGGTGTTGTCTTCACAAAACAGAGTGGAGTTTTCATTCTTAGATATTAAGGTCTTCATTAGGGCTGCACAATTAATTGAAACTAATTAATAACTAATTAATTAATGCTGCGATTTATATTTGTCACTTCAAATATGGATTGAAGTGACAATCTATTATCTCTAATTCACTCGAAGTTTACTAGCTGACTAATGTGAGACTGGGTGCTCAGTTTTTTTTAGCTTTGTTAAACAGTTGTATAAAATATTTTCTGTAACCAAAAAAATAAATAAAATCAACCTGTGTGCACTTATTTAGCTCGACTGTTCTGATAATGTTGGTACTGTCGGTTGTGATAACGACCTGACGCTCCTCACAGAGCCTCTCTCACTTTCTGGTGTGCTCTAAGGTCAAATACAATGTATTCAATTCAAACTCCTTGTCAACACAGTTAACAAAAAAGAACAACTTGCAAAACATGTGTCACACCCAGTGGTGCAGTCTACGTAGGTATACAGTGTATACACACTTCTCGTTCAGTTTGAACAGCGCATTCTCACTTCTCAATCCACACAGATTTGCTGTTTCCAGCTCGTTATCTCCCGTTTTCCAGCTATAATGCTGCACATTGATCATCGCTCTCAGGAGAACTGACTTAATTTCCTACTTTGTCGTGGTCACAATTAGAAACCATAATGTATTTATCACTATCCGTATTCATAAAAATAAGAATAAGGAAACTTGAGATAAGTGAGCGATGCTGTGCAACCTGCAGCAGCAGTGAAGTGTGGAGAGAACTTTTACTAGTGCACCACCAAAACCAAACTTCACAGTATTATAACCACAGGACACAGTAAGATGTACTCTACAGAGTAATGATGCAGGTCTCAGGATGTCTGTATCATTAACAGCATAAATAATCCTCTCACATCCTTCTCTCTATGCATGTATCTTTATAACTATTGATTAGCAATAAATCAAACATCAGCTATTGTAAGTTTGATCCATGATGACGAAGATACAGAAAAAGTAAATGCATCATATAAATAGAAAATTATAGAGAACAACCCCCACAAAATGTCGTAAATGATCTTTTCAGATGAGATAATTTCTTATAAAGAGAAGTTCTGCTCCACCGTAATTTGTATTATGAGAGAGATGGTGCGGCAAGAACATTTAGCCAATCACAGGCAGAGAGGGGTGGGACAAACCTTTGTTTTATCAAAAATGTATAATTTTCAGTCTTAAATATTGCGCTGTTTTCTTTGTCGGAGTTTTGGGGGTGATCTACTAAGAAAAATAGTGATTGACAGGAGGTGCAAACACGGTGGGGGCGGCTGTATTTAAATGAGGGTTTTGCATGTTTCACTGTGTCCTCCATGGAGAATCTGGACAATGACAAGCATAAATTCAAGAGGAAATTTGATCCACAGCGTGAGCTATCTTACTCATTTCAAAGATGCTGTCCTCATGGTGCGCCCATAGTAGATCAACTTGTGTTGTTTTTTGCAGGTGTTATCAAGTTTGCATTTGATTTAGTACATGCAAACCTTTAGTAAATCAGGGCCCTGATGTTTAGCAAAGGGCATCAGTGTTTTGTGTGGTTCATGAGCTGAGCCATGGGTGTACAATGGCACACAGAAAGAATGTGTGAGAATGCTGTGTGTACACAATAGGCTTGACCTCATCGTTTTCAACTTCATCTAAGCTCAGTATACTGAAGGACAATGAAATCTGCATGCCCTGCTACCCAGTACTTCCACTCCATCCACTGTGTATGTGTGAGTTTATGTCCCCATCACTGAGGTGCGTATTTACCTCCCAGTTTACAGAGATTGTTAAATATTTACCCACGGGTGTACTGGTTAATGATTATTTGGACATGCAAGATTGGAAGTGTTGAGCTACACACACTGAGTCATGTTGTTGCAGAGAAACTAGCTCCAAAGGGCTTTGTTCCTCATGTCATTTGGTGAATGCAGTAGTAACCTCACTGACCCTCCGTAGGTTAGAGGGTGAACTGAAAGAAAATCAAATGTATTCATTCATTTTCATTAGCCAAGACTCACTATGACCTCACGGAGGTCTGTATTATAGTGTGTGAATTTTTTGTGTTTTTATATTATCTTCATGTATACTAAGATCTTTAGAGCTGAAAATAATTTAGGGCAGCAGTTAAGGCTGGGAAATATGGCAAAAAATGTTAGCACATTTTTTTTGTTGATAATTATCACAATATAATTCATGCCATTACTACTTACTTAAAACCTTAAAACCAAAAAATGGAACTGACTGCAGACTGTAATTTTAATAAACAAATCATAAATACATAAATAAATCTTTTTTCCTGACACTAGAAAATAATGACAGTACAGTTTATCTGGCCTTTTTCTCTGATTCATTCACTGCTTGTTCCAGGGGATGAGTTTGATAGTCACTGTGTTTACATGCACTGTATTAACCTGGTTACTATTAATCTATGTATACATGCAGCAGGTCAGTATTAGGATTTCATCTTACTAGCATGGCTCATAAATTTTAACTGTGTACTGACGATGCTGTCTCCTGATGTTGAACTGTGTGTTTGTTTTGGAACAGATTGAAAGGTAGAATGATCTCTTATCCACAACGTAAACTGAATTAATCAAATCCACAATGGAAACCAACTTATTTAAAATTGTACTTTCCGTTAAGTTAGTTTCAGTTTTAGTCTAACCCGATCTGATTGAGATACATATAAGTTGTAGACCTTGCACTGAGACATGCATTGCAATCCTGAACACATCTAGAAATGACCCAGTGAACTGCATGTGAGAAGATATTGACCCCCCATTGTTACCCCAAGATTTGTTTCTTCTTTGCAGTGTGTCTACAAGTCTAACTCTTTATGTCTTTCAAGTTGACACCACCAGACAACCATCTGTCATCCTTCAGTCATCCAGAAAATCCGGAAGCAAATAACGGTGACTTTGGTTGTCACAAAAACTCTGTTGTCCTCCACTCACATGTGTTTCATCTACATCTCTGTAGACACAGATTGTTGCTGCCTAGTTAACCAGTCACTCAAACTGACACCATGTGTCATCAGAATGCTTTAAAATGTCATAGGAGTGATTAACCACATAATGCTTTAATTTGTTCCAGTTGTGTTCTGACAACTTTTAGCTAACACCTCTGCTGGGTCTCTCCAGCCATGAAAAGGAAAGCTTGATCAGTGGTTAATACATGTGAGATGTCTGAGCATAAGCAAATGGCTGTGAATCATTAAGAAGCAACTGACACATGGGAGAAAAGTTGACTACCCTAGCAGTATTTTCTAATAACAGGGCAGTTTAGAAGTAAAGCGTCTTCAATGAGGACCCACAGGTTTGTTTTTAATGGAGTAATTGCCTGAAGCTCTTTAAAGCACTTGAAGTAAAATAGCCATGGTTGAAGAGAGATTGAAATGAAGGAACTCAGTTTAACCTCCCTCTTTTATTTTCTGTATTTTATGGTCACTAACAAACTGCTTTAAAAAAAGTGTTTTGTTTTTGCCCTTGTTAAACTCATCATGCAGTGAGTTAGTGAACAGACCTTCACAAAAAACAAATTGTCTGTTACTCCATAAATTTACATTTCTCACATTTATGCATGTGTGAAGAAGTGTGTTGATTATTGGGAAAAGCCAGTTGTAGAGAAACAGCTAATGAGATATTAGATTAGTTGAATGGAATCATTGTAGTTGGACATTACAGTCTGTACCCAGGATGAGAAGAGTATCTAGAGGGTTGTATTGCTCAAAGCACCGCTAGTTCTCATCGCTTCCTGATATGATATTCAATAAGCTAATGTTGCCAGGCAACGGGTGCAATTCCACTTTTGGCAACTATTGCTTAGTAACAAAATTTGTTTCCAAGAAGTAAAGGCAGAATCACTCGTGTGATCAATGATGGATTCAGCTCTGGATTCTAATCAGCCATTTTATGAATTTGAAGTAGTATCTGAAGTGTTGAGCCAAATAATGTCATGCTAGCACACAGTAACTGTGTTAAATCACAGCTGAAGGGAGTATTTGGTCCATCTGAGCTACCACATGTTTGGTTCACTCAAACGAATTAGAAATAAAAGTTTAATAAAAAGAAAGAGTTTATAGAAAATACAGACAAACAAACTGCTAGCACTTACACTGGACACTCTCTATATGTGGACATAACATTAAATATTTCCAAAGCTCAGTCCTCCGCAAATATCCCCACAGGTGGTGTTAGTACTGAAGCACTCTTGTCTCACAATGCACCTCTGCTTGCAAATAGCCAATGGTGCACTAGTGGGAGGCGGAGTAGGAGGAGAGGGGTGGTGTGAATAGGGCCTGCGGGGGTGGTGCTGTGTTACATAATGTCAGATGAACCCAGCTGTGCTGTGTTGTTTAGCCCATGGGTGAAGTGGTGCCAAGCTAGCTGACTGATGTCTCCACCTGGGCTCATCAGAGGAGGTTCAGGATTTGGGTACAGGTCACTGAACAGACTGACACAGAACAGATGGATCACATGTAGTCAGTGTGCACCAGAGGCACACTGAAATGGCAATACATGAAACGACAGCACCAGCACTGTGTTGCCATGGCAGCATGGTTGTTGTGTTGTCAGAAACCTTGGAGTGTAATGATAATGCGGGGTTCCAACAATGGTAATTAGAAGCCAACTAAAGCCTCCTCCTGTAGCGCCTTCTTATCCCTACAACCACTCTTTAGTGTAGCAATGCACCAAGAAGAAATATCCTTTCATCGTGTTTTGTAGAAAAGGACAGCTTATACTTGTTAGTACCAGTACACGTTATCTTCCCTCGCTGTTGGCAATGTGTTCCTCATTGATTGCGGACAGAAATGTCTGTGAAGACTTAGTTACTGTTAATTTCCCCAGCTGACTGGTATGTGTCTTTTGGCAGACTCTGAAAGTAGCATAAAGCATGAATAAAGACTGAAAAATAGACTACAGGTGTCCCCCTGGAAGGTGCATATCGCCCTGCAAGTTCTATTTAAAAAGCATGTATCGCAGTCACTGTCATTAAAAGCTCATCATGTTGCTCCAGACCTCCATAATTAAAAGAAGAGTTGTCTGTGTTTTAGCTTAAACTGTGTGCCTCTGATAAAGCATTAAAGCTAGATATCCAATATACAGTCTTGTTTAGGATCTCCTTGTTAAGGAAATATGTGTGGTTGGTAAATTGTCATACTCCTGTAGTTAGCACTGACTAAAATTTCAGACTTGCAGATTTGTACTCGATACTGTGTTTGACTCAAGGTAGTACCATCAAAATCAGATCATATTGTTTAGGAAATAAAGATCCATTTGCAGAAATGACTCCTGTTACATACAGCTTCACCTTATACATAACTAAACCAAGTGTGTGGTTCTGTTGTACAAAATGCACCAAAGGTCTGCAGACTGAACATGTCTTTTTGCTGGCACAAATCTTCTAGAGCTCCTGCTGCTGACTGCAGTTTATTTCTTGATGTCTCTATGAATGCCGCTCTGTATCATAACTATTACAGAAGTGTGTGACACCAGGACGGCATCCACATACACACCATAAAATAAACTGCAGTCAGTGGTGCTCGCTGGATCATGAAGTGGTGTTCACACCAACTGGTGTTTGCTAAGGTGTTTATAAATGCTGACTGGTAATATGAAAGTATATTAATACAGGTTTAAAAGTGAACCACTTTGAGATGTTTCTCTGTAGAAATGGTCAAATGCCAGTTTGGTCAACATTGTCCAACCGTATCACGTATGACTCGGCAAGAGACAAGTCTTTATGGTGACACGACTGTGCCGTGGCTACCCCTGTCACAGCTGTTGTTTACAGAGTGAATAAGAAAGGAAATATCTTAAGGATAAACACAAAAAAAGAAAGCATGTTTTGTTGTCAGGCTGTTGTGGGCTGGAGTTTTATGAGCTTTGAGGCTGGGGATGTGGTAGCTGTGATTTATAGCTTTCATTATCAAGATTTTACCACACTGTTGGTTCCCAATAGGCACCTCATAGACCTACACACACACACACACACACACACACACACACACACACACACACACACACACACACACACACACACACACA
>JAUBNQ010000016.1:14898955-14913217 GCA_032353495.1 Ctenopoma kingsleyae | reverse complement strand
AAGAAAGAAGTCCAGTTGCCATGACTCAACTTTCAGACAACTTCACCTGGATGACTGAGAATCTTCACAGACATACTAATTTGAAAGTTTGTAGTTCATTAAGATAGGACGTTAGGAATAGTAATAGTAATGCAGTTTTTTCCTGGATAAAAATGGGGCTCAATCCTGACAACTGGTTGTTTATTGGATTAAAAAGTTAATGTATTAGAATATTTTACTGTAAGTGAATTACCAGTAAGTTTGCTAATATATAATAATGGTGCTTTTCTTATGCTTTCTCATGATACATATTTGTTACATGTTTATGTCAATGCTACTGAGACAGGTAATGTTTCTATATATTTTATATTTTATACATTAATTTCTCTTTGGCACAGCTGGTTCAGCTCTTGATTACATAAAGTGAAGGCCATACAGTTTTTGTTTGTCAGATCTGTCAAACCATGGTGACTTGAGTTGGGGACCAAGAAGATAATTACTAGATTGGTGAGATCTGGTGGGTAGAAGAATGTTAAAGTTGATAGTTATGAGTAGAAAGCACAGATCAAGTCAAATCCAATGAATTCATGGGACCACACAGAAAGGACGTCATAAGTGTCTCTGCAGTCTGCAGAGTTGGCGGTAGCTGCAACTGCCTCAGTTCTCCAGAAAATCCAGCCAACCTCCTTGAAGAAGAAATAAAGTGTATGTGTTTAAAAACAACTACCAGATGACTTTCTTAAGCTGTGAATAAACCAGACGCTGCACTCTTGTTAACCTTTGTCACCAACTGTGTGTGCATGTAAGTTTGAAACATGCTTGGGGATTTTTACTTTGCTCTTTGGTGTTCATCCACACAAGCTGGTTACATACATTATACATGTAGATCACTTTCTAAACTAATCTAATGGATGTTAATCATTGGGCTTTGGCAATTATATTGGTCTTCAATATAATAATGAGTTTTAGAGTCTTCTTAGTGTCTCTGATGATCTTTGAACTTACTGTGGATTACCACAACCACTCTGACATACTTCATTACAGTTATTTTAATATTTTTCCCCGAGGCTATTGGAACAGATTATAATAAGCAGAAAGTGTCACACTGTATCTGATGTTGCTGTTGTGAATAAATTGACTAATGTTCAGTATTTTTATTATCAAAACCACAAGTCTGTGTTGTTTTCTCCATCTCAGTGTTTATTATTTCTTTTAAGACAAAATGGGCCATTCTTCTAGTGGGGTTTCTTAACTAACGCTATTAAAACTAGTTCGTAAATGATAATGTATTGCTAGTACTGACTATCTTGTGGTATTGGGCGAGCTATAACCATGACCTGGAGGACTGAGAGTCTTCAGACTATTGAACAGGTTCAGTCTTAAGGAATATTGGAGAATGTTACAAGCAGTGCCTATTAGTGACGTAATGAAACCTGGATGGTATAGTTAAATGATGGGGCAGCCACTCTTGGATTGTGTTCTCTTTTCTTGAAAAGTTGAAACATTAAGCCATTCAACAGAAAATGATCAATAGTCATTTGTTGCACTCTTAACATCTTGTTATTCTGTCTGTACTGATAGAACCGTTTCTAATCTTGAACATGTGAATATTTTTATTAGCTCTCATTTACCAGTTGCTGCACATTTTGTTGATAGTAATGCTCTAGTTTGACCTACTTCAATATGTGCGCTTGTGATTATTTTAAAATCATCACATCACAATGTATCACCTTCTCTTTCAGGTTCACCATATAGCTTCAAGGCTGTATCATCTGCAGTTCACTTTCCTCCACAAGATACCAGGATCATCAGTGAGTATCCACCTTTCTCTTTCTCTCCTGGGTTGATGGTTTATGCTTAGTGTGGTTTAAAGTTTTTATAGACTTTGTGAAGGTTATTGCTCTTGCTGTGTTATTTTTTCCAAAAGAGCCCTCTAAATCTCTTGAAGTGAATGATGCTGTATTACAGAGTTCTTACAAGAGAAAGAAACATAGTTTTAGTAATTGTCACCAACCAGTTGCTATTTCTTCACTAAACACTTATTTCTTGGCTGTTGTTGGTTTTGTTTGTGTTGCTGTAGTAATAAATATAAAGAAGTATCCTTCCCCCAAACCATCATTTATTTTATCAAAGTTTAAATTCTGCTGCATCACCAAGTGGTATTTTGTTGTGTCCTGTTATCTCAGGGATTGTGTTAGAAAGGCAATAACACTTAATTCATTGCAAATGTGTTGATCCCGTTGCCCATGATCAAATTAATAATCTGGAATAGTATAGATTGTAAAAATGAGGAGTAATCTGCTTTGAGATAAAATAAATGGTGAGTAGGCGGCCCTTATCTGTGAGATGGAAACAGCATGTTTTGTTCCAGTAAACGCTTTGCTTCTCTGTGTGTGTGTACTGTATGTCTTTCCCTCTCTTGCTGCTTTTTCTTTCTCTCACCTCCTCCTCCAGCCAGCAAAGCTGCTCCCCTCCCACACACACACATAGACACATAGATACAGACAGTACTATATTCACGCAAGTAAGGGGGAGAGAGGGGGAGAAAGGAATGAGAGATGGTGGGGAGAGTGAAAGAAAAACACACCAGGGAGGTAAGACAGAGATGATAATAGAGAGTGGAAGAAAGACACAGAGAGATCGAACTAAAAGCTTGTGAAAAAGATTAAATGTTTTTTTAAAGCTACCAACATCAATAAAAGTCAATAAAGTAACTGGATATCTCATTATTTAAAACCTCGGAAACTGCTTATTAAATATAAAAATCTAAATTTGCAACGTAAGTTTGGGAAAATGTTTGAAAATCCCATCATAAAGTTCCACACCACATTCTGATGTCTCAAAATAACCACAACCCAAAGATACACCGTTTACTATCACATCTGACATAGAAAAGTTTCAAATCCTGATATTTAAGAAGCTGAAAACAACTAATATTTGATGTTTAACAAATTGAAGCTGAATTTATATGGCCTTGGACATGGTACCTTACAGTATCTTCAGTACCGCACAGTAAAATCCTCCAGTTAGTCTCACGTAAACCAGCACTGGGCAGTGTGAAATCAGATGGCATCAAGTCACAGTCACTGAAGTGAAACACCAGTAATAATCCTACTTTTCACAAAATGTTGAACTTTATGTTCATGTTCAAGAAAGACTGTTAAAGCAGTATTATATTACATGCTGTGGTATACTGTTGGTTTGGTTTCTCTGGGATTCTCTTTCACTCAACACTGTTAATGTGAGGATGTACGGTATGATCATATGCAGGTGTAAAGCATGTACAGTATCTACATTAAGTCTTATGCAATGGACTGCAAAGTCTTCTGTGGCTCAGTTTGAATGGAATGGACTCTCTTTAAACAGCAGCCTGTTCTCGTCACATTTAACCTGGTTTTCCAGGTTTTGTCCTGTCTGTAGTAAATGCTACATAGCCAAAGTGTCAGTGGTTGTATTACAGGCTTAGATGTGTTTGCATTCATTGATTTGAGGGCTTGCATCATGATGGACAGTTCCCCTAGTGCCACATCTGGCAGCTGTGTTGTGTGAGTAGGATGGATGGATAAATGGGTAGATGGAAAGATGAGAGAGGGGATGGTTCATTTGATGGACTGACTACTCACTTTTTCTGTATCTATCTCTCTTTCCCACTTTCAGTCTCAGCATCTCATCTCCTCCCACATGCTCTCACATTGAGTGAGGAATCAATCCTTCTCACTTCCATTATCTCTCCTTATCTATCTCTATCACTCTCTCGCCACTTCATTCTGGTCATTCTGTACCAATCGAATATACTGGCTGTAGGCACAAATGAACGTGTCTCTCCAGTCCAGCAACAATCATACCACATCCTCATTAGGTCTATTCTTTGGCCCACCTTATCCTGCTTCATCCTTTTACCCCTTTAATTGGACTGAACGCCTGCCTACCTGTCAGCAGAAGCCCCCATACAAATACTGCAATTTATTTTTTACTTGCACTGAATCTTTTAGCAGTGTGTAGGTTTTGACAGTGACTGTGGAGTAACCATGGGTCATTTCTCTGCAATGTCAGGTTCAGTAACAGGATGTATCCTGGTGAGTCAGATTTTATACAAACCACTCTTACTACATTTTGCATAATGTCTGCAGTGCAGACAGGAGGCAACACTGAAAAAATTAAATGTGAATAGTTTCTTTTCAGGTTTTCTAGCTTAAAGTAGATGATTTTCAGGGTCATTATTGCAACAACTTTTCATAAACATAACATCTAATGTTAAATAGTTTAAAAGAGTGCTTTCCACATTTGATATTGTGCAGTGCAATGCTCAGTGGTGCATTGTTAAAATAAAATCCAGTGTCTGTCTAAATCCAGGCTCTAGATTGATCAAGATGATGCTTTTGCTTCCTTGTTTTTGAGCCCATAGAATATGCTCACTAGTGACACCTCTACTTCAGCCTCTTAGCGCCCTGCATACATCAACGGGACTAGAATAAAATAATCCTGTGGCTCTTGTGAACTTTCCAAAATCACACATACAGAAATGACTGAGAAGCTATTAATGCATTAATACAATGCTGTGAAAAAGTATTTGGCCCCTTCCTGATTTTTTTTTTTGATTTTTCACACTTCCAGATCATCAAACACATTTTAACATACAGTATTACACAAAGATAACCAAAAAGCCAGAATAAAAAAAAAGGTTAAAATTAATAAAATTAAGAAAGAACATCCCAAATCTTTGATCAAAGAGTCTGTGTTTAAAGTTCTCTGAGTTAAAGCTGTATAATATGCTAATAGTGGCAGTTGCAGGTAGTGTTAATGGTAACAGAGCACGTGTAATAAAAGCAGAATAGTGTTAGCACACCCTAACACTTAACAGATTGTCTACTGTTTATTGAGGTATTGCAAAACCAGTTTGTATGTGTTTTTATTTTTTTCTTGGAAAATAACTCTCTCCCAGACTTCAGTCTTCAGTGTTGCTGGGTCTCTCCCATTCCCTGTCGGACCTGCCACTTCCTCTAGGGAAGCAGGAAGTGGCTGAGATGTGTTTCCTGCTGGAATGTGAGACGGCTTCCTCCCTTCAGCACAGGCTGGCAAGGCTCTAAATCTGAAAGCAACAGGAAGGAATAGGGTTTCCTTACTACATATTCACATTATGGCCACCTGTATTTTTACTTTAGTCACACCTTTTACAATCACAACTCATGAATGATTTTGGTCAAAAGGTGTTTTTCTGTTTGACTTTTATAGTTATCATCTAGCTTGAGCCTGGACCAAGTTATACTAGAAAAGAAGAGGTTTCTACAGCACAACGATTAAAAATGGTCTCATTAATCTTGCTGCCACACAGTCAACTATGACTCAGCACAGTACTCACACTGTCAGTCCCCTGCAGAGTTTGAACTTGTTAAATCTTTGTTTAGTACCTTCTTGCTATCTGTGGTCACATGTTCAAATTTAATGCAACTGAGATGAAGCTGTAGTTCTGTAGGGAGCAGATATGAAACAGTGATTATTAGTGGAAGGTCCCAAGTACTACATACCAACCATCAGTTATTCCTAAGCCGCACAAATAAAATCAGTTGAATTTGAGGAATGGATCAGCAGCTTCATTCATATTTTGCTTCCTTATTTGTTTTTTTCGTGCCTGTCATTTCTCACCTGTCTGTCCTTTCTTTTCACTCTTCTGACATAGAAACTACACATGAGCAAGTTTTGAATACTGAACTGCTATCATTCTCAGTCCTTCTCACTCGTCTCCTTACTGCAGTGCTGTTGCCCACGCAGAGCTGCGCCATTTTGGAAATCTGCAGCTCTTTCCTGCTGGCTGTAATCCATGGTTTTTTTCTCACTGTGACTAAAGAAGTCACCTGTGCTATAAGGCACTGGAAAATAACACATTCCCATTTACTCCATAGACTTGTTTCATACCAGCTAAAGGGGAACTTTGCATTACAGAATCAAAGCAGAGGGAGTGAGACATGGCGAGATGTACTTGCTGCTGAGAAACATGTTATTAACTACAGTTCTGTTTCTGTCCCTGCCTTTCTCCCTCTCTGTGTGAACTTTTGTATACCAGTGTTTTGTGATGCACTAAGTGGGTTTTTTTTGAGCAGTAGCCCAGATTTGCTATATTATGGATGTAGTCCTTTTATAAAGACATATCATTTGAGTATGACAAAGTTCTGGCCTGTTGCCAGGATGTTATTTGCTCTTTACAATGTGGTTATGTTGTCACTTTCTCAGTTTATGAACCCCCACCCCTCCCCAAGTAATTTAATATCAAATTTTTCTTGGTATAGCTTTTCTCTATCTTTCTCAGCATCCTCACTTCACTCCCAGTCTCTCTACAGTATATCAGCCCCCAGCCACCGTGTTAATTACACCACAGTTCTTTTTCTCTATTATTCACCACTCTGCTATTTCTGTCTCCCTCACGTCTATCCCTGCCTTTGCTAGGTTGCCAGCATTTTGCTAGGGTCTGCAGTGGCTGTTGAAATGAGGAGGGGGCGTTTACTGGTGCCCAATTCAACAACAAATGGCTGTTTAGCGTCATCTGATTGGCAGAGATTAGAGGGCTCTCAGTGGTGGTGCGGAGGTAGCTCTTGCTAAGGACCAGGCGACATCATTGCTGCCGTCTGAGCACAGCTGACTGAGCCCAGAACGTGTTTTACTATTTTAGTGGAATTTTGCTCTATGAAATGTAATCGAATAGATGCAGAGAGAAAAAATAATTGGAGTGTTCAGGAAGGCAAAATTTACCCGATTATTGGTTAGCGTCACCTTGCTGCAGAGGTCAGACCCAACTACAAACAGATTCAACAGTCCTTGGAGTGGGTAGGAGTGGAATAAATAAACACTTAAAAGAAATTAATAGATTGCATTGATGGTTAGTTGAATATTATTGAAACATGAAAAATTGGCAAGTGTAAAGATCTGAGAGGGTCAAATTGTGATGGCTAGACAACTGGGTCAGAGCATCTTCAAGTTCATATGGTGCCGTGGTCAGTAAAGGCCTGCACACACTTAACAACTGTACAGTTGACTATGAATGTGATTTGGTCATGGTGACTGGTCAGATTTACACTACCAGTCAAAGGTTTGGACACACATAGGCTTTGCCATCTTTTCCATGAAAAGATGCATGTCTTCAGCTGTTACCATCATTTCAAAATAGTTTTATAATGATCAGTTATCGTCTTAATTTAATAAACTTCCATTAGCAAACATAATGTGCTATTGGAAGATAATACTAATGTTTGATGATTATAGACCTCTGTATGTTTATGTAAATATTCCTTTAAGAGACAGTTTCTATATGCAATAGTCATTTTTAATAATAACAATGTCTACACTGTATTTCAGTTTTGAATTTGATGTTAAAAAATCTGCTTATATTTCAAAAACAGTCATTTCTGTATGTGTCCAAACTTTTGACTGGTAGTGTAGGTGCTTCCAGTGTCACGACAGTGACAGTTGGCAGAGAAACACAATTAATGATAATAATAATGACATACTTTATTGATCCCCTTGGGATGTGTGTTCTGTGTAAAGCTTCCAGTGTTTAGTCTTAAGAACCAGACAATCTCATAAAGATTTATTTTTAAATATTTGATGTTTTTGACTGACATTTGCAACCAATGACAATCAAAACTGAAGAAGACCTACAGTCTGCACCTCTTCGTTCAGGCTCTTACCTGAAATCGGCAAATTTTTTTTCTGCTAATGTCATTGTTTATGAAAGGTTTGGTGTCCATGTTTGTTTTGACAAGAACACGCACGAGTTTTCATTCTCACAGCATTTGCAGTATTATCTACTGCCTGAACTTTCACTTGTTACTGTCCAGATGTTAAGAACGTTGCTCACATTCTACTCAGTTGCCAGATGTGTGTTACTTCCAGACTGTTAAGACTAGAAATTTGTGATCTGTGGTGGTGCTTTAAGTGTGAACTGTCTAGACTTTGGAACTCTTAGTTAAGGTGTATGCAGGCCTTAACTAACAAATAATTTTTAATTGAATTTTGAATCTATAAGAAGGTCAAGGCTCTTGTGTGTGTATGGCCTGATTCCACAGATCTACTGTAGCCCAAATTTATTCTGGTTCCATTTTCATCTTTTGTAGCACTTATATTCTGTTGAATCAAAAAGCCTGTTAACAAAAAAAAAAAAAAAAATTATATAGCAAAATCAAAAAGTGAAAAAAGACCAACTGCCTAACCCCACACTGTAGCTACAGCCAAATCCCTATGAATCTTTGGACCCTGAACAGTATCCATCAGTTTCCTATTTTTAGGCAGTGATGCGATATGGTAAATGGAATGGAATACATAGGAACCTCACTCAGTCTGTGTGAGCCTGAGTGCATGCAAGTGTTTATTTATTTATTGTCTTATGGAGACATCCAACAGTGGACAAGGTGTTACCACATGCATTTTGCAGTAAATGTCAGAAAACACTAAGGTGTTTCAGAGAAAGAAACACCAGCTTTGCAATGCAGGGATTCTCAGTAAGTGAACGTTTTGTCAAATTAGCCAATTATTCCTTTAATTGCTACTTCTGTGCTCCATTTGTATCAGTTTTATATTGATATTGCTGTTTAAGATACTAATATTTAAATATTCAGTGATCAGTTTTGCTGTCAGTTCAAAAAATAGTGATGTTGAAGACGGTGTGTTTGCAGTGCAGTGATGATGGGCATCATTTTGACTACCTCAATTTTAAGCAGACACCCAATCAGTCTTGGCATTAATAAGATGCATTATTTCTGCAGTTTAATTAAAATATCAAAAGAAGAGTACCAAGTATAGTTTTTAAAGCTTGAAAATTGACCTTAAGTGATGTCAACTCTGCCTGGCTGCTCATAGTAGGTAGTACATATCTACATATAACAGTACACAAATGCATGATCCCTTCATGTTTTGGTAGAGTCAGACTACTGAGGCAGAACTCCGATTTGAGCCAGAAATGGGACTTATTGTACCGGGCCAGTTGTATGCTCACTGATTTGTGGTGCAGAATTTGTTTGAACTTTAGTTTTGCCTTGTCAGTCCACTGAGCTGCCACCTGTCTCTCTCAGTGTTGTATAGTAACGAAGTAACAATACTTCACTACTGTATTCAAGTATGGGAGTATTTGTAGTTACTTGAGTTTTTATTTCATCATTTCATTTCACATTTTGAGTTGTTTTTATTTCATCAACTTTCACTTTTACTTCACTAAATTTCCTAATTTAATTGCATACTTTTACTCCAATACATTTGCAGCACGGAGTGTCGTTACCTGTTACAAAAATCAATTCAAATGAAGTGAGGTGTTTTCTCTGTCGCTCTTATTTTAAGTACCGCAACAACAGATTTGAGGAATCTTACTATCAATCACGTAATGTGACGTGCACACGCAGCCTCCCAAAAGCAGTGATGGAGAAAGAAATAGCGACAGCCGTGTTGCCTACAAACAACAAAACTTAAACACAATGTTTTCTTACGTTGGTGGGAAAGATTCGTCCTGTCGGATGAAATGCCTCATGTGCCTGTATAAAGACATCAACATTTTTAAATTCCCTGTTCAATCAGAAGCACACTGAGGTAAGCTAAATTAATGGTAAACACCAGTGAATTAACTTCAGTTATCACGATTAGCCTGGATAACAGCTTGGGATGAGCTTTGTGTCTGATGTTAGGTGAACGTTTTCTTCTCTTGGTGATAGGCTGGCTATTCAAATCACTAATATTAACTTGGACTTCGTAAAACTTAACTTAACAATGAACATGCTGAGTAAACGTCCTAATATTCAAAGTTTAGACAGCATTTATTAACATTTACTTGTACTTGTACTTTCATTACTCAAGTACAGTCAGTTATAGATTACTTGTCATACAGTAAATACTAGATACTTTAAGACTTTTACTTGAGTGGAGTACTAGTTGGTGACTAGTACCAAAGTTATTTTTTGGGAGGGTATCTGTACTTGTACTTAAGTGTGACTTTCGGGTACTTTATACAACACTGGTCTCTCTCATGGATGGGTGGACAGCCTAACTATAATGGCTTGTTATTTAGTTGGGTATCCTTATCAGAATGACATAGAAATCCCCATGGAACAGTATCCCACATCCTAACAGTACAAACTGAACCCAGATCTGGGGCATAAGCCATGAGCTTTAGTATCAGGGCTGCAGAGGCTAAAGTACCTAATGTAAACAAAACTCAAATCAACCAGCGTAGTGAGCAGAAATGTGGCGCTATCTGTGCCAGATATTCATGGGAAGAGCATTAGGGGCAGTGTGTCCAATAAACCTGACTGCAAGTGAATACATGCTCAGCTGTCCATGTGCATCAAAAGTTGAGTTGTGAGGTAATGCAATTACATCATTATTATTTGCAGGGAAATTACTCATGACACATGACAGCAAATTGGCTGTATGGACCTGAATCATCAGAACTCATGTGGCACAGATACCACTGATCTGTGTGAATAAGTAAGAGCCAGCATGATGGTGAAGAGCACACTATAGGTTTTTAGCTGCATGTAAATGGAAAGCATTTATCTTAGTCCATTAGAGACTTAACTTGCATTGCCAAACATTTAGTAGTATTACTCAAACCAGCATGTCGGCAAAAGTTAAGAATTATAATTGCCCTAAAGTTAGTGTGGAGTGCAGTGTTGTTGCAATGAACTGTTGAACATATGTTCCTGGTATTTTAATCAAATAGCTGTATACTGTATGTCTTCTGCATTATTACTATATTTAATGTTCAATCAAAGCTTTAAAAATCATAAAACATATGCACAGCAACACCTGTAAAATACCAGTTTTACTCTCACCTTCTTTCCTCCTAATCATTTCATGGGTCTAATATAGCCCTTCTTTGTACGGTACCTCTTTTGTGCAAGAGATGTTTCTGTAATGGAATTGTGGAAAGTTAATAATTAGCCTATATGCTTATCATCATAGAACATAAATTGCATTGTTGGGCAGAACACAAACACATGTAGTATGTAGGAAGGCTGACTTGTTTTCCCCTTCTAGTTGCTAGCACCTCTGTCTCTTGTTTTTCCCACAGAAAAACAACACCTACTTTTAG
Source organism: Ctenopoma kingsleyae (assembly GCA_032353495.1). Classification (NCBI taxonomy): domain Eukaryota; kingdom Metazoa; phylum Chordata; class Actinopteri; order Anabantiformes; family Anabantidae; genus Ctenopoma; species Ctenopoma kingsleyae. The sequence continues at coordinate 14,902,170 of JAUBNQ010000016.1, read as the reverse complement.
TGATTGTGCCTCTTTCTACCATAGCAGGGGACATACTCATAGACTTGATCCAGAGAGATAAGAAGGAAGGGATGTGCTAACGTCTTTACTACCACGTTATAGTTAAAAGCAAAAAATCCAATGTATTCTTCTTAAATTCAATTCTGTTCAATTCAATTCATCTTTATTTGTATAGCACCAAATCATAACAAATGTCCTCTCAAGGCACTTTATATAGCGAGGTTTAGGACCTTGCAAAATATAAGTATATACAGAACTATATAGAAAACCCAGCAGTCCCACTTGAGCAAGCTCTAGGCGACAGTGGAGAGGAAAAACTCCCTTTAACGAAAGAAACCTCCAGCAGAACCAGGTGGGCGGTCATCTGCATCGACTGGTTGGGGCGAGTAGAAAGAGGAGAGAGAAAAGAACAGCAGGCAACAGAGATCAAATTTATTGCAGTTCTTAACTGTCAGCCTCTATATGACCACTCGCCTCATCAGATGCCTGCCATCCTCTAATATTACAAGTGACAGCTCTGAATGCAGCTTTGTAACAGGCTATTTAATCAATCTTTATTTTCAGCTCTATTACCACAAAAATATAAAAAGCATATGCTGCCATCTACACTGAGCCAGTATTGTTAAAAATAGACAATTTGCAATGACTTCGCCAAACATATGTAATTTTGTTGTCATTTCTCAATTACATGGCAGTCTAGTGTAAATCCAGTCTTTCAGTTGTTGCAAGAAGATTTTTGTCATCAGTCAATTGATATCACTTCATGTTTACATCCATTTTGATTCAGAATATAACAAAAATTTAGCCAAGATAAAAGAGGTAGGAGGTGATCTGTCATATTTTTCTTCTTTTTTCTTCTTTCTACTTAGGTTATTCATGTGTACAAGAGATCCAGACTCCCACATTCAAAGGAATGTGAAAGCCGTTTTTAATTGAGGCCAGAGGTAAGAATATTTGAAAGGCGAGGAGGAGGATCTTGATAAATCAAGTTACAGTGAAACTAATACAAATATCAATAGAGACATTAAGAATGGAGTCAGAAATATGGAAATTAGATATTCCATGTTTGTGACTCAGTCCTTCAGAAACATCTGTTTGTTTGTCTGTACTATAATGAAACAGTCAAAAGCTGCTGCCAACAATGGAGGTGTGAAACAGTGGTCATTCTGATAAACATGACTTAACATTAAGACTATAATTAAAGCTTATGCACTTGATTGCAGAGGTATTTAAAAACAATATCCATTACCACAATATGTAGTGTTTCTTTCAAATTACACAGCAGAATAAGGTACTCTGGCCTAAAAATAATACTGCAGTATCTTCTGGCTATATTTTAATGTATGATGTATATCTTGATTATTTGAACTCTTCTATAGCATTATATAAATGCTTGTTTTGGCCCTCTGACACATAGTTAAACAGTATAATAATTCTAGCTAGTAGTTCCTGCAAACTATGTCTGTGCTAAAACATTTTTTATTAGTCATTATTGATTTCTGTTGTAATACCTTTAACTTGCAGACTTGTTTAATAGAAATAAATAATTGCTTATGCCTACATACAGTAGTTTAGTTCTAAAGATCTCAACCTGAACAAATACCTTCAACAAAATTTCTCAAAGTAAGATTTTCAAACACACATTCCGAAGCCTAGACAAAGTAAGTAGTAATATTTCAAATGTAGTAGTATCCTAAATAGGTCTCTGTTACTCAGTGGAACATCTTATACAGTCTAACAGCCCAGCACCTCTCTGCTGCAGCTGCCACTAAATAACTCTGTTAGTGATGTGAATTTAATTTGTTCGTGAACTTCACTAATACAGTGCTGTAAAAAGAATTTGCCCCATTCCTGATTTATAAAAAATAGTTTTTGCATATTTGTCACCCTTAAATGATTAAAATAATCAAACTGATTTTAATATTACACTATGATAACCTGAGTAAATACAAAATATATAATACATACATACGCGCGCGCGCACACACACACACACACACACACACACACACACACACACACACACACACACACACACACACACACACACACACATATATATAAATATAAATAATTCTATTCTGTCCTTTGATTTTAAAGAGGTATTTTGTCATGTAACTTTTATATTTATTCATATTTTGATATCTGCTTAGGTACTATAGCAGAATTCATATATTCATTCTGTTAAGTGAAAGCCACTTAGTGTAACTGTTATTACACACATGGACATAAACTCTCATCACTTGGCCAAATCTCTATGCTCATCTCCTCCCACTGCCTTCGTTTTTATTCTGTGATAGCTGGGAATAGAGTTGTCTATGCCATAGAATGCCATTTGCTATTTCACACTCCAGAGAAAAAGACAACAACTGTAGTCTTCAGAGAGCCCAAAAACCCTTTTGCATTTCAGTGAATCGGAGAGGAGACTCCACCCCACTGCCAAGCTCTGCATAGGGAGAAAAAAAAAAAAACAGCAAAGCACGTTTATCTTTCCACACAATTACAATTTCACTTTGAAAAGCTCTGAGCTGAAACACTTTACGCTGCGTGCTGCCTGGCAGCTTTCAAAGAGAATAATGTTTGATTTATTTTTTTCTCCTTATCTTCCCTCTGTGTCTTGGCCTGCCATTTCCTCATCTACCCTCAGAAGAGTTGAGATGAAAGGGTATTTGGCTTTCAAATGACTGTATAGCATGAAGGAACACTGGGCCATGAGTGTTACATTTTAACACCCAAGAAATCTGGCATTTTCGTATTCAGTTTTTGTTTTTGGGATGTTGTTGGTGCAGTCACGACTTGTGTGTGTGTAACCTAATGAGTTGCAGTTGTCACAGAACACTTAAAACTATATGTATAAACTACCTAGAAACTTTCTGCATAAACGTTAGTAAAGTTCTATGCCCTCCCTTCTGCACTCACATGAGCACTGAACCAACTGAAAACTGGGAGTCACTAATGCCAGTCAGGCTGGGAAAGATGACTTAGGTGAGAAAAAAATAATGTGATGCAATAGTCCTCTTCATCTGGGATCTGTTTGTATTTTTGTGTGAGACAGTAGGAGACACTTTTGTGAGTGCACAGTGAATGTCTAGGACTCTTTGTGTTACCTGCAGTAACTTTACACCCACTTGTGAATGAATGCATGTACACACACACACACACACACACACACACACACACACACACACACACACACACACACACACACACACACA
>JAUBNQ010000016.1:14887553-14898855 GCA_032353495.1 Ctenopoma kingsleyae | reverse complement strand
ACACACACACACACACACACACACACACACACACACACACACACACACACACACACACACACACACACACACAAATTTCCCGTTTTCACTGTCACACCTATGCCCAGCAGTATCTTGGCAGCAGGTGTTTAACAGGCCATACTATCAAAGTTTTAGTCTGTTTCTCTCGCTTTCTGTTTATTTGTAATTGGCATTTCTCCACATGGAGTTGTTGTTGCCTCCCTAGCTGTTCAAAAACAGAGACATTTACTATTGAGTGTTTATTTTCCAGAGCTTGGGCTGGGTCTGAAATTGTGTCCGTCAGGCTTGTAAAACACAGACACTCTATATTGTTAGGATTTACAAAAACATGACATGACTTGACTTGACTTGACTTGACTCACCACTCAGTGTGGTAATGCTGTCTGTCTGGGAAAACAGGTGTATAATATTTAATTATTTGGTTGCATGGAAACAGCATAATTAGTCTATAGATTTTTGTTTCGTCTCTTCGATTTTTGTAAATTCTGTTGTTAGCTTTAGTCCCTTGCTTCCATGCTTCTGTCATTAAATAACCTGCTGTGTGATTGCAAGTTGGTGATCTTCACTAAACACAGGCTTGCGGAAAAAACATCAATTTTCTTCAGCTACAATATAGACTGATTAATGAATATAGAACACTAATTCACCCTGCAATTGTCTAAAAATATTAACTTGTTCCAAGTTACAGTTTTTCTGAAAATGGTGAGTATAAATGGATGATATAAGGTTCCAATCTTTGCACTTGAGCTATACACACATATACACATGCACACAGGCGCACACACGCTCTCACAAAACCTTTTGCACACTGTTTTTCTCTGTCAGTCACTAAGTCAGTCAGCTCATGTGGTCTGTAATTTTCAGGTGTGCATGAGTCACTGTGCGCTGGAGCAGATTCATACTCAGACAGTGCCCATACTGGCACACCTGTGCTGCTTGACAACAACCTTTAAACTGTAGCAGCCAGAAACATTTTAAACAATATTTCTATGCTTTACTTATTTTTAAATCACCATAGTAACAGACATAACAAATCATTCACTGAAAATCAACACTTGCCTATGAACAACAAAGCTAATTAAACCCCACTGTCTCAGATCTTAGATTTGTCTCTGTTTTACCCTTTAAATAGTTGTTTTCAAGAAAGGGTAAGTTGTGGTAATAAAACAAGAATAACTCCCTGGGGCATTCACAAATACTCAACCTGTTCAACAGATTTATGATTATGACATCATTTGGTTTCTTTTAACATATCATTATAAACGAATATACTGTATATGCAATATACAGTATGTCTTATAGTACTGTCTATGAAGATTCTCGGTCGTCCAAGTCATGGTGATTCCAAAAAAGTTTGTTCAATGGCAAATGGACTTGTTTTTAAGCTCTTGAAGACATTTTGCATCCCATCCAGACGGCTTTATCAATTCTGGGAATTCTAAGAATTGAGCATTTAGCCTCACAATACGCTACAAAGTAGTAGAGCAAGTTAGCTGCAAATTAGTTTAGGCTGTTGCTGATACAGCTCTGTCTGTGAATGTGAAAGGCACCAGAGTTGATATTTTGGCTCATCAAAAAGAATGCACCGCCATGAAATTAGGTAGAGGAATGCGCTGCTTGCGGGTGGTGTAGTTACCTGGTCTAGCTAGGCATAGGTGGTGTAGTAGTACTAGTGCCCCTGCTAAAAAAGGTGCAATCGAGGATGAAATACAACAGACCTACATAAACCAGCCAATAGGAGATCTGTGTGATACTCTGCTTAGCCAGTGGAATGAAGATTCCCAGCCACTAAAGCGGTTGCTGCTGAAAACAAATGATGGCTTTTCAGTGGACTGTAAGGTACAGAAACAGAAAGAGAATTTGTCCTTACAACATGTCCTGAAAGTAGCTTTGTCTGTGCAGGAAGCTAGAGATGTATCAAAATATTATTTTTTCTGTGACAGGGTGCTGTTTAGAAAATGGAGGCCACCTACAACACTAACAGATGCAAATTAGACCATTTATGAGTGAGTGGTTTTGCCACAATGTTAACAACAGGAGGTTTTGACCTTAGCTCAGGACTCTGTGTTTCAGAGACATATGGGAGCGAAGGAAACACTGGAAAAAATTTGCCGTCATTGTTATTGGCTGGGCATCCGTAAGGATGTAATGAAGTTCTGTCGTTGTCGTCAGGAATTGTCAGGAAGTTGGAAAGCCAATGCTAACTTTTCCTGTAGCTCCATTTCCACCTGTGGAAGAGAAGCCATTTGCACACATAATGATTGATTGTGTAGGTCCTTTACCCATATCACATAAAGGGAATGAGTATGTCTCCAAAGTGGAGATTTGTAGGTACCACTGACTAAACATTCTCATGAAGTGTCACATTTGTGACTCAAGGGGATACTGTTGGAATATAGTTTTGCCATTTGGAATATAAGAAGCTCCCGCAACCTTCCAAAGGGTAATGAACTCCTTTATCTGAGGGTTAACAAACACTGTAACATACAATACAATGACAATGTGCTTACTTGTTTGATGCTCTCAAATAACCAGGTTTTTGTAAACTAGTGTTTTTCTGACTCTCTTCTGACTCTTTCTATGTAGCATATCAAAAATATTCAAACAGGCCCCACATTCCCAAAAATATCCCCTATGCCCTATATGTCTATATGCAAATCACACACATACACTCACTAGGACCTGTCTACCATTTACTAAACGTGAAATCATGAGTCTTAATCTCAAACTAGATTATGGTAGTAAATGTCATGTTGTTTGTGCTGCTTAAAGCATTGGCTTCTCTAGATCATCCACATACTGATGGAGGTAGTTAAAATAAAAAATTTCACAGTGAGATCTGTGGGAAGCAAAGGAAAGGAATCAATTGCTCTGCTCTCTGTCTCTATTTTTCTATCTCTCTCTCTCGTTCTCTCTTTTTCACACATACACACTCTGAGAAACATGGTCTGTCCAAGTCCTTATCTCCATGGTGATACTAAGTGTGGTCTGGAAGAGAGAGGAGGGGTAGTGTACCATTATGGACAAACCAGTAGACATAGTCTAACAAACGCAAGTCTGTCCTCAGCTTTTTAATTCATGGCTGTGATAATGTTGATATTTGTACATTTTGTTCTATATGTTATTAATATCCTCAACCCTTTAAGGGAAATACCACTTTGTGTGACCAGGTCAAACATCCTTCAGTACTTAGCGGGATGGTGATGTTAACAAGAAACAAATCCTGAAACTTCAAAATTGTATTTTTATAGGTATGAAACTTGACAGAAACTCAGTGAGCAAGAACATTTTTGTATTCTTGCCCTTTACTTATCTTACTACAAATGTCTGTTTTCAAAAATGTCATATGAGAATTTCACTGTGTGGACCTTCTGGTCTGTTGTTACAAATCAGTAAACAAAAATGTAGACAAGACATTGTAGAGTTTAAGTCAGTTTAGCCTAGAAAATGTTAATAGTAAATCTATCAGTGGCTTACAACCTGAGTAGTGCTGTGACAGAAATCAAAGGGTACTGGTATAGGTGGCATAGTTAGTTGCACAGAATGTGTTAAGCTAAAAGAAACACTGGCTTCTACAGCTTCCTTATACTACTTCTAACATTTTTGTTGCACCCCTGCTGCCTCTTAAATTCCTATATATTTTTAATTCTACATATTGCAACTTTCTATAAAAATGTGTCTCCAAGCCAAATTTAATAAACTTTTTGGAGGTTCTTTACAGAACCAGGTCACACATCATTCTCAGTTCGGAAAAAAAACAAACAATTGATCTTGATTGTTTTAAAGTGGTTAACTTTACTTTTGATAAAACAAATATCAGTCAATTGACCCTGCATTCTGTTGAACCAATAGACAATCCTAACTCTCTCAAATATATTGCAATGTTTTATAATAATGTTTTGATGTTTGTCAGTGTTCAGAATGTGTGATTACAGGTTTCATTGTTCTGAACATTTATTAACAATATTGTAAGAACATAATTCTCTAACATGGTTTCTTGCTCATTCTTCTTCTGTATCCTTATGGCTTCCCTTTTTACCAATCCCTTTTCTCTCTCTGTTCTTTTATTCACAGTTGCTGGCCTTGTCCCTTCCAAATTGAAGTTCCCTTAGCATGATTGCAATGCAGACTGCCTTTTAGAGACTTCAGCTGTGAAAGGTCAACATCAGCACATTTCTTTCCATTCACCTGTGAAGAGGTGCAACTTCTCCACTATTCTTTGATTATATACTGTAGAATGCAAAGTTACAGTCATGAACTTTGTGTGAACATATTGCCGATGCAAGTAATTAATATGCTATATACAATATACAGTATTTTTCATACTTGGTGTTTAATTCTCTAAGTTTAAAAGCAAGCAATACAATATCTTGATTGATTTAAAATCTTTTGTTGACTATTGGTTATTTAACTTTGCACCCTGTTTTTTTTTTGTTTTTTTTTTTTTGTTCTTTCTGCAGCACCAAATGTGCCTGTGAGATTCTCTTGTCACTTCACTCAGTGGGTATGTTGACCCAAATCTAATCCCATCAGGACCCCACCCTAACTTTCCCTCCCATCTCCCCTCCCTGCACCCTTTCCCATCTCCATCATGACCAGTCTGAAACGTTCACAGACAGAACGCTCAGTTGGGGGCTCAGTGCCAGCTACAGATGAGTTCTATACCCGCCGCCTGCGACTTCCTAATGGAGGGGCACCACCTCCCCGTAGTGAGAGTGCCCACATATCCTCTTCCTCCACCACTGGCACCAACCCTGGTGTCCCCAAGATGGGGGTTCGTGCTCGTGTGGCTGACTGGCCACCAAGGAAAGATGGGGGAGGAGGAGGTGTTTGGCATATCACAGTTGAAACAGACTCACCCAGCTCTACCAATACCACTAGCTCTTCAGGATCAGGAAGTGGAGATAGAGAAAGACTTGGAGGAGGGGGAGGAGGTGGAAGTGGTGGTAGTGGTAGTGGTAGTGGTGGGGGTGGTGGTGGAGGAGGGGTGTCAGCCGTCACAGCTCACAGCAATCTGTCAGCTAAGCTGGGCCACCTGATAAGCCCACAGGACTCATCCATGCTGCGCAACATCCACAACACACTAAAGAACAAGATGCAGAGCAAGGGAAAGGATAATCGCTTCCTGTCACCGGATGGTTATCTGGGCTCACCTCGCAAAGGCATGAGGCGTATTCGCCAGCGCAGTAACAGTGATATAACTATCAGTGAGCTCGATGGGGATGGTAATGAGGGCTGGTCCTTCTCTGGGTGGACACCCATGCACCGTGAGTATGGCAGCACTTCATCTATAGATAAACATGGTGTGTCAGGAGAAAGCTTCTTTGACATGCTGAAAGGATACCAGTCCCCTGAGGCCCCTGATCAGCGAAGCCCGGCTCCAGAAAGGCTTACAGAGCTTCTTACTGTGGCCCCCATAAAACAGGCTGCCCTTGACCTGCCAGATGGACCTTTAGGTCCAGCAAGAGGAAGTCCTGCCAGTCGACTAAAGGAACGAGAAAAGCACTTGAAGAGGAGGTCGAAATCAGAGACAGGTGGAGAATCAATATTTCGTAAGCTGCGCAGTGTTAAGGTGGAGGGTGACACATCAAGGGCTGGCTCAGATGCTGAAGATGGGGGTAAAGGAGAAGAGAGTGGCCCACCTCCCAAACCCTGGGTGTGCCAAAAAGGCTTTGCTCATTTTGATGTCCAGTCTCTACTTTTTGACCTCAATGAGGCCATCCATAGTCGACAGTCTGGATCCAAACGCAAAAACACCACTACCGGTGCCTCAGCTGCTGCTGCTGCCTCTGCTTCAGCTACTTCCTCCCTATCTTCCAATCAGAGTGGGGTATATGGGTCACCCTGTGGCTCTCAAGAAGAGCTGAGCAAGGAGGGTACAGGAGGGGGACACGGTACAAATCCTGCCTTGGACCCTGGTGATGACAAGAGCAACGATCTGGTTCTCAGTTGCCCTTGTTTCAGGAATGAGATTGGAGGAGAAGGAGAGAGGAACATCTCTCCTGCTAAACAGGTAGGGTTATTACAAAAATAGGATGATTATATTTTACAAAATTATGTCTAATTATGATTACTTGTTTCATTCCTAACAACATTAGTGGGTTTGAATCTTAAGATTGCAGTTTGGATACAGTTGATTTCTGAATTATCTGGGCTTATTGACAATACCTTTAAAAGTTGGTTATTTCATATTTAAAATGCACTGAAGATTAAGTGTAATTCTAGTTACTCACTTTACTTTTTCTTTCATCCTTCAGCAGGGCAGCATAGGTAGTGGAGGGAGTTCAAGCAGTTCTTCTGGCAGTACAGAGGAAGGACCTTTGGATGCCACTCTCACTACTCATTTTACCAACGCTGGTGTGGCTGTGTTGGAGGCCTCCAAAGATGGGCCAAGCCAACATGCTGACCGGTCCAAACGATACATTATGGAACACGTTGACCTTGGCGCCTATTACTATCGAAAGTACTTCTACCTCAGAGGTAGGCAAAATATAATAGTTTGAGCTTTTAAGATGTGTTTTCTTGACCATTAGTTGCTGTTTTTTGTCTGGTATGTAAGATGCATAGTTTAAAGGAATAATATCTAGCACTGCAGCTAATATTTTCACTTAGCATGTTTTTTTAATCTCTGATGACATGTAATGCTCTTTTTATTATTTAGTATAGTAAATATTGTTCCTTTAAGTGCTGTTGACCTGTACTTAAATCAGACACCTTTTGATAATGTATTTTGAAAGATTTTTTTATACAGGGTGTCCGTGGGGTTTTAAAAAGTATAAAAAGGTAGTAAATCACATAAGCAAAAAATAAGGCCATTAAAAAGCATTAAAACGTATTAATTGTCATTTCACAAGGTGTTAAAGTTTCTCTTTTCTCTTTTCACGTAAGTTCACGTAACTTTATTTAAAAGTGGGATTAGACTTGTTCGTTTTAATTAGACGATGTCTGTGATAACGTCATATTCGGTTTGCGTGCTGAAACACTGGCTGCTGCTGATGCTCAGAAAACTAAAGAAATGGTCTTCATGGGTAAATGCTAATTCATAGACAGAGTTAGAGGACCCGGCATTTAAAAACTGGCTCAGGTCGGTAGTACGGAATAATTTACAGATTTACAATACTGTTCGGTTTGTAAATGAACAGAAATATCACATGGATGGACGTTACCACTATGCACTAGTCAGAACTCAGGAGCAGTTTTCCATCCAGGCTCGTTGAAGATGAAGTGCACCTGGAAAACAGAGGAGAGCAGGGGGTGGCAGCATGGGGTGGTTTAAAGTCGATTTTAAGTTGGACTCAGACATTTTCTAACTTTTCTAATATTATTCAAGCTCCAGGCGGACACAGACACAAACATTTAAAGGAATCATGGTGTTCATGTGTTTCCTTAATTACTGCAGTCAATAGAACAACTGAACTATTATTTCAAGGTGTTTGATGCAACTTATTTTCCAATGCGCACGTTCTGACTGCTGGTGTGCGTGCGTGCACGTGTGGCAATCTGGCAGAGCTCCGCTGCATGTGACACAGATCAGAGAATAGTAAACACAACAAACACAAATGACATAAGATAAATATCATGAGGCTGTTTAGTTAGTTTAATAAAAGAACAAGATATAGACCTGGGAACCTTAAGTTACTGTTGTGATTAAATACAATTAACTTGACCTTCAAGACTATCAGGGCTAAAACATCAGTGCAGATGTTACTTTAGTGATGTGAAAGGAATCTGTAACTAAACAGTCTAGTTACATACTGCTATGGCTTTTCTGGTAAGTCGCATAATTTATTCTGTAAATTAATCTTTGTAGTGAAAACTCCTGTTGTTGATGCAACACCTAAACGAGATCTTAAATCAGGTGAGAGCCAAGCGTTTCCCATCATGCCCTGAGGTCTTACAGTTGGTGGAGACCAACTACAGCACCTGAATAATTATTTTAACTGACTCCAAAATTTGCTCACAAGGTTATTGTTGCTCAAATCTGTACAGAACTTGCTCATCTCTAATGAGCCTCATCTGTGCTTTCTGTACTGCGGCCACTGTTACACTCCACGGCTGCATCAACGGTAGATCTCCAGGTGACCATGCAGTCCATCCAGGATGTTGCAGTGTAGCAAATTTTTCCAAAAACTTTGTGCAGTGCATGTTTGATATTTTTAGGCTGTTGCATCTTTTTCGTTATTCATTTATTGAGAATAAATATCACTATACTGAACTGTACTGGAAAACCATCACTTAACAAACTCCACTGCTGCATCCAGAAATCAATTCAATTCAGTGCAACCTGAAACTATTATGCTAGGAGGAAGTCATGTGCCAGTTCTGCAGAACTGCCATCAAGCTCTCTGGGCCTGGGCTCATGTCTTACGGACAAAAGACACCATAGTAATGTGTTCTGTGGTCAGATGTGTTCACGTTTCAGCTTATTTTTGGGAAACGTTTACTTCTTTTCATCCAGACTGTTATCAGCGAAAGGTGCAAATGCCAGGAACTGTGATGGTATGGTGATACATCAGTAGGTATGGGTGACAAAGGCGCTGTCAACGTGGATATGTATATTGGAGAGGACCTGCTGCTATCAAAGCAATGTTTTTTTTTACCTGGGAAGTGCATATTTCAGCAAGACAATACCAGGCTTTGTTCTGCATGTGCTACAACATTATGGCACAATAGATGCACTCATGACATAGTCTGTCTGCAGTTGAGTACTGTCTTTTATTGAAAATGTATTATGAAGATGGGAACCAGATGGCGATCACAGACAGATACTGTTGAGTTCATATCCTCAGTTGCCAAATAATTGTAATTAAAAGCAAAGGTAATGTAACTCAGAGATGTGTAACATTACCTTTTTGACAGAGATATCAGCATGTGTCCCCATATCCTCCATCCCCTATTGCAGGCATCAAACTCTATTTAAACTAATATTTACAAAATACATTCAAGTGGGTCAGTGAAAATCCTGTGTACTTTTGTCAGATAAATAAATAAAATAAATACAAGTTAAACCAAATAATAAACCACAGAACTTAGATTTTATTGCATTATAGAAAAAGACCTGACTTTTCTGGAATTGGGGTTTGTGAGAATAAGACAAGAATTGGGAAGCAGTAGAGGAAGCATTAGGTTAAGCAACAAATTATTTACATGCGAAAGGCAACTGTGGCATCAGGTTCAGGTTTAGATCCTCACAGTCTCTATTCCCCACCTCAGAATAATACTCTTTCTAATTTTCTTCTGTCTTTCATATATTTTTACATCCATGCTTTCTTTAAATCCCATTCATCTTTATCCTAGAACACTGGAACTATCTTGGGGTAGATGAAAACCTGGGCCCAGTGGCAGTGAGTCTAAGAAGGGAGAAGTTGGAGGAACACAAGGAGCATGGCCAGCAGTATAACTACAGGGTCATCTTCAGAACAAGTGAGGTAATTAAAATGGACACATGAGCCTCTTACAACTTGTATACTGACATGTTCTGTGTTTTTCACTAGCTTGTTCTTTAGGATGTACATTATATATAGTTCCTCTTTCTAGGGACATGTTCATGTTGACAAATGCAGAGGTGTATAAAGTACACAAACTCAATACTCAAGTAGAAGTTCAAGTATATGCCTAGAAAAATACTCCCCAGTACATTATTATTTATTTTAAACAATGTAGAATTTGATGATGGTGATAATGTAAGTGTAGAATTCTAGTCCAGATTTGTTTGACCAATTGTCAATAATGAAAATTATAAAATGTTTTGTTGCCTACAAACTTGTGAACCAAAAACAGCATTCGTTAAAGAGTTTAACCACCTTATAAGATGACAGAAAGTTAATCTATAAATGATACTGATATTTACATAAATAATGATTTTTACAAGAATTAAATTCTGCAAAAAGTAAAGAGTAACTAATGATGTAAAAATGTGTTAATATTTACATTTTGTACTGAGTGAGCTCAGATTGTGTAGGGTTAACATACAAAATCTATGTCCAGTTTAGTTTATTGAAAGAGCCAGTTGAAGATAGAGATTATAAATCCATTATATGAGGGTTGTTGGATGAAGCTCAAGGCCACTTCCCCTGTTATTATTACATGTTTGATTTAATTTGTAATGTGTTTTCTAAATTGTTTATTTATAATTGAGGTTGCACTGATGGGAAATCTTTTGTGAATCCCTCTAGCCTTTGCTACTACCTCCTAGCTGCCATCTCCTCCTATAGACCCACTAGAGCCACAGGTTCATATCCTCATTCCCTGAGCTGAACACCCACCTACCATCTTTGTTAGCCTTCATTTGTGAAGGACTGAGTGGTGCCATTTCACATCTAAACAAGACTAAAATAGCTAAAGGTATTTGAGTGGAGAAGGAAAAGCATTGCTCTTGTATTGAAGTGCATCATGAGTAATAGCCCGTCCAATCTCTTGGGATGACGCACAACCTACTGTGCTATGTTTTTCTCTATTTTCTTCCCTTCTCCTACCTCTCTCTCTGCTCTAATTGCTATTTTCAGGCCAGGGAGGGGGGCAGGTATACATGTGTTTCTGTGTGTGGGAGTGAGTGGGATGCACCGATGTTAAAGAGATGTTCAGTGTCCACTGAGAAGTGTCCTGTCCCCAGTTGGAGTGCATCTTTTCTTCAGTTTGTTTAACCCTGAGGGTCTTTATACAGGGCCCAAACATATCAAGATGCACTACGGATATCTAGCTGTTTTTATTTGTTCATAAAAGTCAGGTCTTGGTCCTCCTGTCCCCTTGATTTATTTGTGGAAACAGTACTCAAGTTAGTTTTAACCTGAAGCTTAAAAGTCATCATAAGGGAAAGACCATGACCAATTCTGAGCCCATGATGCAGCAAAGGATAGTATTCACTGATAAGAGCCCTCTTAGATTACAGGAGTATTATTAAATCACAGGCTTCAAAGCTTGCAGCTTTTCAAACATGATTATGTTGAGACTTGCTCGTTTGGTAGTTATGGCCGGACTGCTAGTTTTGCTTTCATTGTTGCTAATTATTTAAACTAGAAACTGAGCTACCCAGCCAAAAAATATCTACTAAGAGAAGAAATATGGAAGCTGAAAACATCAATTAAACTAGGTATAATCTCACTTTGGCTTTGTGCATGCCTCAGTTTGCATGCACCTTTTTTTTTGCACTTCTCTGCACTTTATCCTACTATTTGCACTACTGGTTAGATGCCAAACTGCATTTCGTTGTACTAGTACCTGTACTATGTATAATGACAATAAAGTTGAATCTAATTTAATCTAAATGTAAAATGTCTTTAGT
>JAUBNQ010000016.1:14866028-14881006 GCA_032353495.1 Ctenopoma kingsleyae | reverse complement strand
ATAAAAATGGACATGAAAATAAAGAAAACACACTGAATGAGAAGGTGTGTCCAAACTTTTGGCCTGTACTGTATATAGTTAGTTTCAGTTTCAGATGGACTTTGGGCATAATTGATTGTCGCTCTTAACTTTCATTCTCCTATGCATGAGAATCCTTCACTGTAGAGCCTGGCTATAAAGGAGAGCAGCACTACCTTTCAAGCAGGTTAAATATGAGATAGATGAAGAGATTAATGTTCAGAAAAGAAAGATCAGATTTTGATCAGCTTCATTTTAATTTACCAGAATTGTGTTATATTAGACAAACACATGTCAAGAAGTTAATAATGGGAGTTAGTTTCCAGGAAAGCTTGTAATGCTGCAAATCATGTACATCTTCAAGGCTAAATACCTGCATAAGCTTATTAATAAATGTCGCTGCAGTTGTTGTTTTCACACAGTCACTGAAATTATGACATTATACTAGACTAGACAAGCAAATATTACATAATGCGGTAATAGTGACTGTATGATGAGTTGAATGTAACACCCCGTGATGTGTGTTTTATGATGTGAAAAATAAATTGTTTCCTCACACAGGTTAATTCCATTACTTAGTTGGCTTTCACGGGGTGTCTTTGGCGTACATATTCATCTTTTCCTGCTGCCTACTTTACACTACTAAAAAATGATCATTATAAGTCTGAATTTCTACAGTTATCCGTTTCAGGTTTTGCAGGTAGTTGCTTCACATAATTTCTTTCTTCAATCTTTCCTCAAAACTCACATTTCCATCTTGGATCTAACTAAGACTTTTCTGAAATGATGGAATAGATATATATAATCTTATATCCATTCCCTGATCTGTAACTGTAAATACTGTATACCATAAATGGTTTATGCTTTGAAGACTATTTTATGCTATGTGTACCTTCCCCACATCCACATTCATACACCTCTGAACCACCCACTCCAATAGGTATTGACATGTTCTTTTTCTTGCCCTGGCTCAGTGGGCAGCAGGTCGTGGATACTTAAAGAGTGGAGCTGCCCACACACTGGATATTTATAAGACCACAAATCACTGAAACCGCAGGAATGTGCTCTTTCATTTCTATTGCCAAACCTCCTGCCATGAGTATCATACAACAACCACAGAGCCCAACAAACTCCACTGCAGTGCATTCTCCTGTCCTTCTCTCTCTGGCTTTCTCACGCTCGTCCTCTTTTCTAATTTTGATTCGGTTTTTTTTTTCCTCATTCAGTTTTTAATGCTCTCTCTGTCTTGCTCTGTGGCTTTTTTACCTCCCCCTGTCTATCATTTTTTCTGCCTGTCCTGCATGAGTCACAGGTCTGTTGTTGACTGACTCACAGGTGTTTGAGATCAGCATAAGTGCTTTTAGAGCTCCAGTGTGATGTACTGAGTGATGTTTGTAGTGACGGAGAAGAATAAGAATTAAAGGTTACATTTTATTTTAATCGTTCGTTCAGCCAGCTTATAACCACTTTAGCTGCTCCACTTTGAAATCCCCTCTATAAGTCACTGGTCATCTCCTGAAATACAGATGAATATTGTCCTGTGACTCTGTCACTTACTTGTATAAGGGCAGTGCTGCACTTTATGCTTGATTTTAAATCCAGAGCACAAACGCTTCTCAGAGTTATAGTGAAATACAGTAATGAAAGAAAAAAGGAACACAACTTTATAATGTACTATATGAACTGACAACATGATGCAATTTTTATTTAACTATTTGAATCATTCTCTGTGAAGGCAAAAATACAGGGGGAAAAAATATTTAAAAGCATATACAACCATTTCAATGAAAACAGATACACATTCTTATTATAATAGCTGCAGGGAGGTTTGTGTTAACAGTTTGTGTGACTCTCCAGCTGCACATATGTACCCACATTACCTTATTCACTTCCTCTTGATTTCATCCATGACTTGTCAGTAATGTGGACAGAGACATTAATAACACATTAATAACTGCTGAGAGTATTCAGCCTTCATTTATCAACTCAGTGCTAAAAAGTCTGTCCTGTCACTCTTCCAAGACAAGTTCAGCCAGAAAAAAATGTTTCCTCTCTTACCTCCGTCTGTCACAAACAAGGAAAGGTGAGAAATAAGGTGTCAACAATTTGACAGTTGGTATAATTGAACACCACACTCAGGTGAGTACAGGGTATCTCTGAGGTATGTTTAGAAATATGTGGGAGACATATTGACTTTAGTTGCTTATTAGACAAGGCTATTAATCCTGGTGTCAACATGTGTGCTGATGCATGTCAGCAGGGAGGTGTGTGGGATGAGGACTATGACTTCAACGCTGCTTTTGTCAACTGGTAATTATCACCAGAGGATCTGTGATTGAGCTCATTTGGTCATGAAGGATTTGAGACTAACACGGGTTAGATGACCTTATACAGACACGGCACTCTTTAAGCCATTTAAATGCTGTCTGCACCCTTTTTGTCATTCAGGTTGTGAATCTGTTTGTCTCTTACAAAAGATCATCATTCCTCTGTTTTTTGTTTTTTTTTTGTCTCCCGCAGTCTGTCCTTCTTAGCCACATTTTCCTTTTCTCTCTCTTGAAGTTTTTTTTGGGCAGGAGGTTTGGAATAGCAGTCTCCCCTCATCCTCCTCCTCTTCTCTCCTTCCTTTTCTTGTCTGCTCAGCTGAGTTCCTGACATACCAGACAGCGCAAACTGCCTCAGATGGCCATTCCAGGGACTTAATGAAAGGAAAAGAGAGATGAGAAGGGAGGTGCAGAACAGCAAAAACAGGGAGGTACAGGGCATGGAAATAAACTACATGCTATACAGAAAAGGCAGCAAAAGGGCTCCACACAAAAGTCAATTAATTAATATTTATTATGAACAGCATTTAGACCACTTTGTTGGGGTAATAATAGCAACAGTAGTCATTTTGAAGCGTATTATACAGAAATCAAAAAGCAAAAATTTAGCAAAAGGTGAAATACTTAGACAAGAACTAAGTCTGACACCTTTATCACGCTCAAGTCCTGAGATTTTGTATTTTCCATGTGTTGCCATATTTGAAAGAGAAAACTGTGCAGTACTTAAACATCTGCCATGATGCAGAATCTGGCAGACCTTTTTTATAGTTAAAGCTGTGAATGTGTATTTTAAGTAGATTTGCTCTAAATGTAAGCCACAGGATCTGTGATGTCTGAATAAACCACCTCCCTAAATTAGCCAATTTTTTGGGCAGTCCAGAAAAGTTCATTTGTTAACCATCAGTTCTTCTCTTCTCCTTTTTTTGTCTTCCTGTTCTGCTTCCTCATTTTTAGCGTGGCGGTCACTCGTTCCAAAGATGTGCCCTCCTTCGGCCCCCCTATCCCAGATGGCGTGACCTTCCCCAAGTCCTCTGTGTTCCGGGACTTCCTGCTGGCCAAGGTCATCAATGCAGAAAATGCTGCTCACAAGTCACACAAGTTCCGTGCCATGGCCACTCGAACGCGCCAGGAATACCTGCGTGACCTGGCTGAGCGTCACTCCACCAGCACACCCATTGACCCCTCTGGAAAGTTTCCTTTCATCTCACTGGCCCACAAGAAAAAAGAGAAAAGCCGACCATATGTAGGGTCAGAGTTGCGCAGCCTTGGAGCTGTGACTTGGCCTGTCCATGCTGAGGACCCGGGGACAGGAGGGGAACTGGAGGCCCTTCTGGCCATCTCTAATGACTTTCTCATCCTGTTGGACCAGGAGGTGAAGGCGGTTGTTTTCAACTGTGCCACTAAGGATGTGATTGGCTGGACACTGAGCAGTCCTGCATCTTTACGGATTTTTTATGAGCGTGGTGAAAGTGTGTCTCTGAGGAGTATCAGTAATAACACTGAAGATTTCAAAGAGGTGGTCAAACGTCTAGAGGTTAGCAGACACACACACACAAATACAGTACGCAATAATACTGTGATAGTGTGCTTAGCATACTAACTACTAATATTAATTAATTAATTAATTAATTAGTTATTTAATTCTTCCTGGTAATGTCAGTATATTTGCTATATATTCACAGCTGTGTAGATCATTGACATTTCTTTTTGTCCCTCTAGCACTACATATTCAAAATCAAATTAGGTTCATTGCTGACAAGTTATTTTACCAAGAAACCTGACATAATGCACTTTGTTAGAATTAAAAGAATGATTGTTTTGTTCCCTGTTACCATGACACTGCTCATGCTGTAAAGCTAAACCAACTCCAGGTTGTAAGAAGATTCTGGATAAAACTAACAAGTGTCTAAAGGTGACACACATTCACTTACGTTGCACAGACCAGTACTGAGAAACCAAGTGAGTGGACTAAAACGTAGTTGGCTGTCACCTGGCCTACTGTTCACTGTTTTTTCATTACTGGTATTTGCTTATTGAGTGTGTTTCAGAAACACCTCTGGACAACATACTCCTTATCGCTCATACACCTACACACACAGTGAAGTGGTGCTACCTCTTCCTTAGCTGTTTCCATGGAAACTGCTTAGAAAAAAGTGTGTTTTCTTATGTAATCATCAGTGCTAAAGAATACATTAATTTCCCCAGCCTCTCCCGACCCTCCAACTGCGTTTGTGTATATGTGAGATATAGAGAGATGGTTTTTATTAAGTATTTATGTAACCTGGATTGAGTCCACCATCTTTATTTTGCACACATGCTTACAACCGTAACTTGAATACATACACACTCTCACACACATGTTGTTAAGCTCAGGAGTCGGAGGTGGATCACTTTCATGTTGCATTTTATGCATCTGCTGTTAATCTTCAATCATTTGGTCTTCCTTGGTGCCAGAGAGTGGAAGAGACATGGCCTTGGGCCATCTGATTTTTTTAAATTTGTTTCTCTGTCTGTCTGCCTCTCTCCCTCACTATATGTGTCTCTCTCATGCTTTCTCTCTTCTTTGCTCACTTTTTTTATGTTTTGTGTTTTTATTCTTTCTTTTTTCTTGTACTTGCTCCCTCTCCCACGCAAACATGCAGAAGCATCAGATCATCATAACAATTCTTATCAGGTGCCAGTCTGCAGCATGATTTATTCACGCATCCCTGTGAAGTTTGGCTTCTGTACAGGTTTAACTAAGGCCCTTCTCAGACAGAGAAATGCTCAGTACCCTGAAGTGGCTAGGGGTGTCACTAGAGAGAAAAAGGATGTGTTGTGACTGACCTCAGTGGAAAAAGTAGTTGAGAGTGACAATCTGGTTTTACCAGAGCCATTGTCAACTCATTGGCTGCTTAGTTAGATCAGTGATCTAGAATGTTTTGCCTGAAAAATGTAGCTATTATATCTCACGTAGAAGTCCTCACTTTACACTCTTTGAAAAGCAAGGGCATCAGCTTTGCAGTGCTCACCACCCTGCCTGAATGCTAATTGTCACATTTTTCTGTGAAAAGTATCAATATGCAGTTTTTCTCTGATGTGACCCATCTCTTTCTGAACATGGCTCAAAATGTCACAGACAGAAACATCCTGCTTTCATTTCTTTTGTCTGTCGTGTGTGTCTGAATGCATGTATACACACTACATCTAGTGAGATGTATACCACTTAGGCACAAATGTGTTTTTATTTAGGACCATACATTTCATACAGTGTACGAATGCAATGAACGATTACACATTACATTATTACACTTGGATAATCTCACTCACTCACTGTCCTGTTATTAAATTTAAAGTTATCCACTTCATGTTTGATGGTTGTGCAAATGTAATTGAATCTGTGGAACAAAGGTTTCTTTCTTTGTTTATAATTTGTTTAACTTTCTTTTTTCACTATCTCTCACTTTCTATTCCCTTTTTGCTTATTTTCAACATCTCTCATCCTACCGTTACTGTCACTCCTCTCATACTCTCTACGTTGTACATTTCTCTGCTTTCCCCATGTCCAGTTCCTGACTAAGGGCTGTGAGACATCAGAGATGACTCTTCGTCGAAATGGCCTGGGGCAGCTCGGCTTCCATGTGAACTATGAAGGCATCGTCGCTGAGGTATTTATTGATCACATAACCCAAATGTTCTTCTGAAAATATTATCAAACTGTCTAGTATATTGGGGTAGAACATGTTTACATAAAACATCAGAGTATGTTTAAATTTTTTGTAGCTGTAATGTGTTTACTGATGACATAGATCAACATGCAAGGATTATTTTCCCTGTCTTGATGACATATATTTACTATCTGTCAGCTCTCTACTTCAGGATTACTGGAAAAATCTTTTCTCTGTTGCTCTCTCACATTTTAGATGTGTGATCCATTTATACAAGCTGTAGTTGTAATTTGCCTGTATCTGTTGTTATGCAGTGTCTCAGATGTGCTGTATTGTTCCAGAATGTGCAAATATATGACTATGAAAAGCCATGTTGTTGGTCTACCCTTGAGAATCACACAATATGGAAACAAATGGAATTCAATTAATTGTTGTAATGGAGAAGAGTACATTAAAGGATAGGTTCACAATTTTAGGAAGAGAAGAGATTAGCCCCTGTTCTGTTTCCCCAGTGTCAAACCTACGTTCACTTTCTGGCTTGAAACGCGTTGGCCGCCGTTCTTGCACTACTTTTTCAACTTCTAGAAAAATGCCTTGATCATTTTTTAAAATCGAATTATTGGAATAATTTGAGGAATCGTTGCAGTCCTACTTGACACAGTTTCCTTTTTGTGTGCTCTATGTGTTAAAGGGTGACTCCAGACAAAATCTGAAACTAATTCTCATGAAATCGTCTGAAGATCATATGACAAATTGGCTTTAGACTTCCACTGCAGCTGTAATTCAGTCAAACTTTGTTACTATTAGGTGGAGCCATATGGTTATGCCTGGCAGGCTGGACTACGGCAGGGAAGCCGATTGGTAGAAATCTGCAAAGTTGCTGTAGCAACACTTACCCATGAGCAGATGATTGACCTCCTGCGGACCTCTGTGACAGTACGTGTCGTTATCATCCCGCCTCATGATGATGCCACACCACGAAGGTAGGTGGGATGGGAGATTTTTACATGCTGTCATTTATTCCCTGGAAATACTTACATTAATATATTATTTATGGTTATTGTTTCATTCTAAAACCTCAGTGGTGTTCACTCTTAAGGACAGTGAAGGAAGTCAAATAGTCATCATTAGCAATTACTTTACTTTAAGACACAATAATATTTTAGAAAAAAAATCAGTTCATGCCAATAATTTAAAACAGGTTTACTTCCAATGAGATAGACTCTTTCTTCTCTCTACAGGGGCTGTTCAGAGCTCTACAGGATGCCTGTGTCGGAATACAAGAGTAGCAGCAGCGATAGCGGCTCCTTTGAGTACAAGTTCCCCTTCCGCAGCAACAACAACAAATGGCAAAGGACGTCCAGCAGCCCTCAGCAGTCACTGACTGCCTCGCCACAGCCTCACACACCCAACCGGGCCATCAGCCTGGGTAGCTCTGTGGGAAAGACCCTGTCAGCTGAGAGGCTGGAGAGGGGTGCAGTCATTCCACGCAGTGTCAGTAGTGATGGCCGGCCCCTGGACACCAAGAGGTTAGAACCTTTGAGCAGTATTTGTGACATGTTTTTTTTCATTCAGACTATGACCACAAACTGTGGCCACACAGTAGCAATTAGAGGAATTTCTTCTGAAGGAAAAGCTTCTACAATATGTCCTTCAGTTACTCTATTTCCTTTTGCCTGTAAATTGTCATAATTCCTGTGGGTATATGTGTTTGTACATGTACCAGAATGTCTCCAGGCAGTGAAAGCTACAGTCTGGCCTCCTCCCTGGCATTGGGTCGTTCCCCTCACAATCGAAGCTCCCCCAGCAACCTGTCATGTTCTGGCGATGCCTCTGGAAGTTCAGCTCATTGGAGACAGAAGTCCATGCCTGAGCAGTAAGACAGAGGGGACAGAGATGGTCTTTGTCTGTGCCTGAGTCTTTTGTGATATAATCATATGAATAAAGCAAAAAAAACAAACAAAAAAAAAAATCAAGGCAACATAAATACAGTGGTGTGAAAATGTATCTGCCCCCTTCCTGTTTTTTTTTTTTTTTTGCATTTGTCACACTTAAATGATTCAGATCATCAAACTAGTTACCCAAAGATAACTCGATTCACACAATGCAGTTTTAATTACTTAACAAGATGAGTCCAATTGTTGCTTTTTTGTTGGTGCTGAACATATTTCATTCTTTCCAAAGAAGAACACTGATCAATTATACATTCTCATGCATGAATGGCTACACTGATAGTTAAATCACAGGTACTTACAAAAATGAATATAAAAGATAGAAAATAATTTCTTCAAGGCAGCACAAAACATTTTGTAGTATTGTATTTGCCCGCTTCCTGATTTATGTTGCATTAAACAAATATTAATATTACACAAAAATAACCAGAGTAAATACAAAGTGCAGTTTTTAAATGATGATTTCATTTATTAAGGAAAAAAAGCTGTCCAAACCTGCCTGACCCTATGTGAAAAAGTAAATATTCTGTGGAGTGATGAGACAGAAGTTGAACTTTTTGGAAGCAGTGCGGCTTTAGGACCTGGACAACTTCACTGACAGAACCATGAATTCTGCGCTCTACTAGAAAATGCAAAGGAGAGTGTCCAGTCATCAGTTTGTGACTTCAAGCTCGAGCACACTTGGGTTATGCAGCAGGACAGTGATCTGAAACACACCAGCGTCCACCTCTGAAAGGCTCAAAATAAACAAAGGTTTTGCAGTGAAATCTGGACCTAAATCCAATCAGTACAACCAGATATTAGGTTTAAGAGGTAATTACTTTTTCACATAGGAACAGGGAGGTCTGGAAACCTCTATTTGTTCAATAAATCAAATCATCATTTAAAAATTGCACTTTGTATTTACTCTGGTTATTTTTGTGTAATATTAAAATGTGTTTAATGCAACATAAATCAGGAAGCGGGCAAATACAATACTACAAAATGTTTTGTGCTGCCTTGAAGAAATTATTTTCTGTCTTTTATATTCATTTTTGTAAGTACCTGATAAAACATTTTTATTACATGTCTGTGATTTAACTGTCAGCGTAGCTATTCATGCATTAGAATGTATAATTGATCAGTTGTCTTCTTTGGAAAGCATAAAATATGTTCAGCACTAACAAAAAGCAACAACTGGACTCATCTTGTGAGCTAAAAAAGCCATCTTAAAATAAAAGCATTCAACTGACAGTTGTATCAGTGAATGGAATTAGTGTAGGAGAGTGAGGTGCTAGCATGTCTGGCTATGATAATGATCTTGACAGAACCTATTTTTTGTCTTACACCCACTACAGCCTGTGGAAAAATGTATTATGTTTCAAACTCAATTATACTGTCATTTCTAGGTCTGAATTTTTAATCACTGGAAACACATTTAGCTGATTTTGTGCTTGTGTGCTCACTCACCAGGTTTGTTGGCAACCGGCATTCTCCGATGTCTTCGGAGAGACGAGAAGTGGTTGGAGAGGGCGGGTCGAGTGGAAAGTCCACTCCCAATTGGTCAAGAATGGAGGAAGGGGGAGGAGCAGAACGAGGGCCTGCAGGTGAATAAATCTTGTGATGAAGTATAGACGTTTTCCACAATTTAAAACAATTTACTCAGTTTTAACATCAGTCTGTGGTTATGTATGTACCATTATGTACAAGAATGTATTTTATATATGGGTGGAATGTGAGGGAAGGACAGTGCAGGGAAAAAAAAATCCATATTTATCCATATTTCCAAACCCATCCAAATGCCAGTTATTGAGAAGAGTGCGTGTACAATAAGGGTGTTTGTGTGTGCCTCCTCATCTGCCAGTGACTGCCAGTTTTTTGAGCAGCATCTTCTAGTACTGAGATGCCAAGTGTGACAACATCCACACTGCCTCTAAACAGCACTACTCTTACCCCCTTCTCCTCCTACTCTGTTTGAATTATATTGCCTTCGTAGAGATCTTAATGTCTCCATAGACAGACAAAAGGCAGAAAGATAATGATTCAAATGGAAATAGGAAGGAGAGAATTGCTAAATGTGGGAGGTGTTCAAACAGTGATCTCAATTATAGTATTTGGCTTTTCTTTCTATTCTATACAGGAAAAAGAAAAAGAACAAATTCCTTTCTTTCCTGTTAACACATCTGGCAACCTACTGTTTCTGTGCCTTTTCTTCCCTCCTTCCAGCCTGCTTCTCATTCTCCACTGCAGTCTATGTTTGCCTCTCATTCATCTTTTTATGCTCTTGTCCATTGGCTTTCATTTAATTACGAGTATGTCGCTCATGCATTTTGGGAGTTTTCTTCTTGTTTTCCAGCTCGGTCTTGGAAAACCACATAGACTACATGCTCTTCTACTGCTCGTCTGATTCCCAGCAGGATGTTGCTTTAGTTAATTGTTGACCAGACTACTTTGAGCTATGTCCTCAACCTGTTCCTGGTCACCAAAATCGCAAAGAAAGGCCTTAGTCTTTAATTTTGTGGTTGTTTATAGTACGTATGTCTTTAATGGTCAGGGTGGAACAATGCAGCCTGGGTCAGCTCAGGCTAAGTCAGCCAAGTGTCCAGCCCTGCACAGTTTGTCTCTGTGGTTTAGGGTTCTGTCCTTCCCTCTTCCTCCCATTTTTACCCCTTCACCCGCTAGTTTTCAGCAATGATGATGTGGCTTTGTGTTATCCAGAAATAACACAAGTCACGCAGAGGGCAGAGTATTCACTTTTGCTCTTTTTTTTTCAGTCAAGTCCTGTCACACACAAACAAGGTATTACCTCGGCCCTTAATGTAGCCCATACATTGTTTTGCATTAGAATAATTATTGCATGAAGTTTAACATAACATTTGTTAGTTTTGTTGTGAAATCCTGTGGCAAGCTTCTGGTTAGCTAATGTGAATGACACGCATAAACAAATATGTATTCACACAAACTACACACTTATGGACATGGTCATTTAATCATACAGCCATCTCTAATTAGTGCAAAGAAAACTATGCAGAGTAATGAATATTCTAAGTGAGATATGGGCTGTTCACTGCATTACTAGTTTCACCCCACCAGATGTTGTGATACCTCCCTTAGCTCTCCTGTCATGGTGCTGTCGTCATTAGTTGCCTACTCTGTGTCTCCTTGCATAACATCTCGACAATTACACAACAGTCCCATTTATACCCAGAGTTTTGCTTCAGGACACATACACACATTCTCTCACATGGCACAGCTTGCCCAGAACAAACAAAGCCAGCATGGACTGTCTGGGGACGAATTTCTGTCTAATGCGCATTGCCTTTGATAACAAGTGATCTGGGTTTTTGTTCATGGACACAACAGAGAGACAGAATGAAAACATTGCCAATGTCACGAGCCTCCTGTAAGCATGAATGCTCTAGTAGCTAAATATGCATAAATGAGCAGGGAAGGGAAAAACGTTTCTTTGAATTATCGACAAGTCACGTTCGTAAATGTGTTTGTTACCAAACCCAGCTGCATGTTGTGGTCTTTTTATTGCAGAGGCCCCAGTCTCCAAGTCTGGTCAAGGATACTCAGGAGCTCCTCGCATCCAGAGGCAGGAGCAGGTTATTCACCTGTCCCCAAAGAAGGGAAGCCAGGTCAGGCTTTATATTGATCTTAAACATTTTATGTCTACCATTTTAAAAATTAAATGATCTGTAGTCCCTTTTCTCAAAATGTGGGGAATAAATTACTCGTTGATCATTAAGGACTTCTTTATCTTAAATCTATTGTTAATAATTCTGTAGTCTGATGATTTAAGGTAATTTATTGACATGGTTATCAAATTGTTTGCTGAAATTTTTTTTTTTCCATTGACACGGAAAACTCCCTCAGCCTTAATTTCCCCTCACTTTTCCACTATCTGTTTCTTCTGGCAGTCGGACAGCCCTTATTCTGGTCACTCCAGCAGTAACACTCTATCCAGCACAGCTTCCAGTGGGGGCCACAGTGACAGTGATAAATGGTACGAACTGGGAGCAGGTGGGGGCTCCAGCGGTGACCAAGGTGAGACAGAGCCCAATGGCCTGGGAGGAGGAGGCTATCTTCAGGGGGCATCGGCTGACAGTGGCATTGACACCAGTTCTTATGGAGCCTCACACCACGCCCACCCCCACTCTCACCATGGCAGCACCACTTCCCTACTGGCTCCTAGTGGAGGCAGAGAGAGCAGGGAGAGGTCAGCTTCTCCGTGGCACAGCCCGACTGAGGGGGGTCGCAGGATGTTGGAGAGGTCACCTGCTGCTGCTGAGTCCCCAGGGCCTCCGGGAGAAAGGAACCTGGAAGGAACAGGCCGAACTCCACCTACACATCTCCTTGTTAGAGACAGCAGCACCTACAGTCTGAGTGAATCTGGATCACACTCTAGGTCTGTCTGTTTTTTGGTGATATTTAAGCGTTTGTGTGAGATTGACAACAGGTTTGTATCTGTGCAAAGCTTGAAGCTACAGTAGCACTGTCTTTCAAGTGAGTGCGTCAAAATTAGGGGGCAGGGCCACCTGTGGAGTCGCATGAAAATTCAAAATGTTTATCATTATGAATAAAAAGTTAAAGAGCTTGCTTGACAAATTAAAAACATTTCTGCTATTCAAATGGGGTCACAGGCAGATTCTGCTTGGTTACATAATCCTTCAGCCCTAACAAACCCACAAATACTTATTATTATAATACTCATTCATCTTGAATAACATTTTACCCTGAAGAAAACATAATCTAGTCTCAGGCTGTGGTAATCAGTGTCTGAAACAAATAGCAAACACAGTCAGTGTGTTGTTCTTAATTAGAGCTGCAACTCACAATTATTTTAATAGTTGATTAATTCTTCAATTAATAAGATTGTCATAAAATAGCTTAAAGGAGCTATTTGTTTTTAACATTTATTTGTGAAATGCATTTCAGTGGTTCAATTTCCAGTTAAACTACACGCTGAAGTGTCATCAAGATACTGAACCCCAAGCTGTACATTGTGTGTGTGTGTGTGTGTGTGTGTGTGTGTTAATTATGTAATGTGTAAGTTGCTTTGAATAAAAACGACAAATGATGTAAATGATGTAAATGTCACCTATTCCATCTCGTCATTTGTCATCTCTGAATTTGCCTGGCTGCTTATGTTTCAAGCTCTACCTACTCAAGCCAGTGCTTGAGTATTTTTTCACCCACAAAGAAAAAATCATTTACACATAGGCCTCAGGAAATGTGGAACATGCATCAAACTTTTTATAGCTGAACTGGTGTATGGTGCTGACCGAACTCCAATGTACCACGCTTCTTATTATAGCAAGTCTTCATATATATTATATCATTGTGATGAAAGTGGGTGAGGTTGCCAGGTATATGTTGATTGCTGATATTTTATATAGTTTTCAATTATAACTCAGTAATACACTGAGTCAGCCTCTCAGTCTCTAAATTATATAGAGATCTGGAAAAACTAAAATATCCCATCATTGCCTTAAGGTGTTACAGATGTGTTATAAAATATCCTGTATATATCTCACATCATTGTCCAAGAATACATGTTTGTGGTGAACTGCTGTTATGACTCACACTCTGTCCATCTTTGCTGCCAGGCACTCGGGTCACAGCTCCCCCAGAGACGAGTCATCGTCTTCGGCCACTTCTCCTTCATCCCAGTCCTCAGTGTCCCCTGGGCCCAAGAGCTTCTATCCTCGCCAGGGAGCTCAGTCCAAGTACCTGATTGGCTGGAGGAAGCCTGGCTCCACCATCAATTCTGTTGACTTTGGAGACACACGCAAGTAAGGATGGACCTATAAAAGCTTTTTAACAGTGGGTTTTAGGGTATATGTATCTTATCATTTATGCCACTAGAGGTAGTTCAGTTTGCCATTAATTCAGTTTGACTCTGGTAGGTCAGCATCATCATTTTTTGGGTGATGTGGTATGTGTGCTTTTTTTAAAGTTTACCACAGACAGTATACAGTATATTTTTTGTTAAGCTTGTACAGCAGCGTTGTTTTCATGTTGAGATGTCACAAATGAACTTCCTAGACCACTGTAGTGTTGTTTTATCAGACCACACAATGCGTTTTTTGCACCCTTATGTGTATAATGACGTGACAGAATAGGATGTTACTAGCGCTACAATGATGGTCTTTATTGCAGGGCTGCTGTAGAGACTGCATTTGTTCCATCACTTGTCCACCCACTGTGCCTTCCTTTGACATCTTTTTTTGTAGTGAGAATATGCATACTACTTGATTACCACCCTGTGGTTGAATAGAGTATTACACTAAAGGGCTACTTATGACGCATCAGTTGAATGTAATTTGCCAGTAAATAGTTCTACTGTTGAGGCTTAGCGACAACGTATCTTTATTTATTAGTGTTATTATAAGAATCCAGCAATAATACAGAAATAGTGCATTGTGCATAATGCATCACATGATTGTGGTAGCTCAGCTGCCTGAATGACTGTGTCTGTGTGTGTTTAGGAAGTCTCCAGGTGAGAGTGGAGTGGAGGTTGTCCCAACACCAGCAGCCAGACCCTCTCTCAGAGACATGCACTCACCCCAGCCCCATGCTAAATCTACTATGGAGGAAGATGTGAAGAGACATAGTACTCCAGACAGTCCTCCACCACCGCGCAGACATAAGGAAAAGGTACTTGTGCACACATTTTTAGATCCTGTTAGAAATATAAAACCTCTACTCTGTAGCCAACACCTTACGACAGTGTGCAAACTGGACCAGGGCGGTGTGTGAGCATCATATGGCCCGACCCTCTCCTTCCCCAGAGCTTTCAGGAAGGTGGTGATGAGCCAACACCAGGCACAGTAAATACATACAGTACATGGTTAAGATTTGTACAATTGTGCAGTGGAATGGAATAAGCACAGGTGGAATAGTCTCACCTGAATGTTTATTACATTGTGGATATATTATTGGTTTGTTATGAAGTTCACCATTCAAAGTCTTTACTTTACTTTACTTTACTTGGCAGATGCTTTTATCGAAAGCGACTTACAAGGAGAAGACACAAGCAATTACCATTCGGT
>JAUBNQ010000016.1:14830073-14841607 GCA_032353495.1 Ctenopoma kingsleyae | reverse complement strand
GTTCTGAATAGTTCTGAACCTGTAGAAACCTTCATGCATCTGCTGAAATTCAGTAGAAACTAAAAGGCAAGTTTCTTGAGATGATCAGGCATCAACATAGTTCTCCATTTTGCTTTTTGTGACTTATGAAGCCAAAGTTGTCTAATCTGTATGGCACTTGGTCATCGCTGGGAACCAGAATTCTAGGTTCTGCTAGCTTTTCAAACAAGAACTGAACCAGTTCTCTGTTGGTTGAAATGTGCTAAAAGGTATTTTCAATCGTCAGTCATTGTTACTGATGTCACGTGAATCTGGTTTTACTGATATGAGTTACAGTTCAAAGCATTTAAGCCAGAAACATCGGCCTTGATCGCTGTTGTTCAGTTTTATTTGTTTGACAAAGAGTTCATTTTCTATTTCAGTCTGCATGTAGCTTTCAATGAACGGCATCACTGGCATTTTGACAATGAACAAAAAGAGTTTTAGGGGCAAAGGCACATTTTAATATATTGACACTGGCACAAAATATATACAAGTGGTGAACTCACTGTAGACTACGTCAGTGTCTGTAGTAAAGCAGGCTTTGAAAATCAGTTTAAAAAGGTTGGAGGTGCAGCAGGAATTGCAATATGCCAACAGCTGCTGTCAGCTTTGATAAATGAGTTTCTGATGCAGGCTGGAGAGGGGGTTTACACAGAAAGGAAAAGGTAGAGATACGGAGAGTAAGATGGGAGATGGGAAAGGGAAAAAGAGAGAAGGCTATAAGAAGCATGATAGTAATGAGGCGAAGACTAAAATGATCAGAAGGAAATTTTAGAGGCACAGTATTGATCCCTACAGTTGTGTCGGTTGTGGCTTGTATTCCCACATTTGAGAAAATATGTTTTTCAAATGTAGAAAGGGAGAGAGAGAGACGTGTGAAGAGGTTTGTTTTCATCAGGCTGTAATTTATGCCAAACATCTACAGTAGTCATTCATTTTTCCTTGTTTCAGTCATGTATTTTGTAAAAGGCAGCATGGACTCCGTTCAATTACTGGTGACTTTAAACCAATGTTTTTGATAAGTTGGTGTCAACTGTGTTTCATAAAGTAACTCCAGTTGTTGCTTGGATTTATCTTACATTAATGTCACTGGTGAGTTGAGCACTGTTGTGACGTCACAGCGGTACGTGTCTTAATTACCACCTGCCAACGGTCGCAAAAGGTTTGATATAAACTAAAGGTATGACATAAGTATAATATGGCTTACTAGCACAGTTTCCCGCTATGATCCAATGTCTAATGAAAGTGACACATTTTAGTGGTTATTCATAGTAAAACAAGACAACCCCCCCAACACACACACACCACCTGACTACCTTTAATGTGGTGTATGCATGTGTGTCTGTGTGTGATGTGATGACCAGCAGATTGTTCCAACACAGTCGAGCTGTAGCAGCCCACTGGAAGCTGTCTGGATAAGACATCCGCATCAGGCAGGAAAACAACAACATGGCTGAATGGGAATGAGTTGCAGAAAACTCATTCTCACGATTCATCATTTATAAAGCTTCAGGTCACAAAGTATCAAAGTCCTTGACACTTGAAATTGATGGAAAGGAAGGCATAATTTTATGGCCCAACTTTTACTCAGTGCAGAGTCATTTTTACTGGAGGATGTTTAAGTGAAAGCAGAACATGTGAGCTGATACTGGGTCAGTGTTTGAAGAGTAATTAGGATGAGAAGTGGTGCCTCTTGCCTACAGGGAGCCATTCATCTGCGAGATGGATGGTGTATGATTTTATGTCTTTTCTGCCTCTCTTTCCTTTTTCCCCACTTTCCTTTAATTTATTATGCTGACAATGTATGTCTGCTGTGTTCCTCTCTGTTATATTATAATTTACTTATTACAGTATGTTTGTTTGTATTTTACTATTCCATTGATTTTGTCACTGTCAGCATCTAAAACACACACACACAAGCACATAGTCATGTGTTTTTTAAATATATTATTAACATAATACATTATTAGCCCTTACTTTGTTTGCCCTCCACTATAGAAGTCCACACATTTCTATTCGCACTACCTTTTGAGATGTGGCAATACAATATGTGTCATGTTAAAGGAGTTACAATTCAATATATCGCAATATATTATGATATATTATTATGATATTATTATATAAACCAATAATCACAATGCCTAACCCAAATCCAAATATAAACCTAATTCTAACTTTTACCCTTGAACCAAGTCTAAACCCTCTACAACGTTGAGGACTGGACAAAATGTCCTCACAGCAGTGGTATCAACCTACAGTGTGTCTACACAATGTAATAAAGACGTGTTTATACACACGCAGACAAAAGGCGGCGTTAATATGAGGAGATTCACTGATGCTGACAAGGGTGGAGGGTGTTGACTCACCTTTCCACCAAGCTAAATTCAAACCTGCCTCCCAGTATCTGCTCAAAAAGTGTGTGTGTGTTTGTCCAGCCGTGTGTGTATTTCAGCATATTGCACCTTCTTCATTACTCTCCGGTCACCAGTCTGACAATAGCAGCTGCTCAACTGAAAACCTGTTTACTTAACAAGCTGTTTATACAGATACCTGTTCCCATGCTGGAACGCGCCCTTAAAGACGGCGACGACGAGATGGAAAAACCACAAAGAGATGATTGTTTGATGATCTGCAAGACAATATGATTTTGTTGCTCATTTAGCATTTTGTGCCACAACGACAAAAATATTTGTAAATCAGTTTGAGTGTTCACACATCTAATCTTAGTGCAACTGAATAGGTTATTCATAAAGGATTGATTTAATAATTTGAGCATATTTCTAAACCCATGCCTCTTCCCTTAGCACCTCAGGCATCTTAAACACAAAGCAGTGGTGGGTGACACATGCATATTGAAGTGGAATAAATAGTGTAGACTAGACTAGTGTTTTTATAAACGACGGGCAATATCTTTAGGTCTTTCATTGCAAATTGTGTTAATTGTTTTGTGACCTGAAATATAGAGTCAATACAATGAAATATTAAAAAAGCTAAATGTAAATTAATATCAGATCTTCTTGTTACTCTATTATATAATCTATACAGTTATAAAGCTGAAGGATATTTACTTACAGCTCAGGTGCTACAACAGCCTATTGGCATAGAAATTCAAAAGTAAAAATGTTTTCCCGTTCTTTGAAGAGCTGAGGCAGTATGCTTGCTCGTGTTGTTTTCATGTGTCAAACGCCCTGACCAAACGTCCAGAACACTTCAAAGTAGTCATGAGGGGGGAAAAAAAGGACTCTTGATGCATTAATACGGTTTTTCAGTTGTATATGTTTTTCATGAGAGCTGCTCCATTACTTTAAGTCTACACAGTGAGTTAAACACAAAAGAAGCTCAGGGGAAACATGCATAAATTTATTTATACACAAATGCAGAGGAATTAGAGTCAAGAGATTATCTGATGTGTTTTCAATCATATACAATCAATTTTGAATGATTTTCATAGATTCAGTGGCAGTGTAGTTGTAGTAAGGACATTTGCTTCTGTGTAGCATTAAAAGCAGATCAGTGCAATTTAATGTTATTATTTAGAACCGCTTTGCTTCAACTGTATATTTTATTGTTAACATGAAATGCAGGCTGCGCAAGGTGACTTTTCATGTATTTGAGCTTTTGAACTCCTTTATAAACGCCACAATTCCTGTCATGTAGTCGCTGCAATCCAGTGCATATTTATTAGGCAATTACACTGGCAAAGATATTCGTTATGGACAAGAACATGAATCATAGCTCGTTTAAACACTAAACAGCTTTCTGCTGAACTCTGATGATATCAGTATCCAGGCAGAGACTGTGGAGCAAGATTGTTACTTTGATCACGTTGGAACGTTTTATTCATTTTACCAAAAAACTGTTGATCTGATTTTTCAACCTTATGCGTAGTTTCCTTTATTGCCTGCTGCGAAGGTGCAAGGTTTTTTCATTTAGCTTGGTAAAATGTATTTCAGGTTTACAGGCAATTTGAAAGTTAATGAATAAGAACATAAGGGAAAAAAAATCCAAAGCATTCCTGTAAGATTTACTGCAGGAGATTTGACTATCTGCTATCCTAGCTCTGTTTGTGCATGTTTACTGATGTGCTAGAAAAGTGTTGCCTGGGTTTATAAGAAAGTAATTTGTGCATACACTGTAGACCTCAGCTTTGTTTTTTGAGCTTAGTTTATGTAAAATGCTTTGTGTGTGTTTATGTACTGTATACTTTCATGTAAGTCTGTGTCTGCTGCTCACTTAGTGAATGACTAAGCACATCTAATCATGGAGCAGCCGCCTGCAGATATCTGAGGAGAGCTCATCACAACAGAGCAGGTAAAGAGCAGCAGGCTAATCAAATCAAGGTGATGGGGAGAGGCTAATTGGGGAAGTTTAAATTGCAGATTTTAACATGACAAGATGATCACTCTTATCACACGTTTCTTTTGTACTGTTTTTTTTTAGTGAATCCTGGCTCTATTTTGGTGACTATGTGCTGTAATCTGGATATATAAAGGTACATTTAGAGGATTGGTGACTGCTTTAAAAGTTCAAAACACATTTAAAACGAGCAATATCGGGCTGTTACTACTTATGTTAGTCTTAAAAATACAAAGGACTTGATTTTGACATCAAGTTGTTTCATTACTACAATCAATATTTGAATTTAGTTAGTTTCTTATTTACACATCCAACAGACATGAAGCAGATTGATTTGGAAGTGTGTGTCTAGCGACCGAGTAATGTTTTTCATCTTCACCTTAGAAAATACTGTACCTGGTTCTTTAGCTGCTAAATGCTCCAGTGCTAGTGTTGTTGAAAAAATGCATTAATTTCCAGGTAAGAAGTATTTCAGTAATTTCAGCACCAGGGAGACATGAAGACATTTACTAATGAAGCACAAAACCAAATACCTCAATGTATGGTCACTTAAAACAGGGCACAGTTTACTGTACACAGTTTATTAAATCTAATTTATTGGCACAAATAACATAGCGATAGGGAAATGGCAAAGCAGTCTATGTATATATATATGAGCATAACTGTGAGAAGTACGGGTGCTTGGAGTACTGCAGAGTTCCAGCCCCTCTGTCATATTGTGCAATACCACCGTGTCTGAAGTGAGTTATTACTCCAATAATAATTTCACTATGGACATATTTTGTTCCATTACTATGTCAAAGGGCCACTTGCACCTGTCAGAACTAGGGGTGGGGTCATGTGCTTCAAGAGCAAAGCATTTAGGAGCGATACTGTAAATTCGAGCCAGAGATATGAATTAGATTTTTTATTTTTTTTAATGAACAGCCCTAAAAGCAATACTTTTACCAGCTTGTCATAAACTTTGTCTACTATTTGGTACTGAGAAGGCAGCATTCAGTGGTTTTATTTGTCCGAAGAAGAGGTTGTGAGCAGTGATAGTGAACCCATGAAGTTGCGAGGAAAACCAAAACAATGCTGAAAGCTAAAATGCTTGTCTTAGTTAAGGGGAACTGCCGAGTTCGTAATTCTCTGTGGGTTGATCATCATGTGCAGTTTGGACTGTTAATCAGATTTTCCTTCCTTCTAGTGAGAAAAGAGTTTAAAAAAAAAACTGCAAACATGGAGCTTATCTCAGTAAAATGAATTGGTCCTGACTGTGGTGATGCTCCTTCAGTCTTAAAACTGAATCTGTGCATTGTTGCAAAGAGTTTGGATTTTATTCAAACAATAACATTCAATTACGTTTTGTTAAATGAAGCCTGACTTTGTTTATTACAAGTAATAGATCATATTGGTGCTTGGGTCTGGCCAGTACTTACTCCAGAATTTGGTCGTAGCAGCAGCCCTTTCCTGGGAGGGAGTATTCCCCTGGCCTGCATAAAAGATTACATCCTGAGTCCCCACTGAGTTCCTGTGTGACTTGGTTCTAATCCAAATTAATCTCCCTCAGTCTACCCTCACAGCTGCACTGATTCAGTGTGCTTTTCTAGTTTTTAATGAGTAACTGCTGAATTAATATTTGAATCTTTGTGATGTTTTACCAGACAAGAAAGAAAATAAGAGGTAAAAAATGAGAGGTTTTCTGTTTTAATTCCTTCTTACTGATAAGAGAATATTGCACAGGTAAAAGGCAGATTGATCTTTAATTTATACTAATTGGTTTGTGTGGTAAAAGCAAGCTGCTGAGAGCTGCCATGTGTCAGTTTATATCCAAACATCAAAGCACCAGAGCCAGAAAAGAAACATGAGCAACTTTGCAACCAGGTGCACTTGAATGAGTATGATCTGAACCAGTCCCTTGTAAGCCCATTCACCTGTTGACTCCTCTCTGACAGCACAGAGCCTGGAGAGCCAGCGGTCTATTGAGGCATCAGTGTATTTGTCATGCTCTGGTTGTGTCGGACAGCAGCCGTCAGAGGAACCCACTTGACCTTGCTTCTCTGTCAACACTTTGGATTTTCACAGGTTCATATGAATGTAAAGTGACTGCAACCAATCTGTAGATACATTTGGGAGTTTGCAGGCATTCGTGCATGACTACATAGTGTTTGTGTGGAGGGTTTGGAAGCTTTTCGATTTTATCTTATCTGATTTAGGTTGACAGTGATACTATACACTACAAGCTGGTATAATGTTTATATTTCTGGGAATGGACTCATCTATAAATGAGTGGTGGAATCTACCTAAGTTAATTTAAAGTACTTTAAGTTACAAAGTAATTAATAATAATGATAATAATAACTGATATTAAACCAGTGTGTCTCAAACATCTTATAGCTTGTGACCCTGTATAAAAAGGGTGTTGGGTAAATCTCTCACAATTTGTATAGGTTTTGTTTTGGATAAAACAAATACTTTAGACAGAGGGGTTTCTGTTGGTGTCTTCCTTCCTGTCATGATAGCTGGTAAAGATTACTAGGATGGCAACTCAGCATGATTTTACATTTTTGGTATCTATGGCTCCATGGCAGCCAAAGTAGGCGAACAAAGATAGTGCTCACAGCCATTTTAGTTGTTGTACTGTAATAGTGAAATTACTGGATGTGCTCTACACCACATGTATTTTGCAGGGTTCCGAAGTGGCATTGCTTATTATGGGGCCCTGCAGATTTATGAAGACGTGGCCTGATACTGATACTGAATACTGAGCAGTCTCTTTTCCCCACGCCATTACGCAGATGAACAGTTAATTAGTCATAGTTGATCAGAATCTCTTTGCAATAACTGTGCAACACTAATGCAACATCTGTGCCTCTATATCAATCTAGAATTGAACCCAAACTGTGCAATAACAGTATATTTCATCAACACTTTAACAGTACTTACTTTAGATAGTGTACGTACTTTCACATGTACACATATAAAAGTGGCAGTTTGTATATAATGTCATTTACTAAGCTCCCTAACAATCATTTCCAAGCAAACCCACATGTAAAGGTCTTTCTCACCTACCTGCTTGTACATTGCCATATGCTTTAAACTAACCTAACTGGATATGAAGTAGTTAAAACTCTCCCTCGTCCAGCTGCTATAATAGTAAATTCTTATTATGTATCATCATAAGTACTTTTGATACTTTGAATACATGCTGTAAATACTTCTTCCCCTTTACTTAAACTGGACTTTGAATGCTGGACCTACTCTTAATGCCATATTTTACACTAATGTGCCCTGCTTAAGTAAATTATCTGACTTGTATACCTCTTCTGCACCTATTGAAAATCCAAGAAAAATGCCTATGAAATTTGCAATTTGTATTTAAACAGCTTGAAAACAATTTGTAATTGATATCAAACAATGACATTGTTCATATTTCACAGAAAAAATGTTTGATTTTTTGATGTTATATTTACACAGGTTTAAAGATTTGCCACAGGAATGCAGCAATAACAACCTCTGGTCAAAAGCATAAAAACAATATAACTTACACATATGTGCATATATTAAACACACATTCACAAATGATTACATCCTCTTCTGTGTACGTGTCATAAAGTATGATTGTGTGCACTGTATGTGAGAGATTTATGATGCAGATGGTGACTCACGGCAAATAATGAGCCTGTGCGACAACACTCGATAAGCAGTTTGTTGTTTGTCTGGGTTTTGTAGCACCACAGTTCTTTGTTGTTCATATTGTGGTCTTGTCCCAAGAGCAAATTGTTTAATACCTAATTAATCTCACAGATATTCATGGTGTAATAGGGATTAACATATTGTTTTGTTAGGAAAACAATGATGCAGGCGTTTTCTGGGCTGTAATGAGACGTAGCGCAACAGCCTCTCGCTTGTCAAATTTTGGCAGAAATTACAAAGGACTGCACATCAAAGGACTACAACTACACAAAGAACATTTGAGCTTGAACATATACACACACATTCGCACAATTCCCCTCTTATTCAGAGTCAATAATGAAGAGAAGGGAGTGTGGGAAAGAGAAACGGCAGACTTCTGCAGCGTGGAGGTGAATATATTCAGAAAGGTGTTAATATTTGGATAGAAGGTCAAGGCCAACTGTGAATAAATACACCTGCAGCCATTATTGTGCTAATGCACTGTCGAGCTGCCTCAGCCCAGTGTGGTGACACCTGTTTTGTTCATTGCTAACAGCCAACTAAATAGCCAAAATAATGAGGCAGCACAGTCCATTCAGAGCAGTCTCTCTTATCATCCTCCAGCTGATAGGATGGTCCTGACTACAGAGGTCCTAAAATATTAAATATGTTTCAAATAAATTATAAAGGTGTTACATGCAGTGTCTGAACATCAATAAATCATCTCCACAGTACTTTTTAGTCATTATGAGCAAACAAAACTCTTGTTAAAAAGATAAACCTCTCCCAGATAATAAGCTATTTAATTCATTTTTCAAATAAACTGTTGCTGAGGTCTTAAGGTTAAATCTTCCTGATTAATCTGAAGCATATAAATTACCAATGGATTAGTAGGCTGTGCAGTTGTTACTTGAATATCACAGTTCACCTGTTGCTAGTTGGTCACAGGCTGTTCCTGTCTCAAGAACCTTTATTTGTGTCACGAAGAATTAATATTATGCTGCAGGGACCTGAAATTCTGTACCCTGTCTTATAAGACTTATAACCTTTGTGTCCTGTTCTGACTTTTGTTAGAGTACTAATTATACAAATTAAATGTTATTTAGGACCTCATTGGCACTTTTTGTCCTTCCAGTTTTTGTGCTAAGCTAGGCTAATAGTCTCCTAGCTCTACCATCTCTTAATGCAACTTCATAAAAGAGTTATCAATGTTCTATTCTAAAAAGAAAATATATGTGGGGGAATAAGAAATAAGAACATTTCCCCAAACGGTGTCTTTTGAATTATTATTTTCTTTACAGCAATAATGTCCCAGTTTCCCATAAACGGATGCTGAACCTCTGCTGAACCTGCACAGTTACTACTGCGTGTCTCAGAGAGGAGCTGTGTTGTAAATATGCTGTATGCTGCAGAAATGTTTGGAACTTCTGCCACACCAGCTTCTACAAGGCCGCCAACAGTACAGAATCAGGCCCTGTGCTGAAGTTGATCTTGTATGGGTTCAGACCAGCATTGTGTGTTTGTGTTGCATGAAGTGGATGAAGTACACCGGGGCTTTGCTCAAGTATCCGAGGGAGCTCTGCGATGTCAAGAATCAAATTAGCAGAGGTTGCAGCGCAAAGTGGCAGGTTATGATTAATGAATGTGAACTTTTGTCAGGCACGCTCCCCATGTAGCCTCGGGTCCATTAGGGAATTTGGATAACAGAATACACAGGTTATACACACATAAAACACAGGCGTCCACATCCAAACACACAAGAAATGGAAAAGACTGCTCACACTTAACTGATGGATGATACGGAAGTAGGACCACACATTGTTTTTCCATTAGTGTCTCCTCTCAGTCTTGTTTTGCCTGCCCCAGTGAGTCTTTAGCTGTGTAGCTTTCTTCTCTTCAGTTTTAATAGAGATGACTTCTTGTTTGAATTCCATCTTCTCCGCTACATCCAGCTTCTGCCATTTTGGCACTGGATCACATCATGCATTAATCAAACCTTAAAGTGGCATGAACAACAATCACCAGAGAACAATATTGATCTATGAACAGCAGATCAGATTCCTGCAGAGTTACTCTTCATTTAGCCTTTTGCATCACAGGAGCCACATGCTGCATTTTATTACATTCACAAGTCATTGAAGCATGACATTTTCAGCACCACTGTCATCATAAAAGGCAGGAAAAAATAGACAAAAATACAAATTTTAAAGGCCATTGACCTGCATGTACACTGAGCGTTAAATTATGAGCCACCAGAATGAGTTTGCAGAAAATAAGCTTCATGTTTACCACATAAGAGAATGTTTCATTGTGAGACTCTCAAGGGAATGCTATCACGAACAAGGTAAACGCAGCAAGTAGCCACATTTATTCTGAGAGAAAATGAGAGGTTGTGTAGGAAATAAGAATAATAATGAAGAAAAACACTAGTGTGAGGTAGGTCTTGTTTCTTAGAAATGTCCTACATATTGTTGAACATTTTCAGTGCTATTGCCTCTCTACACTTTTACCTCTCACCATATGCTCTTTGTTTATATATTAGCTTTTTAAC
Organism: Ctenopoma kingsleyae; assembly: GCA_032353495.1. Taxonomy (NCBI): domain Eukaryota; kingdom Metazoa; phylum Chordata; class Actinopteri; order Anabantiformes; family Anabantidae; genus Ctenopoma; species Ctenopoma kingsleyae. The sequence continues at coordinate 14,831,022 of JAUBNQ010000016.1, read as the reverse complement.
ATTGTGTATATTTAACAAAATGCAGTTGGTTGATTACAATGCATTTTCCTCTCCATTGTAATACAATTTAAGATTTGATTATATTTTGTTATTAATAATGTATTCAGCCAAATCTGCCTTGATGTAGTAGAGTTAGAAGTAAAATATGCCCCAATGCCCTCAAAATATAGCAGTGTGGAAATATAAATGGGTAAAGCACAGTATGATGCTGCTCATTCTGTGCAAATCAGTATTTGGCTTTTCTGTATTACAAAGAGACATTTCCTTGGCACTGTTCTCTCTCTCTCTCCTTTCTTCTCCCCTCTCTTCTCCCCCTCTATCTATTTCTTATTGCACAATTTTGTTCCAGAGTCAGACAGAGAATAATATTTCAGTAAACTGAGAAGTAGGGCAGACTGTGTCTCAGCTCCACTGGGAACAGAGCCAAGGGAAGCTCAGCAGCTTGGTGCATATAGAGTTATTGGGGTTAAAGCAACTCTGTAGCCTCCTCTCAAGTTTGACCGATATAGATAAAGACGCTTCGTACCCATGGGTGCAAGGACCATTTTGTAGTGAGGTATAGCCTGATTATCTTGGACCTCGTAAATGAAGGGTTAGAGGGGATTGATCTCTGAATGAACTTGTTGTTTGTCAGATCAAATGGTAATGCTGTGATTCTACTGTTACGGACGCTCCCTGCTGTAATAAAACAGATTATTCTCTTGACACAACAGATTCCCCAAACGTGGATCAGTTTAGAATTAAAGACACCCCTCCCACTGTGCTTAAAGAGAGCAGAATCAAAGCAGGTTGAAGAGGTGCAGCAGCAGCAAAACACTTGTCAACACAGAGTAAATGTGAGGGAGAAGACCTGTTAAGAGACCAAAATAAAATGAGGTGTGGTCGGTGTGCTTGGTTCACGGTCCACTGTACTGTGACTTGAGGTTCAGTCACATTACTCTTTTTTTTT
>JAUBNQ010000016.1:14810269-14820317 GCA_032353495.1 Ctenopoma kingsleyae | reverse complement strand
CACACACACACACACACACACACACCCAAACATACTGAGAACTTTCCAAGGCAGAAATGAGAGAATGAAAGGATGTGAGAAGAAGAGGTCTCTCTCACTTTACCCTTTTCTTAGTGAAGTTTTAGATGCTTGAAATGTTCACATATAATTGGCTTGTATAATTGGATGGTTACATTTTTGTACACTGATCATTTTTAAAATTAGCTTGACACACAGGAGAAAACAAGATGATACAGTCTGTATTTGTAGTTAGTCGACGCATACTAATTTGCTAGTAACATACGTTCAAATAGTTGAATCCCAGCAAAACATCTGAAGAATGTTGATAAAACTGCACGAGAGCTAATTTGTGCCTTGTGCCATAGTTATCCAGTTATCTCACCTGTCTGTGCAAAAAGGTTTTGTTTGCAAAACAGATATGAGTGTAAAGCATGAAAGAGCTTCATTTGCATTCACACAGCATACATAAAATGTTTTTAGGTAACACCATAGCTGAATGTGTGCTTGGGTTGGAAATATATAATATTCAGTATAATGCTTACAGTGTGTCATATTATACACCTTATGTTTATTTGTGTGCTGCATGGAGCTGCTTCGTGTGTTATACCTATCCCACAGGAACAAACAACACCTCCACACTTTATGGCCTTGTAATGTTTCAGGGTTCACTGTGTTCACACACTGGCTGTAACGTTTGCCTACTAATCAGTGGCCTGATACTTTATTACACACCAAATTTCAGCGTCTAGCTCTATCTTTCAACAATCAAACAAAGCTGTGCCAGTAGTACTGTCGTGCAATATGCAAACAGTGTAATTTCATGTTGATGTCACTACCCTGTATGTGGTTTATAGTCTATTTAACAGGGCCAAAGGTTCAGTGGTTTGACGTTAGCTGAAGCGCAGTGATTTGGTCATTGTACTGTGAAATCTAGTGAATGAAGAAAACTGAATTGAACTGAAGTGAATGTTAAGTCCTGAGAAGTGATGGTTTTGCTGGTGGTCAATACATTTGTCTATATTTATATCTTGTCAATATAATCTATATGGACAATATACAGATGAAAGAAGTGAAAATGTTCAATTTGTATATCAATATAATGTTTTTAAGTGGGAGTATTCACATGACAGTGATAGGGAATCCTTTGAAACTAAATCGACTAAAACCTATGCAACAAGGAACTGTGCCGCATGTGACTGCAAGTAAGTCTTTGCATGCAGGAGTAAATTATTGATAGTTTTGGAAGGAAGAAATTACCCTTCTCCATCAGCTGTGTTGTGTTCAATATTGCATTCACTTCCTGATCCTGGGAGCTAAGATGAAGACGATGGGCTTTTTTTTCTGCTGCTGGTTGGTAACGTTGCTTAGTCTTGCTTTATTTTTCCCCGTTTCACCTACACTTCAGTTTCCATTCCACCCAAATACATTTTCATTCATACGTTTACTTGATTTTGATGCTGTGTGAAAGCGTTTTACACAGCAACAAAAGGTGTGTGTGAGAAAGATTCAAAGTCTGTGTGTGCTATTCCCCAACCCTCTGGCTGCCCTGAGGAATAACTGTCCAGAGCATTCCTTGTGCCTCGTAATAGCACACTCCTATCTCCCTCCATGCTGCGCTGAAAAGAAATGACTTTCCAACGCTATGGCTTTCCTTGACTGCTCAAGCCTGATTTGCCAGCAATGACTGCAGCCTCATCTATGACACTTGACATTCCAGCCAATCTGTTTTCATTAAAAGTGACCTTTTTTTTTATAGCATTTCTGCTTCATGCGATAGTCTACAGCAATAGAGTCAGGAAATGATGGCATTGAAAGGGAGGAAGGTAGTCTACTGTATGTGCGTTGACAACCTGTTTACAACTGTAAACATGCACATCATTAGATTTTTTCAACTCTTCTGCTATGTCCTCCCTAAACTTTCCAACTCTTTTTGAAATGACTTTCCAAATTTGATGAGTAGGACAGGGGCAGTTTTTCATTGCAGTTTGAATAGGGTATCATGACTACACTATCGCTTCACCACAGTCAATTAATTTCAGCATAACATGTTTATGAGTAGCCAGAGGTTTGACTGGTCCGTGGTAAAGCTGAGCTAAGGTGCTACTACAGTCTGAACTATTGCTTCATTGCAAGAGTAGAGAGGATTATGTCCTCTTGTCTGGTGCTTTGAGAGAATAAACCGTCATCGTGAACCATCATAATGAGCTCTTTCTTTCCATGATGTACACTTCTTGTCTGGCTGTGTTGCATATCCCCAGGCCACACTCACTTGTTCATTTGGAGAGTGCTCTCTCAGCCAGAGTGTTTCCCCTCCCATTCTTTGCTAAACCATGCACTTGTATGCTCTCCTGCCTGAGAACTCTCAAAAATGGCTTAAAAGCAATGGCTGCTGGGGGCCCTACAATTTCCACAATGGCAAAGCCAATGGGTATATTCATCTCCCAGTTCTGACAGAAAAAGAGGATATAGGTCTGAGATGGGCCCCAGATGAATAGGCCTGTCCTGGACCCCAGAAGAATACAGAAGGCTGGAGAAGTGATGTCTGGGTGCTTGATTATCTATCAGCAGCTCCCGCTGGGCACTCACAGCAATCGATGGCACTCCTCAGTGCAAGGCTGAAATATGGGGGTCCCTCCACAGGGCTGGAGGACACCTGTACTGCTGTTGTTGCTGCACCTTGAATACTAACACCAATAAATTGATTGCAGCTCAGATCATTTGTTCCCTGCTTTCTCTCATTCTTGGAAAGGTAAAGTTGTTTATCCTTTGTGCTGGCTTCAAGCCTGTGTCGCGTATCGTATGAAAATGATCAGAATTTCACAAACTCAGTATCACACCTACAAATAAAAGGCTGTTCATAAATGCAAAATTAAATGGAGATTTAGTTATCATTTGTTGCTACAATTTGAAGGATGTTCAGTAAGTAGCTATTATTATTATTATTATTATTATTATTATTATTATTATTAAAAATAATAAGCACAATAACAATGTAATAATAATAAGAATAATACTTCAGTTTGAGGATGGTTGCAGCTGCTGTAATACACTGTTGGTCCTAATGAGTCTAGTCCAGCTTGGTTAAAATAAATGGAGCTGAGGAAGTGCTGAGGCAGTAGATTCAGCAATGACATGCCTTTAACAAATGCAAACAAACAAAAAACCCTACTAAGATCTATGGCCCTGAGGAATCCCATCCTTTGCTCTGGGGTTTTAGCTAGACTACCAGATAGCAGTATAGCTATTAGGGAAATTCCTGGATACTGTGATACAAATAAGGCTGTAAAAGAGATTTGAGACTAAATGGCCCTTTTAGGGTGATGAAATCAATTAGCTCAACTAAATAATCATCAGCTTGATGAATGTGGGCAAATACATTTGTAAGCACTCAAGACCAAACATGACGATTAATATCTTTTTCACAGTGTGGTTTTCTTTTGAAAGAAATTGGGTGAATTTAAGAAGAGTTAAGCCACTGTGGAAGGTGTTATCACTCTCAGTGGGACAGGTATTGTGAAATAGAGCTCAGTCTCCACTCTAATTGGACCTCTGAGGATGCAATGTAGACAGCATGCTTTATTGCTGAATCTGTTGCGGAAGCCATACTATCACTTATTCAGTCCCTGAGTCTCCACCACACAACAACATGAACACGCACTGTTGAACCTATGCACTACATGTTCTGTATAGTCTCTGTAATCATCTTTCATTCAGCGTATACACACCCAGCATTATAGTAGTCCATCATCAGCAGGCAGGAGAGATCACACAAGAACTGTAGGGGCCATAAACAGCAAAAACTTTTATTTTAATAAAACATAAAAAATAAACAAATTAAAGACATTCAAGTTATGTGAATGTAAATAGTTGCAGCACTCGGGCAGAATTCCTTCTCCATTCACTGCACAGTAAACATTGTCACTCAGAGAAACCAAAGTCTGTCGATGCAAACTAAAGGCACATAGAGTGCTTGTAGGCTATAGGTTAACCTTTTTCTCAAGATCCACAGAAAGATAAGATAAGACTAAAGCTCCAGCTGACAGATGGTGCAGTGACAGATTGTTCACACCCGATTCACACCAGCCGTTTTGCTCCTGTGTCTTTCTTCCTGTGAGACATGGCCAAGGAGCCAAGAAAATGTCTCGGATTAATACTTTAATCTTTTCACTGTTTCTTTAACATATTGTTCGGCAAGTGCATATAAACAAGAAATACTGCAGGGTAAAGCAAAGAAATAAACAGAAAACAGACGGATGTTTCTGCAGAGCTACATGTACTGAAGTCTCAGACTTTATTCCCAGACAGAACTGGGCCTTTGGCTTGTTCCTCAGATCTCTTCTCTCCCTGTTGTGCTCAGAAGCAGCCTATAAACTATTCCCCACAGTGAGCAAGAGGGGACTTGGAGTTGTGGCCATTAACACCCCACATATCCCCTCTTTAATCCTGCAAATGAGCTCTGATCAGACCCAATCTGTATTGTATTCGACAGAACAGAGCCCCGCCGCCTGTCTTTGACTACTGTCACCAGCTGATCAGTAGGAATGTGAAATCATCAGCTGCTGGGAGTTCTGGGCGGCAGTCACAGGAGTTTTAGTTTTGTCTGTGTATGTAATTCTGAGTTTTGTTAAAAACAAACCAAAAAGACCTTTTTTTTTTAACTGTGCAAATGTGTTGTAGTCCAGATCTGACAGATTGTTTTGTTAGGAAAGGAAGAAACGTGTGGGTTTGTGTGTGTGTGTGTCTCTAAGTAAAATGATTATGTAAGGAAAAGAACATTGTGTTTTAGCCTTGTGTTTGTGTGGGTTTGTAAGGTAATTATGACTTACTGGTTGATGAATAAAGAAAACAAAGTTTGGGCCTTAAGCTCTCAGCTCCATCACTAGAAATAACAAGGACCCATTCCCTGCACCCACATATCTCTTCCTAGCAACATGCTGATCTCTAGCAGGTATGTTCATCACATACACGCATCTTAGTTTGGTAAGTTAGCAGACTAACATTTCCTAGTGCTAAACCTAATGTTCAATGTTCAATCAATGATGCTGATGAGAATGTGAATAATTTTTGTTTAAATCATGTTGAAAAAATAAAATTTCTGACCTAATGCTAGATGAACAGTTATAATAATTTTGTGGTGGTAAAGCAACCAATAGGAAAACATACGTTGCCATTCATAGACCCATGACCTACTTTGAATAGGAGCTACACCCAGAACTATTCCATAGTAAAAACAGTCACATTATGTGGTTTATATTCTAGATACATAATGTACTCTTGCCCCTTGACGTAGCCTGTATGATGATCCACTGTTCAACAGTCTGCTGTCAAAATGCATTCATTTCCAAGAGATAATTTTGTTCTGACATACATCAATGAGATCCCAAAAAGCTTTGGAAAGAGTCCTGACATTCCCCATAAGTTTCCATCTTTCTTTTCTCCTGCAGTGCTATTTCATGTTGAATCCTTGAAGTGTTAGGTAAGATTTTGAGTGCTGTTCAAGAGACACCCACATACCCGTCCCTATTCACTCTGACACTGCAGCAGCAGAGCAGTAAATTGTAGGCTAATGGATTTCTCTGACAAACTAAAAATGAAGTCAAAATGGGCACAGTCTCATCTATGAAAGGAAATGCCAATTGCTCTTTCCCTTACTGCCTTTATTAGATTTTTATTTTATTCAAAGTGATGTTTCTCTTTGCACTTGCACTTTTGCTATTTAGCACACGGCTTAAACTTCCCAAAGGAAAACTGTAAAAGGCAATTCACCAGTATTGTTTACCTCAGGCACCTGCAGTTTAAGAAGTTTTGGGTATGTGATACTGGCTGTGTTGTGTTGTTTGTTATTTGGTTGCAATAATCAAGAAGTAATTTAATTTCACATGCAGCTGCTTTAGGGAAAGCTTTACTGCGAGAATGTCATCTATGGCCTGGGTGTAAATTAAAAAAACATGTTGAATACATCTTTAATCTCTCTGCAGTATCAGGATTTCATCGTCAGCTGTGATGGTGACGAAGATGGAAGAGATAATGATACTAAAATGCCCATTCTTATAAGTTTCATGAGGAAAACATGGGAGAAGTTAAAAACATAATTTGCTGTAGGCAGACTGGACTCCCATGGGTGAACAGGAAGAATAGAAAATAATCAGCCTCCTCCTGTGATGATTACTCAGGCTCTGCCAGGTATGGATGTGTCTGGCTTTGAGACATGAGGTCAGCTGTCTTGTTGTCCCCTTGCAAGGAGCAATGAAAAGTTGTCTGGATTGATTATTGCCCAGGGAGCGTTTGGCCTCAGTTCACATTCTGCAGTCTGTGTCTGCTCGGCTCTCTGCCCGATAGGAAACTCAATCACAAAGTTTTTATGAGAACTCTGACCTCTCGACATTTGTGCCTCATCACTTACTCTGCGTCTTACAGCTAAATAGGTTAAGGTTGGCTAAGCAGTGTTGCAAAGTGTGGTGATTTCAGAAAATAATAAATTTAAAATGATGTTTTTGGACCTCTTGGCAGTGAAGACCGCCGTTCATTATGAATCCTCCAAGACTTATAATGGAATTGGTGGCCCCTGGGACTTTATAAGGTCCTGCTGTACTTGTCAGTACAGTTGCTGTTTTTGTCACCTTAAAGGTTAAGCACACTAGACTAAGTTACCCTGGATGTACAATCCTATGCAGTCTGGTCATCATCAAAATTAGAACAAAAAAGCTTTAAATATTTCACTTTATGACTTTTTGGCTGGATTTAAGATTGTAATACTTGGTTAGATAGACAATTGTTGCAGTGTTGAAAATGGGGTTCAACAAAATAGCCACAATAGTCTTCTTCACACACAGTACACTCCATCTGGTGACTGACAGTGACCTTCAAGAGATGAGGGCAATGATCAGGACACTGATACGGTCTTAAAGCAGCTCTCAGTGCCAGCACCTGTCTTTCAGCAACAAGATGGAAATTGTTTTTGACATATAAAAAACAACCAAAAAGAACTCTTAAAGCTCTCCTGAGGAGTAGCTAAAAATACACTTTGACACTTGCTATGAAAGCATCTGTTTGTCCTTGTTGGACTCCAGCAGGGACTAATTTCCAGCTTTGTTTCCAGTGGCAATAACTGCCCTTTTGTACTCATCTCCAGAATCTCATTTCTGAACTCCTCTGTTTCTAAGAAACCAGACTACTACTTACATGTGTGCATATCTAGTACTAAATTAAGTCATATTACTCATATTACATAAGTGTTTTTAATAATAAATCAAATGTGCTGAAGTAGAAGCAGTTTTATATGAACAAAATATAATGTAGCATATTACAGCACCACACACTCACATGTTTCCCATTATACTCAGTGCTGTTTTACTGCTCAGGAAACATTTGGGCAGAGCTGTGCGAGAAATGACACACAATAATGTCACCAAGCTCCATGTGCTAATACAATGGTAAAAATGCAAATTTGCCTTGTAGGTTTTTCTATAATACTGTATTTGCGAATGTTATAGGAGATTGATAGGAGGTCTGTACATGCTCACACAGTCCTCAAGGTGCAGACAGACTGGATTTCAAATGGCAAAATAATCTTATGTGGTGTGACCATATAAGGAAGAATGAGTAATGGCTCTTATTCTAGTGGGCAGCACTTATAAAACAATTTTATACCATTAACCTGTTACTGTCATTGCCCTCGCTGCAGCCAAGAAGCAGCCCTCTTTTCTGAGGGAGCTTTTCTACTCTTAAAAATAAAATAGTAGAGACTCTGTGGCCCTTTTCTTTGTTCTCTTCCAGACGTTTTTTTTTATTTTTTTATTTTTTTATTACTAATTTTAGAGTCTTTGCTGCAGTGGAACAGATGGAAGCAGGCAGCAAAAAAAGAATAATCTTTTATGCCTTAATCCAGGTAATCTTTTTGGTCCTGCTGCTGTAGGTGTTGTCTCCCTGAGGTGTTAACTGTATCTGGGGAGGCTGTAATCTACTGCTGCTGCTGCAGCCAGGGTAATATGAGGTTGTCCAAAACCATCTCTGTTCAATTCAATTTGCATTATTTATTTTTCCACTAAATCTTATTTCACTGTTGGTATTGAGATTATTGATATAGAATTGATTCCCAGTTCAAATGATATGCTTACATATTCCTATACATATTCTTCCCTGTATCATAAAACATTATTCTTGGAGTATATAGTTTTCAAAGTGGAAGGAATTCCCTCATCAAGGTTGTTTTGAGGTCACACACAGCATTAAGCAGAGTTTAAGATGGATTGGTTTTGCTCACTATGATGGATTACTACATTTCTCACTGTGTGTTACTGTCTGTGTCGGACACCTTCGCTCACAGTACAGTAGTTTTTGATCTTTTCAAAGTCAAAATGGAAGTAAAAGAAATAGTAATTGTGTTTTCTTACTAGAAAGAGAGCATAGCTCATTGTGTAGGAACAGCAATAGCGACTTTCACTTCACTGAAAGAAATTCACAGTTAATTCTTAGCAGTACTTTATTTCTGCATGTTTTATTATGAGTTAAGCTTTATTCTCACTATGCATGAGCATGTACTTTAGAGTGTAGATATAATTAAGCACAAAGTCAAATGTCAGAACAGACATAAATGATAGAAGGCATCATTAAGGTAAGGTATTAAAGGGAGTGAAGGATAAAGAGGATATTCTACCATGCACACTGTAGCATCTACAGGGATGACAATGTTTTCCATCAGTTGTTTCACCCCTTTGGTACCACACCTTGCTTTCACTTTTGATGAACAGCTGTGATACTTATTATTTCGGGTCCAGATTAATCCTAACTTCAAGTCGGGCCACACAGAGCTGCTAATGTTTCCTCTTGTCTTGTTTTTAAATTGGCCCTGGAATAGCTAAGTAATGTGTCTAACAACTTCCAACCAAGAGTAAACCAGTCAGTCATTATTATTTGATCAACAATACTATTTTATCCAGTTTAATGTGAACAGTACCTTTTAGAAGTATTAGGTGCTGAGGTATGATTCTAGATTATCATTTCATTAGTTATTGATTGAAGAAGAAACAATGGAATTAGTTTTAGATACTAAAAACCAGATGACTTTTTCCATTTGGTGGTCCCAGAATCCTGACCAGCCTTTTAAATTACTCCAGGATGGTATCAGCTGTAAGGCAGAGCTGCACCAGCAGTCAACTGTGGCAAAGCCATCCTGTTGTCATTACACTTCCATTAACAGTCACATCAACCTGCTGCCAAATGCACTGGGCTGAAACCAGTAAGACTCATCATCACTGTCACAGGGCTATCGTATCTGACCTTCACACACAAACCCTTACACTCTTCAGGGAGACAGCTTCACCATCTCCGCCATGAGTCATTACACCCACTCTAGGTGAACGGCAATTCATTTGGGGTGTGTCTGTGCATGTGTGTGTTAATGTGTGTTAACATACATTTTGAATGAAGTCAGTACATTTAATAATTTTGATGAAACTAATTTGACCTTTGCTGGGTTGGAATGGTAATCTTCCTACTGACTCAAAAAAGATATGAATATCCTGCATGAAATAATAGATTGAATGTGGTATTACCAGAGGCCTTTTACTCTAATCTTACATTAACATTAATGTTCATGAACTGAACATGGCTAGACTTCATTAAACAGTTTCCATCACAGAAAAGATTTATTGTCTGAATCTTATTGTTGTGCAGACTATATTGATTTAATGCCACAGACAGTGCAGGTAAGAGCGATAATTTTTTTAAATGTTTGAAATACAATGATAGAAATGATAGAAACAGGATATATACACCTGCAGTCCACACACTATATTGCCACTTGAAACAACATTATTATAGGAACCAAATTTAGTTATTGACTTCACTAGCAGTACTTGTTATATTTACAATCATGATTTAACACCTTTAAATAACTCAAGGTCATACAGTTAAGCATTCATTCATATTTTTTAGATATTAAAGCAATGATCACATGCCTATATGTAAGTTGAAAAAAGTTGCTTCATGCAACTGTAGAAAAAGGTAGACCAAGTTACCTAAATCCTGTCTGATGTTCGCATGAGAC
>JAUBNQ010000016.1:14718136-14731315 GCA_032353495.1 Ctenopoma kingsleyae | reverse complement strand
CACACACACACACACACACACACACACACACACACACACACACACACACACACACACACACACACACACACAATCAATATTACCCGTGCAGTGAATGTAATACACTGATTGTATTGATTAACAGAGCTATGAACTATGTGATGGAGCCAAAAATAAGTCTATCAATATTCTGTTTTTTTTGTTTCAATTATTGTTTGGTTTTACTTAATAAAAAGGTATTAAGACTCAAATAAGCCTTTAACCCCAAGTCCTGCTGTACCTCTGTCATGTCGATCTCGTGGCGTGTGAGTTGACCAATCTGGAGTCCAGGTATGTGGCGTGTCATTACGATGTTGTGGTTAGGACCGCCCTTAATGATAACCTGAGGCTCATAGGAGGAAGGACCAGTTTCATCCCTAGCCTCATAGTACACTGCATATTTCAACTGCCCACCATATGCTGTGATCTAAAGAAAGACAGAACAGATCTAAGACATCATCAAAACGAGACTGTCTTCATGTAAAATAATAGTTTGTACCAGCAGCCAAACATTATATGAAGTTAAGGAAATAGTAATTTTTTAGGCAAATATTCAACATTTTCGCTCATGTTGAATCATGTTCATTTAGTGTCTCCAAATGTACTCTTGGGTCATTATGAAATGTACAGTTAACACTGTAAGGTTTCTACCATAGATCCTTTAAACTGCTCAGGCAGTTTCCAGTAGTAGGGTTCGGAGAGTGTTGTGGTGACCAGCTCTGCGTGAGCGAGGATCTCGGGATGCTGGAAGCTCACTCCTCTCCTTGTCTCCACCATGTTGGATTTATCCACCAGGGTGAGCACCGTCTGCTCTGGCTTCAGTGTTAACTACAGTAAAGCAATAAGGATGAAAATATTAATTGAAGAGATCACATGGAACCCGTTATCATGCCACCTATAAAATTGAGCATGTGTACATAATTCATGTAACGTTTTAACCAGCATTGTTAGTGACTCAAAAATGATTTGGTTGAGATACACCTTTCAGACTTTTGGATAAACAGAAATATTTCACCATTTACTACTTGACACAAACTGCGCCAGATGCATTGTTTGTGTGCATATGGGTGAGTAGACTCTGGTAAACAAGCAAGCATACCATAACATAATGCCCTATATAAAGGAGTGGGAGTCATGTGTGTGGTGTCAGTGTGTCATTCTGCTTTTTAGTCACACCATTTCTCTCTTTTCCCTCACCTCCTAATGACGCAGATTCAAACAATGTTGCACCCTCACCATTCTTTGACTCTAGGAGACATCGATTTCAAATGGTTTCTGTCTGAGTGCCCTGTCTAGTTACAGAAAATTTCAGTATCTTTGGTTGCCTCCTTTGTGTCTTCTTTTGTCTATGGGCACAGAGCATTGTGCAATATTCTTACTAATGAGAATAGATCTGTGGAGCACTCAATACTGGCCAAATGGAGGCAGCTTTTGTGCAAACATTTGACTGGAACATGACTTGATGCCTTCATGTCTTCAAATACTGTCAGGCGGTTTTGTAGTGCAAAACATCAAACAATGTGTTTCAGCATTTTTTTTTCCATAACAGCCAAATGATTTCGATGATGATTTCTAGTCATTTCAACACTGACGATAATTACCATGATTTACTTATTTTTGCTATTCAGTTGAATTTTATGGCATGTAGTAGCAATCTTTTGCTATTTAGCAAAAAAAATTTGTGTTAGATAACCAAGCCACATCTTACCAGTTTAATGTGTGATTATGTATTTGTACCCCATGAATGTGTGATATTTTCTATACCTAAACAACCAAAAAGTTTTTTTCCCTATACTACACTCCTGAATTAGTTATACCTCAGCAACAAGCAGTTTTCCTGCATGTTTTTGGTAATGGGATTATAGTGCAGCTTTTGAAACAGCACATCCCTTCAATTAAAAGACAAGGATTATATAATTGTGTTCTTGTGAATTGAGCAATCATTGAGTCTATTTTATTATGGATTCTGTTAGTGGTAGTCTAGTATATTAGTGGTCAGAGTCATTAAATGTAAATGGTTTTCCATTTCTAAATATATTTTGAAACTGATTGAGTCATTGTGTCTCTTGATTTCTGATATATGAATAATACTACAGACAGAGGAGAAAATCCATCTCTCTCTTTCCCATTCTCCAGCTTTATGTGTTGGTATTCCAATATCACTGGAATAATATCAGGGTTTATTATCAACTGTGCATTGTGGTTGAGTGGACTGATTTAAAAATAGATCCATCTGCTTGAGCCTGGATACCTCCCTTCCTGTGTTGCTGTAGTCCAGCTGTGTTGATATGTGGATATTGTGCAAATAATATCCGACGCATTATGGAGGAGTGCTCTTTGGATGAGTGGACAGAATTTGAAATCTATTAAGTTTCTATTGCTTGGACACATTGGCAATACTGTCTGGATAATAGAGAGGCAGTCACACATTGAATGAAAAATTGCAAATTTCTGCATAGAATATAATTTAAAATTAATTACATTCCAATTCATGCACATATTGTGCCCGATTTATCATTTACAATGTCCCCGATGCAATTCTAAAGTAACAGGAACAAAGTTTAGTATGACATAAAAAATAATGTTTGATGTATACGAAAAATTACAGAAGAAAAATCTACATACAACAGAAACATTATTGATTTATGAAAGGGAGTTATTTGGTGGTAGTGGTGGGCGGGGGGAGGTTACTCTCAAAGGATGACCAATCATGCAACCAAACTCTACAGAGTACTCTACTATGTTTTCTTTTTTATATGATAATGATAATATACAATTATATATTATCATACAGTATATTATACATTCAGTAGACCTTTATTATTCTCAATACTGTTTCCTACTTAACGGTATTTTAAAATTCAGAATTCCAAGTCTTGTCCAAGGACAATTTAACAGGTGGTCAGGAGGAACCAGTCAAGTTGATGCTCTAACAAGTGAGCCACAGCCCCTGCAAATGACCATAGTATTCAGCTGTCAGGAGATTTAGAATGATTTAAAAGTCAATTTAAATCCTGACATGGAATACACAACATAGCTGCTTTCATCCATCTCTTGGAAAGGTGTTGAAGAAAGATGACTTCTTTTCATAAATGCTTGTTATGTTACTCACATGACAGGATTGACAAAATGTACCACATGATGAGAGAGACAGGGGCATACAGTACACGTTTCACAAAATATTGATTTCATAGATGTTTTTTTCTTATCCGAGTTCAAACGCAGTTCTCTCATCATAGATAAATATCACAAAAAGAAAGTGTTTTTATGACAGTTTCTGTGTGTCTGTGTGTGTGTCCTTCCTCTCCCTTAACCTCTGTATAATCACATGTAGTGCAGGTTTGTGTGTGAATGCATGTGTAGAGTGGTATAATGTATTTGTACAGTGTCTAGATATGGTGAATGTGCGTGTGACTGTGTGCGTGTGTCCCACTCTACTCAGTGTAATCTCACGATTCAGTGGTTCAGAGAAAATCTCCCTCTTTCCAATAAACTCTCCATTTTTTTCTGACTCTCTCTCTCTCTCTGTCCAGCTCCCCCCCCCACCCTCCCATCAACAGTAAATGAAGTGAATGTTTGTCGTTCAAAATGAAGCCTCAAGTCGCACCACAGCCAAAAACTCCATGGTTACCACAGAAAAGCTAGCTGGTAGCCAAAGGCAAGTGTTCCTGAGATGAAGACCCGTTATTAAAAACAGGCTGCCACTCAACAATGACTTGTTATCTTGCTGACTTTTCAATGGCGTTCGTCACACTTCCATACTCCTGTTTTTGGCTTCCATCTATAACATTATGTTCACAGTTGCATTTGTATTTTTGATGTATTAGAATTGAACATAAACTGAGTTAGCAGGGATATTTTCCAGCTTTTACAGTGCCAGAACGTTAACTTTTCAATGACTTTAAATAATCGTCCCTACTGGTAGCTGTGATAAATTAAAGTTACTGTAGCTAACATTAGCTGAAGCTCAGTGCTGACCTGTTCAGGAGATTTACTAACTTGGTGTCCATCTTAAAATCAGTTTGGGTTCTAAATCTTCATGTCTGGGCCCCCGTGACTGGCAATCTACTTGAGCCGCTTCAGAAAAGTGCAATGAGTTTCTTAACTTCATCTGCTACAGATTCAGATTCCCCAGTCTTAGATGATTACCCCTGCACAGCATGGAAGCCTCGCTTTATCACCACTCTGACTGAGACCTTAAATTAAATGAAGCTTTCAATTTAACGTTCTTTAATTTTTTTTAAGCAATGTTGCTAACAATGTGAAAATTATCGATTATGCAATCCTTTTTATCGTCTTGAAACCTGGGTATTGACAGCACTGCAGTGTTTTGTTTTGGGCATTTACATGCTTTTTATACACAGACACAATATCAGTGTGCAAATTCCTATATCACAGCAAACTTTGTATTCTTTTTTTACTTTAGCCTCAACTAAGATTATTCGATCAATAACTTAATTTTCCATCTTAGAATGAATCTTTTATGTTTTTGTTTTTACAATGTTCAGTTTGTAACTGTGTTTTGAAAAATGCTCTTTAATTAAAGTTATTATTATAAATATAAGCAATGTGAGCAATGTGTGAAAACGCTACACATTGTATTTAATCAAAACTATTACTGTCTCCAAATACTAACATTGTTGTAGACTTCTTGTTTACCGGTTTGTGGGTGAGTATTTCCAATTTAGTGTGGCAGAAAAATCAAATCAAATATTACTGACAGAAGAAATCAGTCACAAAATGTAGCTAGTACACATAGTTCAGTACATTTAGTACATTTTGTAATTTCGTACACATAATTTAAAAAAGTCATAATTTTTAAGCGAAACACTTAAACCTCTGTTAAACAATCAAGAGGGGCATTAAAGAATTAAAACAACTGTGTTATGTCTACTCACCCACATCCTGATAAGTCCTTGTGCCTCTGTGCAGGAGTGTGTCAATCCATAACAGTAACATTTGCTGCAGCCCAGTGGATTTGGTACAGACAGCCCAAACGTATCTGGCTTACATCGATCACAGTTATCTCCTTCCACATTTGCCTTTAATAAAAAAATACAGGCAAACACACACAGGTGAAGTTCTGTTAGTATTTGTGGTCATCGACAATGTCACACAATTTTATTTCATTCATTTTTTAATGGGCAGCGTACAGTAAAGATACAATGTAGGGGTGGGCGATATATCGCATATACTCGATGTATCTCGACTTGTTCCACGTGCGATATAGTAAATGACTATATCGTGACTATCGAGTATAGATGCTAATGTTGCATGCATGTACTTCACTTCGAGTTTTGGTTCTTTGCCCTCTCACAGCAGACAGCTCACTCCCCCACCCATCCAGAAACCTTTCCTAGCAAATGCTCGTTTTATAATGGAATAACAGCGGAGGGAAGCGAACTCGCGGAGAGAGGCGTGAAAGCCCAAGCGAAACCTCTAGAAACTTCTATTTTCACATGACACAGGCTTTTATTTTAAAACAATTACAGGCAAATGGAGCACAGACCGGAATCTTTCGGTTTTTCAAGATAAAAGACTGGCAGAGTTTGCTGTCTGTGCTCCATTTGTAAACATGCCTGATGCATTGAGTACGTCTGTGCGGCAAGAGGGTCAATTGCTGGTGATTGCAAATGATGGTGACCTTTAAAGTAAGTTTGAGACAATCACTGTGTAACACACCAGCGTTTGAATCACCACAACAGAGATCGGCTTTTCAATCGAGTCAACACCCCACCGTCCCTAGCCTTGACTCTGATTGAGCCGTTTACTGTCATCTTAATTATAACATACTGTAACTGTATTTCTGACAGTATCTTTGTCTTAATTGGTTATTACTTGCTGTAGCTAACCCGGAAACCAATTTCAGCTACCAAAAATCTCCAAACAATACCACATGGAAGATGAATTTTATGCTTTAGCTGCACTGGGCTAGAAATGAGAATATCACTGCTAGTATTGAGCTGCATTGAATGTTTACATTTTGAGTAAATAAGCTGAGAGGTGACTGGTCTAAAATGGGATTGTGGACAGGGCTGCACATTAAGCCTTCTCCCTGCTCAGAAATGGCTTACAGTGCTGTCAACAAAACATCATCCAATTAATGCTGAGTTCTGTCAAAAAGTCGTACAGGTAAGGCCCAAGAACAATGGAAGAATGTGAAGGTGTAGCGAAATAACCTAGAAAGTTAACAGTTTAATCTTACTGAGAGAGAGTAAAAACATAAAATGATTTTTGTCAAACCATAGTCAAAAGACAGAAAATCGTAATAGAAGCCCTTTACATTGTATCTGTACAATGTATCTGTAAATGTGCCTTAAAAGTGTGATTTAAAGACTGTGTAAGCATGTTTTTTGTGTGTGTCACACAGAGATACTAGTCATATAGTCTGTTCTGTGACATGTAATGGAATAACATATGCACTATAAAACACAAACATTCACAGAACATGCACAGAAAATAAAAGGGAAGCCATGTGCAGTGAGTTTTACATTTGCACTGACATTTAAAAACTTAAAAATCATCCACTGGTAACATTCAAAATACTAAATACCACAGTTTTTCCTCACAGTTTCTCACAAACAGACATCGATTCAGACTTAGAGCTCTAGATATAAAAGCAGTGCTGCTGGACAGAAGGTTAGTGTTTAGTGTATTGCTGTTATGGCTGGATAGATACACTGACTTTGTCTTTCATATTTGCAACATCTAACAAGCTCAGTATTCATCACAAGATGACTAGGTATATTAGATAGGATCATAAAAAAATTAATTAAAAAAACTAACATGTGGTAGGGTGGAGTAAGGAGTTAATATACATAAGTCTGTGTATTTTTGTGAGTGTATACTGTACCTTGCAGCTACATTTTCCTGTTCGATCAGCACAGGCACACACTCCTCTCTCCAGGTCACAGGTCTGGCTGTCCGATCCTGATATGTTACACTCGCACTGTGTGCACTGTGGATGCGGACGACACAAAGCTTCTGTTATCGACAATATAACAGGCACTGTGAGAAGCTACCAGATTGTGCTGTAGTTTTATGCTTCACCAAAGCATTAAACTTCACTCCAAAATGAAAATGTCATTATCGTTGAAGTTCAGACGAACACCAAACACAGATTTGTCCACTTCTTTTCCCAGTTACTGAGTTCCAAAAAATGCAACTTTATCCTCTGAACACTGACTTTACAACAGGATGAGTTCTTTTTATTATGCTGCTATTCTTTTCATGAAAAAAAGTATTCACGATTTCTCTACCTTGAGTAAAATAAAACGCATCCAACATGAAATTTCAATGCAAGAGTGTTCTTTTAGACATCTAATTTAAAAATTAAATCCTTGCTGGTTCTAAATCTTGCAGAATTTAATGTAATTCTGTCATGGGGTTTATTTGATAGTTTACACTAGAGAGCATACAGGAAGCACGACAGAAAGAGAGTTAGGATAAGATATGAAACAGGTTACACATGCTAGCTGGCTACTCAACAGTCACTTTAAGGTGTTTCTTCCAAATCCATTTGCTTTAGAGCTGCAGATTTTATGTGAAGCTTATTAACTTTATCATTTTAAGTGAGGTATCTGTGGCTCTGCTGAAGAAATGCTGCAAAGTTTGGCTCTGGTGTAATGACGACCTACACTGTAAAATCTAAAGACACTGATGTGATGACACCATCATGTTTCAATTAAATTGACAGGAAGAAATTCTTTAATTTAGGCTACTGATGCTCATAAAATCCATAATATTAGCAATGTCATGTCTAAACATGTCAAAATCCTCAATAACCAATGATCCAGCTGCACCAGATCTCCAGTGCCTCCTCTCTTATCTCAATAAAAAATATAAGAACACTTTAGCATACTACTGGTAATGTTATTATTGATCAGTTACCTGTGGAAAGTCTCTGTATCCAATTTGACACTCGTTGCACTTCTCTCCTCTGAAGGAGTCGCGACAGAGGCAGCAGCCTGTGTTGATGTTACACTGCTGGGTCACAGAGCCGATCACACTACAACCACATTCCTACGCACAAATAAAAACACAAAAGAAAAAACAACATGTATCAGACATTAGAGCAAGTGCAAAACAAGCATTTGGTCTTGGTCAAACATGTTAAGAGGCAGACTCATATTCAGTGTTAAATTCCCTCTGCTGATTTAGCCTCATGTCAACACTGAACAAAGTGTTGACATTTAAAGCAGATTCTAAATTCTTGAACCAGAGCAACATTTTTTTTTTTACTGTTAATGAGTGTTGTTTGTGTAGTTGTTGAGTGTAGTACTTTTTAAAATGCTAATAAATTAAAAGTTTCAGATTTCACAGTTTTTTATGTGTATATCTGCTTTGTTCTGTTTCAGTTTGTTTCTTTAGCTGCACTTTGGTACAGTTTTCTGCCTTATCATGTTTCACTTTATTCTATTATCTTTGGTCCTTCTTATTTTTGCTTGGTACCACTGAGATCTGTTGCATCCGTCTTTGTTGGCCTTTCTGGATGAATCTGTTGCTAAACTGAGACCTACCGTGACTTCATATTCAAAAATGGTAATTATCTATTGCTACCTTCCAGTAGGTATTATTATTGCTGTCTCCAAGCCCTTTAGTGAGACACTTTCAGTGCAGAACAATTGCTTTTCCAACACTCTGAACAAAGCAGTGTGTTAAGTAATTTACACAAATGTTATTAACTGCTCATTGCAATCGTTTCCTTTTCCGTACCTTGCATCCAGTCATAATATCATGGCCCCAGTGGTTTAGAGCACAGCGGTCACATCTCTCACCAATAGTGTTTGGAGGGCAAATGCACTGTCCTGTGTTAGCGTCACAGTTATTCCCCACATGACTGCACTGACAGGCTGCAAGACAAAAAAAGAAGGTAAAAGGGATTTAAAGCAAAGAGTTTAAAAGACAACAGAGCAAGTACATTTTTTAGGTTCAACAAACGTCTAAGGTAAATGGTTATCAACTAAATATAACAAGTTGGCAGTTTGTAAATGTTCTTTCCAGTAACCTAATTCTTCTTATCCTCAACAACTTGAAACAAAATTGGAAATTGAGTGTTTTTGGGGAGAAATGAGTTTGCCATGTCTTGCTGGGAAATTAAACATTTACTGTAGGTAACCGTGTCTCTAGTTAGCTGTCTTTTCTTTATCTTTCAGTAATATTTGAGTAGAGAACAGAAAATACAGCTTTAAGTGTTTATTAAGAAACTGAGGTTGTGTGTATAGCATAATACGGTCTTATGAAATGCATTCAAATAAAATTGTTTCTGAAAGGAACATGAAAAAGTGATTCATGTATTCAGTTACTTTGACAAATTTTCAACTGTTCATTTCACTTTATTTGCTATAAATTAACTCACTCAATAACAAATAGTACAACTGTGTATTCACGCTAACTTATTACTGTTTTTCTAGGTTGTCAGTAGTGGTTGGCATCAATAATCAATTGCATACGCAGCTTTGTGAGGAAAGGTGTTCATTGTGGTGCAGGTATGTTTAATTCTCATTTTGGGAAGCACAATTTGTTTATTTGCCATTTGCTTTATTTGCTATGAAGTTTAAGCAACACATCATCATGTCCATTTGAAACTGGGAGAAACGAAATGCCACACTGGTAAAGAAGAGTTAAAAAACAACAGGTAAATGAAGCCAGAGGTTGGCATCCATAACATTTTCCATATTCTGCACAGTGTTTATTCCACAAATGCCTTTGCCCTTCTTGTAGACCAAAAAAATTCTCTGCAATAATTATGTAACTGGGACACTGATGTGTAATGACAATAACTTTCAATTTGTGCAAACTTTAATTGAACAGAGCTGTTTCATAAGGGCTGCGTTTTATGATAGCTGACATTACTTTCATTGCAAATTACACTATAAATATGGGACAAATTTATATGCTTTTTCTGGATTTCAAGTAAGCCATACTTGTTCTTGTTCTACATGTTCTGTGAGCTGAAATCAAGATTAGCTTACTTTTTAAAATGTAAATTTATCCCAGTGTCTGTGCTTACGTGTACAGCCCCCCTCTTGGAAGTTGAAGAATCCTCGTGAGCAGCGGTCACATTTGGGTCCGCTGACACCCGGCTGACAACGACATTGACCAGTCTCATCACAGTCAAATGACTTTGAACCAAAAGAGTTACAGTGACATGGGACACAAACTCCGCCTGTAGTGATGCCGTGAGTCTGAGTCTGGGGACAACAACACACAACAACAACAAAGCTGTAATGGGAAGTAGTGAGAAACACTAGAGAACCTCAGACAAGCTGAGACACAATGAAGCAACAAGGTGGTAAGATTTACAGCATGTTTCAATACTTCTGGAAAAAAAAAAATCCACTTCCTCAATGCAGAATGCAAAAAACAGAAAAACAAAAACGTGATTTATAAAAAAATGTTAACATATATCAAAGAAATTAAGCAATAACTAACATGCTACTTAAAGAAATTACACTTGTTGATGATGTCTCAATGAAACAAGACTTTAAAATGTGTTAAAAGTCAGTCATTATGTTTCCCCACACAATACACTCTGGACTTTGCATTAATCCTTATAGTCAGAAACTGCTGCAAATTATGGTCTTTCACAAAAAAAAAAAGAATAGCCATGCTAGTAAAAGCCTTACATAATACACATGACACACACAAGCCTTCCCATGCCAAATAAAAAAAAATCCAAGCCCCAAAACCACAACATCCTTTAGAACAGTCATTGTGCTGCTTGTTACACATGTCAAATGTGTTTTAAATATAAGTGCACCCCCTGGCCTCGCCATCTATAACATTTTAGCACAACTAAACAGAAACACGCCCATGCTACTGAAAACACACTGTCATTCACATGCCATGTGTGTTACCCCTGTCTTAGGCCTGTACGCCCCCCTGGGACAACCCCCTGTACGGGACAACCCTCCCCATCTCTGCTGCACAGCCTCCATGGGAATTCGCTCCACTGGTCGCCGTGTCTCCCGTCTCTCATAACTTTGGCGACGCAGGTCACAGCGTCGGCCAACAAAGCCAGGGCGACAGATGCAGCGCCCCTCAACGTCACAGCGCTGAGAGATAGAGCCATGAGGGCTGCAGCGACAGGGCACACACTCCTGAAGCTCAGCATCCCACCAGCAATTAGGCTGGACCAATCATAATACACAGGGAAGGAGGAGGGCAGGGGACCAGTGAAAATGAATGAGTGACAAATACAAGAAATTGAAAGTATTTTTCAGCAGTGACAACGTTGTCTGTTACTTTGTTACAGCTGGACACTTAACATAAAACGTAAACATTCTTAAAACATGTCAGAATAAACAGTACATAGACTGATTTCTGCACAATAGTGATGGAGTTACAAGGTATTAAAGAACTTACATTTCCTTTAAATTTCCAGCAAAGCAGCAACTCGTTGTGAATTACAAGAAATACAATTCAGCTTTGCCCATCCTTACCTGGTACCCATGCCATTGGTGTTTAAATGAAAAACATAGTTGATGTAAAGTGATGAGTAAAAATGTATAATACAATCAAAGAGAATAGTCAAAGCTATAGATCATAGATCATAGATGTGACTGGAGTTATAACACTGAAGACTAGAGATTTCGACCATTAAACATATGATATCAATGGTAAAGTATAGGTGGAAAATAAATTAATAAGAAGAATAGACCAATATATACTTGCCATGCACTCATCACACTGCCGTCCAACTACATTTTCTCTGCACTGGCATTGTCCCGTCTCCTTACTGCAGATCTCAGATACAGATCCATTGGTATGGCACTGACAGGCTGGAGGAGAGAAAAGGAGAGGATAGGAGAAAGATAGGAGAAGTGGAACAGTTTATTTTACATTACTTATTTGCCATCATTAAATGTCTAAATGAGGACATTTGTTTAACAATAACACAAATTGGTAAGTGTGTTTACTTCATGGTACAGTAGGTTGGATAAGAGCTCAATACCTGCTTAATGTCTTCTTCAGGATTAACTATAAATATGCACTTTAATATCCTGCTCACTGCACTTTTGAGAAAATCACTTATTTCCCCAAATAGATTCTTCAGTCTAGTGGGTTGACTTAGTCTTGCCAGATTATATTTTGTATGTAGAACACAGTGAAAATGAATCCAAATGAGAAAGCAAGACTGCAACAGAAAACAGAATATGTTATGTTATGTCAGAATGTGTTTCTTCCTCAGAAAATCTAAGCTAGTGAGCTTCCTGTTCAGACAAAACTGCAATCATCAGCAATAAATCACCCTTATCCAACTGAACCAAACAAACAACTCAACACGGTATATACAGTTTAATGTGGAAATACATAGCTTTTGGTTGAATGAAGCTGTGTCCGTTAACTCTGTTTCTGTTCTGGAGAGAAACTACCCCGTTTTGTTGAGGTCTTAAACCCTCAAACTGAGTTGTTTTTTTTGGGTTTTTTTTAATTACCTTGATTTCAGGGACATCCATGGCTTAAGGCTAAAGATGCAGACCATGAACCACAATGTCCCCAATTTCAGTCCAGCCAAGGACCTTTGTCACATCTCTCCGTCCTGTGTTTGATAATGACTAAAATGGTCACAAAAATACAAGTTTTCTCTGATAAAAATCTGCTGTTCAATATCAACATTGACAAGAATTCAAGCGCACACACACACACACGAAATTGCTGCAAATCTCTTTCTCAAATCAACTTGAGTAACAACAAGTCTTTTTTGAAGAAAGCAGTTTTATGTACAGTGCTGCAACCTGGGCCCCTCTTTGTGGCACATTTCTCCAACATTGAAAACAAATAACATGCAGACTTTCACACATGCTTTGATGTCTAGTTATGCTCCCTGAATGGATTACTTACACAAATATCAAAACATATTCTCACATACGACTTTATTCTGTCTCTCTTTAGTGATACTCCAACTTAATTTTGACTTTGTTTAAATCCAACTGGGGAAAAAACAGACACACCCACACATGCCAATCAATGCTTTAGATATATAATTAAAAGCTTAAACATCACAGCTCCCATCTGGAGGATGGGCTGTCAGAAGCGCACATGCATACAGGGCGCGCGTGCGCACGCATACAGGGCGCGCGTGCGCACACACACACACACACACACACACACACACACACACACACACACACACACACACACACACACACACACACA
>JAUBNQ010000016.1:14667620-14685948 GCA_032353495.1 Ctenopoma kingsleyae | reverse complement strand
CGGCTGAATAGTAGTAATCTGAAAGTTACTAGTAACCTGTGAAAGTACTGTCGCAGCCAGTCTGGTCACATATTAGCTGTTTCTGTCCAGGCACAGTTTTATTACTTTACTGTTATTACTGTCATTCCGCATAAACATGGAAGGTCTTAAACTTTTCTAAGGTACCAAGGTTTCTCTTGCAGGTTTGGCAACTCAAACTTTATTGTTTAACTGAATCTTTAGCATGTATTTTTTTGGCAATTTTAAACTACAAAAAAAGACATTTAAATCATGGCATCAGTGTAAAATACTGTAAAATATTATACAAAGATTAAAGGATGCCATAACAGATGCCACAGTCCATCAATGTGTGTGTCTGTCAACCACAATTTTTGAATATGAATGTTAAGTGGAGAATTGTAGATGCCTTGTTCAGATAAAATATTTATACCACACTCTGCTTTTAAGAAAAGTGTATTATGATTTGATTGCAGTTTATATAAATCTGTTGTTTAAATCAGTGTTTGTCTGCATCACACCTTGTTCCCCAGGTACAGTCCAGGTGCGTTCCAGTAATAGGCAGAGCCAAGACTATTCACAACGTCTGCATGTCGGACACTCAGATATGGTGGCGTTTGTCTGTGAACAGACCAGACTCTTCCCCCTGACTCTCCAACCAGGTGCCAACCTGTTAGTGTAGTTTCCTACAAAAGGATGAAGAAATAAAAATAGATTAATAATTAAATCTCTTTGAGAAAACTTTTGGATTCTTACATTAATACTACTACTTACAGATATTTCAAAAAGTCTAGAAAGTATGTCACAAGATAAGTTAAATGTAGATGAACTCTGACACAGTTTTAAGTACTGCTTAGCTGATAATTGTGTTCTACCACTCTATATTGTTTCAACACATTTGTCAATCAACCAAATGTTACGACCACAGTCATAATTGGGTTCTTAATAATATATAATTCATAATAAATGGGTACGTATGCTGTGATAAATTGTGTTTTGTTTTGTTTTTTTACTTTCTCTGTATGTACTTCAGTGAATCTTTGTCTTCTTCATGTGGCTCTGTGAAATGGGTTACAGGTGAGTGTTTTTGATTGGTCAATGAGTGTGAAATAGAGTAGATTTTAGCAGGAGCTGATTGGTTGCAGCCTTCAAGACCAACTCCTAACATTAATATTAATATTGCATTTATTAGTTACCAGACATCTCTATGTGCTTCACTCCATTTTATTAATAGGTTACAGGCCCACACTGTCAAACAGGAAGTGAGAGATTTCAGTAGGGGCAAATTGGACCTTGCAATGCTGCAGAAACAGGATGGTTTTCAGGGAATAATATTTTGCATGCCACCTATAGTCGATATTGCTCTGTTAGGGCAGATAATAAGAATCCCTTATATAGTTTTACATGGTAATAGAAGGCCTTAAACATTAAGTGATTACAGTTTGCCTTTGTAGGGTGGGCTTTTTATAAAGCCAGAAGAAGAAGCTCCTCACTAGGAGTTCATTGTAGTGATGGGGAGTTGAAGTAATGTTTAAGCATCAAAGCTTGCCAGCCTCTTGAACTTACTGTGTTGAACTTCAACTGACTACGAAACCACATTTTGGTCAAAATAAATGACCACAACATATATATGCTCAGTTTATGTGCAGAAATGGATTTGAAGCAGCGTTTCCTAGTGTTGTGGATGTAGCTCAATATATAAAACCACCATAGACTTTTCATAAAATACGGATTTGATCATCATCACCACTCATACACACCTCCATAATGTATGAATTAAAGATTGTGAGTGTGACAACTATACCCGTCTGTCAGTGCGTACAGTTTTACTTTCTTTAAAATTGGATTTCTTTATGTTCATTTGACCAGTTTTAATTTGAGTTCTTCATTTTTATTATTTTGTATTGACTGTTTTGAATTGTAACAGATTCAGAATTTATAGCAAAATGATCTATATATGCTTTATTTATAAACTTAAACTCTTTCTTTTTGTTGAACCATAGATCAAACCCAATGAAAATGGCAGTGATGTGAAATATTCACATTTATAAGATTTTGTTGTCATAGTGCATATTAGAAAGTGTATTCAGCATTGCAGATTATTTTAAGGCCCAACCCAATGTGAGAAATGAGAACTTGAAATGAGAGGCTGTATCAACAAAAATGTAAAACTCAAGATATGTGTAAAGATTTTGTACGTCAGTCACATGTCAGCCAGGAAGTCTTGTAACTGACACCTACAAAGGTTTTTTCCCCTCCGCTCCTGAAGAATTTGTGTGTGTGTCTGTGTGCATGTGTAAAAGACAGACAGCTAGACACACATCTGTCGTTGCAATTAACCTGACCTTGGCTTCCCCTTTTGAACACACACACACACACACACACACACTCTCTCTCTCTCTCTATCGGTGTCTAAATCTGAGCTGCCATCCTGTCAACGTCTCCTCTCCCCTCCTAACCCACCCCACATGTCAGTCAAAAACTGTTTTCCTCTTTTCACCTCTTGTCTTGCCTCCACCCTTCTCCTTTCCTCTCCTGTCCTTTCCTCTCCCCTCCTCATTCTCACTCTTCCCTCTTACTCTCATTTCCACTCTGCTGCATCCGCATCCTGTCTCTTAAATGTGTATTTGGTAAAGATTTGTTTTCACTCTTGCACTTTTTTATCTTACTGTTACTCACAAACTAACAATGACTCCATTTTATCATTTTCCAGATGCTGTTGTAAAACCTCAGAGCCAGATTAATTTCAATATTTTGCACCTTGTGTTGGATGCATTCTGTGCCTTAAGGATATTTATCAAACTGGTGCACCGGTGTGGAAGAACAGTTTGCCTGTCATCTAAAAAACATCTTTTGGGAAATCAGAGAGCTGATCTTCTTCCCTTTATGCATGTGTATTTAAAGCTACAGTATGCAACACCTTTCTCACATGTTTTGTCATGTAATATGCTCCAAAACATATCTTAATGTGGAGAGGTGCTATCAAAGGCCTTTGCGACTCAGACACATTGAACAACTTGGCAGAGATATTCCCCTCTGTAGTTTTTGAGTGAGCCCTATCCTGCTAACCAGACATGGTCAAAGTCATGGCTATCAATGAATATGTGAACTTGCTTACGGTCTAGTACTCCCTCTCACTAGTGCTCTTGAAGTGTGAAGCTAATATTAGCTGCTAGACATAGCAAGCTCCTAAATCCTGCATTAGTTAAAACAAAAGTGAAAGATGTAGGTGAATGGCTGTGCAGAGCAGGGAGAGGCAGAAACATATGTATTGTAGCTTAAATGAAGTGTAATAAAAAATAAGAGGTCTAGATATAAGTGCATGATGTCTAAATAGTTTTGTAAATTAGATTTGAGTGTTTTTTATTCTAGAAACATGTTTTCACATGTGCACAAAAACTTGACAACTTTCTGAAGTCGCCGTCTATGTACTGTTGACTCCCATTTCATGTCAAAAGCTTTGTATCCTCCAACTGAGCAAGGTTATGTGAAAGTGTAGGACAAGCATAGCAGTGGTAAAAGGCAATAATAACTTTGTTTGAGGTTGTCTGACTCTCCATGTGCTCATAAGCTGACATTGCCACAACTATTTAATTGTAAAACATTTTCAGAAATGTGTCAGAGCTCACCAAAGTCGGACTGGTAACACAAAACCATTAGACTTTCTTCCCCTCTGTAAGCAGATTTGATAATTGCAGCAATTGTACTGAAATATATTTATTCTGTTCTAAAATATAGCCATTGAAAATGCTAGTATGACAAGGCCATAAGGGTAAAAACACCACAAAAACTGTGCAGTGCACTTCGTGTCATGTTTGCATAGCTAACCTTCAGTGTCTGGTAATTTATTCAGGAGAAAAAATGGTGTTGGAAAAGAACTAATGAAACTTAACAGCAGAAAGTGAAAAACAAGATTTTTGGCTATAAGCAACAAATGACACCATGGCCAAATCAATCTGCTTAATTGAAAGGGATGTACTTTAAATTAAAGTGTTATTTATTTAAATAAAATCTGTGTGACAAAGTCTATATGTAAAACCCTGATAAACTGACATTGCAGTTGTCTGACAGAGGAGAAGTGTGTGTGCGTGCGTGCGTGCGTGCGTGCGTGCGTATACAGTTGCCTACATTCTGATAGGCCCAGGTGGAAGCAGAACACTGACTGGCAACACCCATGCATGAGCACTTTTCGCAGCCACGTCGATTGTCACCTTGGAGATTGTAGAACCCCAGTTTACAACGGTCACAATTTTCTCCTTCTACATTTTCCTGCATGAGAGAAAGAGAGTGAGACAGAAGAAGAAAGATGCATCAAAATGTATGACTGCCCTCAAAGTGATGCTATGAGCACAAGACATGTTATTGTAGTGTTAATGTGGTGAAGATAATGATGACAGGGCTAGAAAGGTTAGCCCTGAGTACTTGTCATTATTTCTGTGCATATAAGTATACGTGTGAGTGAGTGAGTGTGTACCTTGCACACACAGGGCGTTATACATGGGTCAGCGTTGGTGCTCCCTTCCACACTGCAGTTACAGCGCTGACAGGACGGGTAGTCCTTATAACCGACAGCACACCTGGAGGCAAATGAGTTTAATAACAATAATAAATATGAAGGTGATGAGTATTAGAGAAGCCACTCCATAACCACATGATTAATTCAACCAACCATTCTGGTCATTCTGTTTGCAGCAAATGCAGCGTGCACCATGGGTGACAAGCATGTGACGAGCAATATCAGAGGGGAAATACAAATAACTTCTTAACCAACAAAGAAAGTGAGCTGAAGCAAGTCTGTTAAAGACCACTTTAAGAAGTGATGTTGTCTGACTTCACCTGAGCACAAGTAATTAAAACGTTTAGGGGAAAAAGTTATTAGCTTTTAGATTAAGTACAAAACATGGTAATAAATCATCAAATGTTAATTGAATCTTTCTGGTAATTTCCAAACACCAATTGGAACAGAAAAGCTGAGAGGTTCTGCTCACCTGTCACTATGTGTCTGTCTCTTTCTGTATGCGTGCGTGTCTCTCACCTGTCACATTGTAGACCCCCAAAACCCTCCTTACACCGGCATGACCCTGCTGGTTGGGCTGTCAATCAAACACACACACATACACACTTCAAAAAAACAATAGTGTGCCAATAGTGCCAGTAAAACAGAATGGTTATCCCTTTGAAGTATGTGCACCTAAAATAGCTTCATGTTCTAGGCATTAAAACATAAAGATGAATAAAATGATCTCTAGTATAAATAGTTTTCAATAACAAACGTCTGTACATGATGCTGAACTAATCCCAGCCCCACGGGAAATCTTGCTTCAGTAAATCAATGAAATGTTGGTGTTAAATACCACTTTAAAATGAACTCAACTGTAAAATGTGTGTTCATATTTGACATTCACAAGAAAGGACTGAAATTATTCATTTTGCAAGACATAAAAGAAAAGAGAAGTATATGTGCATACTGGACGTCGCCTGGCTTGAATCTGCAACGCATGATTGGCTGATAGAACCATGTGGGTCACAGTCACAGGGGATGCAGGGATCCTCTTCCTCAGCGCTCACCTGGCAAAGATTTTGAACACATTTAATGTTTGTTTTATCATAATGAATTTCAAATAAAGCACAGAGGTGGCTGCATATGTAACAAACCTCATTAGGTCTGTAGTATCCTGCAACACAGCTCTGACAATTGATTCCAGCAGTATTTTCACTGCAACCGATGCAAACTCCACCCCCTCTGTATTTGCCATGGATGTCCAGGCTGAGTGATAAGTCTGCTACCGTTTGATTGAAGTAGCACTCATCTGCTTTACCATGGCAGTTACACTCTGAAAAAACACACACATATGTTGGCACTGCAGTACTGTAGGATTTGTCCATCCACATACTCTGCATAAACTAAAGGGGACTTCTTCTAATCCATTTATTTACAGAGACAGTACCATGTGGTCCACACAGTGACCACGAGGAACATGTTATCTCGTGGGTTCCAAGAGAAATGTGAGTCATTCCATTCGCCTAGTTTGTCAATTTCAGCAAGTAGTAAGTGGGTAACCTAGCTTTAGCCTGTTTCCTACTCACTGAGCTTAACATAAAAAAATGACAAGAGGAATGCATGCTGCTTAGTGGTTCTGAAGAGAACGTTTTTTCCTAGATCCAGTCTCCCATTCAAACAGTTGCAACTCCAGGCGATGATGGATGAGGGTGGTCTTTTATTTAGACAAGCTTGCTTTCACGACTCAATTCTCAAGGGTGTTTCACATATCCTGTTGAATCAATACCTCACACTGTTGGGGGAAGAGGATGCTGCTCTAGACAATCCCAACACTGCTTCAATTTGACTTTGGCCATAATTTAAATCAAAGCTCAAAGGCAGCAGTGAAGTGAAGTGTCTGGGTTTCTTCTTGTAACTCTCAACTAACAGTTGCCTTAAATTTGAAAGGCTTAAACAGTGTAATAGTGTTCACAGCTGTTTGGTGGAAATCTGTATAAAGGCCACTTCCATCTCCAGAACATTTCAGAACCCTTTACAGGTCTGACCTCACAGTCAGGCTGTTGTCATAGGCTGCACTCTGGACATTAAGACCCCCCCTTAGATGCCCATGTCAGAGCTATCCTACAGGTGTCAAACTCCGGTCCTTGGGGGCCACAATCCTGCTTGTTTTCCAACCATCACTGCACTTACAGCTGCTGATTGACTGAACACAACTGTACAAGGTAATCAGCAACAGGTAGGGAAGAGAAGGAAAGAAAAAAGCAAAATTGTGGCGCTCGAGGATCGAGTGCTTGAGTTTGACACCCCTGCTTTACAGAGTCTCCAAACCTGACTGCATAATGTTGCTGCATCCTTTCATATGCAGCAAGCACGAGTTCTGCTGTACTGCCACACACAGGTCCTGTCCTGAAAGGACTGACTCAGTCATGATTGCTTCTTTTATTACCGTGACAGTCAGGACCTTTAATGTCTTATCACCTTTGCCATATTGTGTCAGTATCAAGGCAGAAGAAGCAGTTATTGAGCCACTGA
Source organism: Ctenopoma kingsleyae (assembly GCA_032353495.1). Lineage (NCBI taxonomy): Eukaryota > Metazoa > Chordata > Actinopteri > Anabantiformes > Anabantidae > Ctenopoma > Ctenopoma kingsleyae. The sequence continues at coordinate 14,678,918 of JAUBNQ010000016.1, read as the reverse complement.
TAGACACAGGTGTAGCCTGTGTGAAATAAAATAAAGATTACATGTTATAACCCTAGTTTAATGATGACAGGTGGAAGCCTCTATCATTGCTCTGTTGACACAGCTGATGAAGGTTAATGCATGCAAAGTTGACTTTTGATGGTTTTGTGCAGCCATACTGTAAATCAAAGACGGTCCCCGATTGGCTGGCAGCAGTGTCAATTTCAGTGGGCTGCTTCACAGTTGAACTCTGTAGAGTCTATGTGCATGTAAGTTGACCAGTAATTGTGTTGTAATATTCCACATATTACCAATTTAGTTGTTGTGTATACATACATATATATACATCCTACAGTAACATGAGAACTCCGGAAAAACATTTCCAAAGAGGGAATAAGGATAAGGAACAATCTGTTTTCTGGTTGTTGTGGATGGACTGCACTTCCGTGTGTGGGTAGTTGTATGTAATTTAAGCATGTAATTTGTTTTTCTTACCTTCACAGACATGTCGAGTGAGGAAGGTTCCTGCCATCCAGGGCTGCTGGTGGTAACCAGGGCAACAACGATCACAGCTCTCTCCACATGTGTTGTGTTCACATTCACAGCTAAACTTCTACAAATGCACACATACAGTCACATACAAATACAAGGACATACACATTAATAGTACTGATCTTAGTTTCACAGATTTGCCAATTAACCAGACATGAGCAACTATATTTAAATAAATGAATTTACTAATAGCTGAAAGCTGATTGCAATGACAGTGTTGACATGATAGCAATGATAGCCATCATCGACTGAATTCAGTTTTCCCCACGTCAGGCCTTGGCTCGACACCAATTTAGATTAATTCTACATACAACTGAAAAGTTTCATTGCATTCTAGTTTCCTGGATTACAGGAAAATGTGCAGCTCACCAATGTGATCTCTAATACTGCAAAAAACTTTGTATTATTACCATTTTTCTCTTACCCTACAATCACAGCACTGTCAGGGTAATGAGTACAGCTTGAGTACATGGCTATTGCACTGCAGCTGAATAAGAACATTAAACTTGGTGTTAGGATGCTTTTCAAAATGTCAAATTTTCAATAACAAACGAAACCTCAAAAGTTGTTTGGGGGGTTAAGCTGTCATGGCATGGTAGCATTCACATAAATATGACAACTGAAGGATGCGAACAGGTAATACAGTTAATTACCATCATGCATGCCTCTCAAAAGCTTATCAAACAACATATTAGAGCCAGCTCCAACAAAAGGACTATGAACTCTTTCCAGATCGTCAGTCAGTAGCAAATAAGTATGCTATTACTCTCCCAGGAGAGAAATACATTCAAAACTAAACACAGTCTAAGTACCATGTGGAAGGAAACCTGCCAACATTGAGGTTCAGTAATTCAATTTAGGACTTTCTGTGAATTGTCTGATGGGGAGAGTGTGCCAGATTTAACTGAGACTAGAGTGGTACAGTGGTGAGGTAAGAGCCAAGTTTGGATTTGTTGGCACAGGTGAATTTGCCCCTTTTATCTGAGACCCAATGGCACAACTCTGGCTTCAGGCTGCTTTTGTGCTGTGTATGCATCATAACAAATGATCTTCAGATCAACAAATCATCTCACAGGTTTCCACCATTTCTACACTCTGAATGTCTGGCCAGGACCTTGCTGCAAAAGAGCTAAATGCCATATAAATACAGCATGCAAGATACAGTATGACACCTACAGACAGACAGGTCAGTAATGAAAAATGCAGGTAAATATACCACTTATATATAAAATTGAATACATGTTCATGTGTTATGGACAGTGTGTACAGCATACAAGTCTACTGTATTTCAACTCAACATTTTTTGCCTAATCGAAAGGTCTAGTTTGTGCATGGTGTGTTGAAGTGACAGAAATTAAATAGCAGAAATATTCAGTGTGATGATCCAACACCAACTAATCTCAGCATTAGAATTGCTTACTCACTAAAATTGTGTGTAATTTAAGGAATCCAATGACAGCAAAGAAGTTCTTGATGTCATTGGAGTTGCCCAATTAAACACTCAATAAGTCAGCCAACAAACAAATGCTCAAAGTTTGCTTTTGCTTTTCCAGTCAGTGTAAAGGACCAATTAAATATGGACTTTAGATGTGGAAAGTAGAGGGAAGAAAAGAAACTGGAGCTTTTTGCACATCAGTGACATCACTTATTGTCAATGACATCATCACAGAGGGACCAAACACCGGTGTCACATCTGTCACATAAAGAGTTAGACTTCATGGTTGAGCCTCAGGACATGTAAAGGACAAAATACTGTGTGTGTGTGTGTGTGTGTGTGTGTGTGTGTGTGTGTGTGTGTGTGTGTGTGTGTGTGTGTGTGTGTGTGTGTCTATAAGTGGTGAAATAGAAAAAGATCAGGTGTCTGGTATCAAACACTCCTGTTTGAAGTGACATGGGAGACAACGTTTCTCTGTGTCACCTGTGTCCCCTGTAGACAAACACACACAGACACAAAGTTTGATATAAGGCTGTTGATAAAAAGCTGGTGCCTCAGGGTGCTCTTTGCTCCTGTTCAATAGTATGGAGAAGCTCCATTTCCTTTGTGGTATTGTTAACTGGACTGAGAGAGAGGAGGAAACCGTGTTAGGTATTTTACCTTTGTAACAGTGTTGAGTGGACAGGCTTTGGCGTGACCGTAGCAGATACACATCCCTCCAACAGAGATGTCCTTAATAGAATAGTAGTACTGAAGAGAGAAAGTGCAAGTGGCAGGATTTGGTATAATGAGTACAAGAGTTTTAATGAGCATATTAGCAGATTAAGAGGCATTATTAGCGCAACAGCCGCCTCACTTATCTCACTGAAAAAAAAGCAAGTCCTGACCTAACAAATGGTTTCTCTAATAACATCTGGTGATGTGTTGAACAGCACCAGTTACACATTTATATACAATACAGTCTACTTGATTTTGGTTTAATTAAGAAATGCTGCTACTTTAGTTTTGCTTGGGTTACAAGAAAACAAGATAAAAAAAATCTCATGCATACATTAAAGTTTCAATGTATTACCTGTGACCTGCAAAGAATCTATATATAAATGGTTTTATTAAATCACTGTAATTGCATTAGCATTTCCACTATACTGAATCCTATTCATACTGAATATCAAAATAAAATAATATATGATATCTTAATTATTAGTAAATCAAATTTATTATGATATTTTGATATGATTATAAAACACAACACAACAAACAACATATTTTTAGAATTCTTCTGTAAGTAATCTTGCAAGGTATAACAGTAGTCATTTAAAACATCATTGGCACAATTAAAATTTTTTCTACATATTTTCCTAAAAATATAAAAGTAATAAAACAGAAGAAAATAGAAAAGTTGTGCATGTATGTTGAGTCTCACCCGTCTCGTTACAATGTGATCAATTTCTCTGGGGTCGTGGAGCGTCAGAGTCATGAGATCGGCGTTCAGCGTTCTGATTCGCTGAAACACCAGCCTGATGTAGCGGGCAGAGGTGAAGTTCAGCAGGGTCGGGGAGGGGTCATCTGCACTAGGACGACCATTGATCAAAGACGTGTGGATCTATACAGAGAGACCGATAAATACTGACATAACAGCAGCGATAAACTAAGACACAAATGGAAAACACCATCTGCTCAGGTAAAGATAGTGTGAACCAAACTGATATAAAACCTTTAAAGAACCTAAGATCCTTTTCTTACTGTTGACATTCTACATGCACGCACACACACAGAACATCTTTAACAGAATGTATCTTACTTCAGTCACTCAATGCTTAGCTAATCATGTGCTTTCAATACGACTGCTTGACACATGCAGCAAAATCATTTTCCATTTCTCTATTCTCAGTGAATAATAAATAAAAGGTCTACACCTTATTTTGCTTTTTAATAATACATGCCGTCATCTCAGTCCATTGGCAGATTTCATACCTCACAATTTATGTACCGAGTCAATATTTAGTATTTATTTAGTACTCTACAAAGTCAAGTTGGACAGATATGGGTAATTGATGGCATGATGTGCATCAGCCTGTCAGACATTTGTGAAGAAGACTGTAGTTTACTGAAGTTCAATTAACAGACACCATATTATAAACCACTATACTGACTGTGGGCTTTATAATCTTTGGAAATACATGCAGTTGTGCTGCCCCAATGCTACTGCAACTGCAGTTGAACTGAAAGCATTGCTGTTGTGAATGTTTGTGCACAAATAATCTTATGATTAAACGTGTTATAAGGAACAAGATATCTTGACAATAAGTAACGAGACAGTTACTATCATGTAAAATGAAGCTTCTATTAACACAGTCGTTGATTTTCGGCATCACAACACCTCATTAACAACAATGACTTTTTCATTTTGTCTATTAAAGAAAATGGACATTTTGTATTGTAGTTTATTGTTGTCAACCTTTAATGTAGAAAGAGAATAAGAATTCATTCATATTCCGCATTACCAATAATCAACAAGCCACATAATGAGGAGTGTGAGGTTCTGTCTGCCTGCATGGCTGACTGTCCATCTGTCCGTCTCACTAATGTGGCCAAAAGCAACATTTGGCATCTGCAAAAAAAGTCTTACAGAGTGGGTTGACCGTGTGTGTTGTGTGCATGTGTGTGTGCACGCGTCAAGGGGGAACACTTGATGGGTGCGAGCTGCACACTTGGAAGTAACGAAGGAGATGATTGTGTATGTGTGTGCGCGCATGTGATGAGTGGTGGGGTGACATTGTGAAAGTGTGTGCGATGCTGTGACACATCGCCTACGACTCATTATGGTTTCACTGTGATCAGACGGCTAGGGAGCTGTCAACCACACACACACGCACACACCCACAAAGACACACAATACATACACACATTCAGACACCTCTGTCGTTACTTGCAGCTCTTGACATCTCCCAGCTCTCACCCCCTCTAACGCTCCCCCGCAGGACACAGACACACAGTACAAATACACAGGAAAACACACATGGAACTCACACCGATGCAGGCATGTGCAAGGGCATACACCAGCACTTGTGTAAAAGGGTGCACATATTCAGACAGGCATCTACAATTAGACGCCTGTGTGGGAGATGTAGATGTGTGATTAGTTTGTTTTCAGTGTGTGAGCGTGTGTTTGTGTGTTCTACAGTCCACTTTCTCATCATTAATCTCGGTAATAGAAGGCTTGCCCCTCTGTTCCTATTGTGTGCAATCAGACACAGTTGATCAAAAGGAACATAATACATGTGGTGTACACAAGTGTGTTAGCACAAGTGTTTGCAATATATGGGGACCCAATTTTCTTATCAGTGATTAAAGTCATATTAACAGTTGTGCTCATTCGAAAATAAAGTAAAATTAAAATTAGTTCAGATGTAATTATTAATTTGAAAGCCAGTCTCTCCACTATATACTAGCATGTTGCTCAATAGTGTGGAAAAAACTAAGAGCATTCAGAAACATACAAAGCATATAGCATAAGTGAAGAATGCTAAGTGTGCAGAACTGTACAACAACTGCTTTGGATGCTTTTGACTAAAAATTCAATAAAGTTACATTGGCAGTGTACCAACATTTTAAAACAAGGGGTTATACCTCTCCGTTCTCCAAAGGGTGAATCTTTGAATAAAAAGATGTGCAGATCACTTCATCATCTCTGGTGTAAGATGGGGGTCCGGTGCGTGGGTTAATGTTGAATCGTGTCAGGCATTCTGTGTCTGTGAGGGCATAGTACTGCCAGGGTTCAAAGGTAACACCGTCTATTGAACGCTCCAAGATCCAGTTACCTGCAAACATAAATATTCATGAACAAAATAATGATAAAATCCATCAAACTTGTGGTGTGGACAGGAGAAAAGATCAATAAAAATTAATGATGGACATCAAAAGGAGTGTTAAGGTCACCTACTTAAAATACATAGAAAATTGACAGAACATTTCTATGTCTCGGGGTAAACAGTGATAATCCAACTTCTGAACTGTTTGAATATAAATGGAGTCAAGTTAATGGAAAACAAAGTAAGCAAATTAGATGGCACTGAATCGAGTACAACTACATATAATACTATGAAGGTACAAGCTAATAATGGTAATAAGTAATAAGCTACAGCCTATAATTCAGTCTAATATTTTACTAGAAGTATGCTCCAAAACATATTTTAATGTGGAGAGGTGCTGCCAAAGGTTTATGTTAGCCAGACTCATTGAACAGTCTGGCAGTAGTGCAAAAATATTCCCTTTTAAATTTCTTGAGGGAGCCAAACATTAGATCTCAAGTGGTTTTATGTTGTCTTAGAGTTGTCTGCCAGCCAACACTTCTGTGCAAGGACTTCTTTATCCATTTGTAAATCAATTAAATCTTTCTTGTGCATAAATCAATGAAATCAACAAAATTGAACACGATTCGATTCACAAGTTAATGTTGTGTGTTTCTTCCTAACATGACAGACATCCTATAGATACTGTATGGCATTCTGAAGGCATCACATCCAACGTCTGATTTATAATATCTCCAGCTGAATTTATTGTGCAACGCTTTTTAAAAGAGATTTTACATTAAACATATTTGAATCCAACGTCTTCAAGGTTTGTTAGAAGTGTGTGCACCTACACACATATTGGATGAAAATGCCCATTTAAGGAGCAAATACAGTAACAATAACACAATAAGTTATCAGGATTGTTGATGTTTTGGATGCTAAATGTCATCTGCACATTAAAAAGCCTTCATATGAATACAGTAAAGTGCATTTTATTCAATCCTATCTTAATCTTTAAAATTAATTGTGGATTCTATGTGCGTGCAATAATTACTGCTCAAAAAGCTGAAAAAAGTTTGTGTATTGAACTTTAGACAGTAATTTCTTGACTGTATAATCAAAACTGAATTGTTAATATTTAAAACAGTTTGTGAATGTCTACACAACTATAAAGCAGTATACTAACCTGGGCGAGGTGAGTTGGCTGCTTTTATAATCACATAGGCGATCTGGAAAACCTGGAAAACAGAGCGAGTGAAAGGAAATTAATGAAAACCCATCTGTGATCTGTAATACACAAGAACCTTTGGATGCAAAGTTGCTTTCACTTTTTTATTGGAAGGTTTTTTTTTCTTTTTTTAAAATCAATTTTTACAGCAGACCTTGACTCATTCAGGAACATTTGAAAGCATGTGGCAAAAACCTTTCTACTACTAGTAGTGCCCTCTGTTTTGTTGGCCCAGGTAAAACAAAATCTAGTAGTATACTGTCAGTAATAATACAACTGCAAGTAAAAATTCCTCTTCACTCCTATGCCACCATTGCATGTCATTGTGTTGTGTTTGGTCCTCTCTGTACCTTTCTGCAGGTATTCTCTGCCTAGGAGCCATTTGTTTCCAATGTGCAGTTACTGTCCCTAACAACCTGCCCAGTGTTGTTGTTGCTACTTGTTGTTGTCCTTTAGTCGCCTGCTCTTCTTTATCTCACCTCTTTCCACTCACCCCGACCAGTCGAGGCAGATGGCTGCCCACTCTGAGCCTGTTTCTGCTGGAGGTTCCTTCCGTTAAAGTAGAGTTTTTCCTCTCCCCTGTCGTCTATTACTTACTCAAGTGGGATAATTAGATTTTCTACATAATAGTATATATAGTTATATTCCGTAAGATCGGTTTTAGTTAGATTTTTTTAAATACTGAAATAACCAAGTTGTTTTTTCCAATTAAACACAGATTTGTTCATTTGTTTGCTGGCTTTCTTTCACAAACTAGATTGACAGAAATACATACAGACAAGCAGACAGACAGGTACAACCGTAAGGCTAGAGAAAGTAATGCAACCACAGAGTCTGCGGAAGAGGAAAAGGCATTTCAATGAGGATGACCCAATCTAGAAGAGAAGGAGCCACTTTAAAACTGGGGTAGTTTTTCTTCACATCAATGTTTTTGTGGGACACTTTGAGAATCCATAATCTGATTTTAAATAAATGGCTTAATAGAAAATGCTCCAACTTACACATATCTACTCAGATGGCCTCTCCAAACAAGAGGATGCTATGGGTGAGTTTCACTCTTTTCGTACCTTGTATTCAGAGTTTGACATGTTAATAGTGACACAGTCCTGCCATTCTTCAGTGTCAACCACATGAATCAAGCATACCTACATACTGTACATCTGACCATTCTCCACAGAATCTAAAAAACATCAGCAGAGTTTCAGCCGTCTGAGACTCATTAAGAGCCATTTCATTTCATGCATGGATGAGGCCAGACTGTCACACCTTATTTTGCTGTGTGTTGAGCAGGATATAAACATTGACAAGGACAAAGAGGTGGAGTGGAGAAGTGGAGGATGAAGTTTTGAAGAATGAAGAAGAATAGACTTTATTGTCATTGTACAGAGAATACAATTAAATTTTGGGAAATGGACCATGATATGTACGAAGTTCAAAGCATGAAGTTCATCAAGATAACTTTGTTCTGGGGGGGATCATGGACACATACACACAGACTACAGTAAATGGCGTGTTTAGGTTGGCCCTAACATTACTTTATGTTAGGGCCGTGTTTAGGTCACTACCAGTAGTGTTGTAAATGTATTTTATTCAATATTTGCTGCAGACCACTGTGTCTCTTTAATGCTTAGAGAGGTCTTGTCAATCAGCATGATGCTGAGGAGCATCAGTGCATCTAGTTGTGCATAGAATACGTAGATAAAAAAAATAGATATTTTACATTTGTGAAATTTAAAATGAATATCACAAGGGCCCCTTAAGAATACGCCGCTCCTTACGCCGCTCCTTATGTGCAGAGAGTCTAGCTCCATCACTGGGTACAACTATAGGATGTAGGTCAAATGCTAACTTCCTGTCTCTTCACCACAACATCTTTCACCCCATTCATTCCCTCTGTGAATCTTTCTTCTCATGATGTGGGAAGCAGTGTCACATTGCAGCAATTAGAATAGGGAGAAGTTAAAGTGTGTGTGTGAATTTCAGGGTAACCTTATAGCAGTCATTCAAACCCCCTACAAAGAGTCACTGTTACCTGTAGACAAACAGAGGAGGGATGGTGTGTGTCTGTTTTGTGCGTGTATGTGTGTAAGAGAGCTTCCAGCAGTAGCTTGTAATTCAGTGACAGCTTTGGGACAGCTAGGCAGCTCCAGCAGCTAAACATAGATGAATGTAGCTAACTAATGCACTGTGTGTGTGTGCGCGTGCGTGCGTGCCAATGTGTCATACACTGTTTTGATCAGATATGGTTCTGACAAGAGATTTTTCTTCAACACAGCATCAACAAATAAACACACCAATAGCGGTCCTACCAGAAATCACACAGCTGCTATGTAAATATTAATCTGGCATTTAATGTCAAATAGGCAAAGTTTATAGTGAGTTCATATCATGAGCAAATCATATTTCAGCCATCTCTATACGATTTAATGGGTTTTCTTTCAATTCAGTTTATTTATATAGCACCAAATCACAACAAAAGTCATCTCAAGGCTTGATAGAAACAGTTCGGAAAGCCAAGTAGTTGGACAAGACATGTGACAAGCAGCAGACATTCGATAGAAAGTTTGTTTAGTTAGCAGAAACACCTGCCTGTGACAGAACAGTGACATTACTATATGCCACCAGGGTTTAAAATGGAATGATCATGTTAAAGGGGATTGTGTAGCATTTTCAGCAAGCTCAGAAACATTTAGTTGCTTAGTACTAAAGTGTAATGAGAAAAGTTAGAGTGAAACAATCTGACTCATTTATCCTTCAAATTATGAGATCCACTTTGTTTTTCCACTGATGAATAATTCTGCAGTTCTAAAATAAACTTCTGACTCAAATAGCTTATTTTTATATTTCATATCACTTCAGATTGATATGTTTGCGATAATAGAGGAGAGGAGGCAAATTATTCACCAACTTTTTAAAGACTACAAAATTGCATTCATCTCAAGACATAAGTATCTCCTATATTTACATTTCAGGTGATTTAGTCAAAACCATACAAATGAATGTTTTTTCCCCCACATAGTTGCCAGGCATTATATTACAGCCATCTTACATATTTGACAGGAAGTGGTCCTGACATGCCAGGGAATGGCTTTGGCCATATCTGAGCAAAAGCAGCCAAATGCGCAATTAAAATGTTTATTTTAATGCTCAATCGGTCCTTAAACGGACCCCATATCCAGTATGGCTTGGTTGCTTACAATTACATGGACTAAAGAATCCATTTTGTCTCAGTGTGATTTGGACACAGAGACAGCGGTTTTACTGAACAGCTGGTGTTTACAGGCCTTTCACATGGAAACATGTTCAAATATCTCTGGCCTGAAACTGGCATCAAAACTCTAATTCCAGTTAGTACTCCAACCAATTATCAGCCCACAAAATACCAACCCTTACCTAGAAGAGTAAGAATGAATGAATGAGACAGCAAGATTTAAGACATAAAAAGGCACACACAGCAGCAAAATTAGTGTGAAGACTCATTAAAATTTATGGTCACTTCAGATAAAAATGTCTTAACATCTCACTGGACTAATAAAGTAGAGTTTGGCCCCATTCTATTGTGAATCATCCAGTATCTCTGACTGCCAAACTTAGTGCAGGCAAACAAGCAGCAGATATTCAATGGAGCCTATGCAGTCATCTCATCACAAAATCGTTCAGCGTTTCCACTGAGCTGCCACTAAAAACAATTTGGGGAGAAACTTTGAATGCTGCTGTATTTTGAATGACTGTCTCCTGACAGCAAATGCACCAGAACAGTGCAGAATGCAACATTTAACGGAATGATATGAAAATAATATGAAATAATAAAAATAAAAAAAAAAAAGAATTATTGTGTTTGTCACATTGGCTTCAACACTGGAGAGGCTGCAGTGGAATTCAGCATATACAGAAAATGGCCTCTGGATAAAACCGAGAAATGGTGTGTAACAGTCAATTGAAATCCATTCTCTTTAAGTCTGTTTCTCTGTCTGATCTGCCCAAAACACACTTGCACACAAAAATAAAAAAAGAAAACAAATACACACGCACAGACTTGCACATAGACTTGGTTGTAATATAGCCTTAAGCTTTTTAAATAGGCTTTCGTCTGCACAAAACACCAGATGCTGCAATCACTCCCGCATTCTTGCTTAGGCCTGAGCTACTGTCCAACATTACACCACCAAAGTTTCATTGGGTAAAGCAGACGTACTGTAACTTCTTATGAATTAAAATATTTTTCTTGAGCTAAAAGTTCTGACAATTTGCCTAATAATTTCCCATGAACATTTACAATAGGAAAACACAAAATGTCTCCTAACAAATAT
>JAUBNQ010000016.1:14647684-14667520 GCA_032353495.1 Ctenopoma kingsleyae | reverse complement strand
ATATGTCCGTTTTGTATATTATACAGTTATGAGTACAGTTTGGTAAGTAGAGGCTCACTGAGTTATTATGAAGACTGATTTGAAGAAGTGGTGATCTCCAGGCTCAAGCATCAGCATTATTAAGGTTTTTAAGAGTTGCAGATAATGAAAGTACATTGATTGACAACCTCCTTCAGGACCCTGATCATTCTGCCAGATTCTCCACCCACCTCAAGAGAGTAGAGCTGGTACATTATTGGACAACGTAAATCCACTACATTTCCCCATTAACTGCAATTTAACCAAATCCTATCTGAAAGACTGTTGCCATGCAAAACTACTTTAACCCTTCATGGTAAAATAGTCCAAATCCATTAACTAGTAATTTCTTAATCTATATGCATTCTAGTGTCAAAGCCTACAGCAAGATGTTTTCACATAGCAGATATGCTTTCTGGGAATGTTGTTTAGTTGAACTGCTAAATAATAGCCCAATAATAAGTAAAATAAAACAAATATTTAAATGTTTTTAAAAACTATTCAAACCTTTAAATTAAACCTCAAAATCAGCAGTAATCCTTAACTCTTTTCTATAGTAGAGGATTGTTTTGTTTTTTTTTAATTTTTTATGTGAATCTGAATGAACAATTCTTCTAAAAATGAAGAACATACAGAAATCAACTCTTTCAATCTTTATAAAACACACACTACACACCCCACCGGTAAAACACGTGGAAACTCAACTCCCATGCTTTCTCATTATTTAGTCCTTCCGTCCAGAGAGCCTCAATAATAAGAAAGGAAATGAGGGTGGTGATGTCACAGTCGATAACCTCACACATACACAGTCAGTCATTTTCTGACCGAGATGACTCTGGTCGCAAGGGAAATTCAGCACACTGGAGGGTAAATAGATTTTTCGTTGGACTGATCAAGACTCTCACAAAACATACACACTAAACAACTGAAGGATGCACATATTCATACAGTCACACACCGACATTAATAGTAATGGTTTAGACCAACACATTCTCATCCCACTGCGTCACATAAAGGCCCTTACCACTTGGCATCTCTCTTTGACGCCATGGAATGACAGCAGCTGCTTATGAGACCTCTTGTCATGAGCACAATTATAATCGGTTACGCAGTGGAAACATCAGTCCGATTGATTTTACGCACAAAGACAACTGGGTTTGAGTTAGGGACTACTTCCTGAAACGGGAACATTTTCAAAATTTGCTCTGCCCTTCACAACTCTCTACAAGGTTACTGTAAAAGCCTTCCTTCATTTCTCACTCAAATTGGTGATTTTCCACATGCTTTAAGAAAAACAAGAGATCATCACTTCATAAATGATAGAGTGAACTGTAGATTTGTGTTGGTCTTTTATTATTCATGAGTGAAACAAGAAATATATGCAGAAATAACATGCAATCTTGCATCTTATGTATATTTTGATTATTTTATTTTACATTTTTATTTTCTTATTTGATTCTCTGTTTAGTTCTGTGTTTGTGCAACACTGCTCTACGTGCCTCAAATTGCCCCTCAGGGACAAATAAAGTTTTTTGAATTGAATATGACATGAACAACAAACAGGCACTTGGTCAAATGAAAACTAACAATTACAATTTTATAGTAAGATGGACAACTTCTGCACTGAAATAAATACACAATACAGTGCTATGAACATGGCCATTAAGTGAGGATGATCGTATGACAACTGGCTCAGCAGGTCATCACCTAGAAAAACAGGATATTAAAAAGCTTTTAAAGATGCTTGTGATAAATGGCCCACATTGTTTTTCCCCATGACTACCTGTGACCCATTTTTATATTTTCTATTCATTTTACCATTTATTTCCAAAAAGCTTTGACTGTATGTGAAGATGTGTGTACACGTCACCTGCTGTAAACACTAATATTAAAGGTCAGAAGTGAGTGAGACAGATTGTGTGGGAGCAAATGTGCGTGTCTAGTTATGTGAGACCACTTTGTTCACAAACATGAATATGTATTCTACAGATATTCATCTCTCTATAATTTCTTTATTAACATGTGACTTACGGACCTGAAATACCAGTCCAGAGATATTACCGTGTTATTTCTCAGTGGTGGCTGGAGTAAGTCTCCTTCCTCTAAATCCAGTTCATTTCCTTGTTAGTTGACGTAATATTTACTTACTCAGGCTTTTGTTTAATGGATGCTAAACTGTTATTAAAGAGGCAGCAAAGCCCAAGTTATTTTGTTTACTCTACACATGATTACATAGAGTAGTGTTGGTATGACAACGAGCTTTTGGCAGTTTGGGTTTAAAAGTTTGGTTTAGCTGAATCTTGACCCCCCCGCCAAATCATGACAAGATAGAACCGTTCTGAGTGACTTTGTGTACGTATTATGTACGTGGTAGTGACCATAACACTAATAATTGTCAGGGAAGCTAACGGCACTGGTAGTAGGTTGATTTTAAAAATGTGCATAGGTGACAGATTTCTCGAAATCAGTTTGTTAAATTACAAACAATTGTTTTCCCATCATTCTCTGACTTCTCCCATGCCGTTGATGTGCCTGTCACATAAGGTACATCAAATAAACTTTTCATGACCTTAAGTCCCGGACTCCATTTTATTTTCATCACATCTACTGTATGTAATTATAATCTGGCAGTCTAATCTGTCTAAACTAAACATCCTAAATCATCTCATGCCAGTACAAAGCCCCTCAATCACTAATATCATTGCCAGGGAAAACAGAAGGTCATTATTTAAAGAGTGACATGCATGCTCATGAAATGATTGATCACAAAGTTGGTTAAACTAATTTAAGTACTGCTGAAGTTATAGCAAATAACTTAATGCCTTGAATGACAAAAATAAAGTGATCATTTAAAAGAGTTGTACACTAACTTTAAATAATTGACTAACTGAATTTAAGTTTTTGACTTTAAGGATCAGTAAGATCTGCACCAACTGACATTTATCAAAGTTTCTTCCACTGGCTTACTGTATAGTGTTACCATATATTTATATACAGAGTAAACTTTCTCAGATGTAGGCAGCTGCATGGTCCATTAAGGTCATTTTAACATTTGCTGCACCCATGTTGCTTTTACATTGCTCTCACCAGTGTCTTCCTAGTTTTGTGTTATCACAGCTGGCTGCATATTTTCACATAAGCTTTTAATTCAGCTTAACTTTATTAACCAGCTCGTCCCCGTGGAGTTTTGTCACTTCATTAAGAACTCAAATGCAACACCACAACCCAAGTAAGATGCATTAAAGGATTTAATGACATAATGGGAATAATGCAGATACAGACCAGACACAATGGCTGGTAGTAGTTCACATGAGTGTGGTGGGCGAGATGGCTGACAACAGTTGAGGAAAATACTGCCAGGTGAGATGGCAACAGGTAAGTGAAGGTAAGTAACATGTGGCTCATAAATTGGCATTTCACAGTCAATAGGAAAGTCTCTTCAGAAGTAGCAGTGCAGATTACTGGTAAGTATGGCAGGATACCAGAGTCACTTAACAGGTGAGTAAATTGACTATAAAGAAAAATAATCAGTGTGGAGCAAACAAACATTTCAGAGTTCATGTCTTGGATAGTTACCAGTTTACATGAGGAGCAAACAAGGCAGGCAGGGACAGACTCAGCAAAGTAATCCAAGTTCAGCAACAAGGAGAGCAAACAAAACCAAAATGTCCCAAGTCCAGAATCCCAAAATGGATGCCATCCAAAGAAGTCCAGTAACAGATAATAAAAATGACGCTATGAAAAAACTAACAAAAAAGGAGACGAGACCATAAAATTCCAAAGTACACTGGTAGAAATTGCATGTGGTTGGCTTATATACTGACGCTGATTACAGTGATTGAGCTGCAGGTGAGTGGGTGGGTGGAGCAGGGTGGGGCAGGTAGAATTGGAGGGAAAATAGAACAAAAGAACTGGGAGGAGCTAAGTAAGTGACCAGGCATGCCAAAATGAGGAGACTTAGGATGAATATGACCAGGCAGGGGTAAAATAGAGACAGTGAACAGACAGAGAGCAGAACAGTGACAGTTTTCTAACAATCACCCTGTGCCTCCAGGAAATAAGGTGTGAGATGTCAATACAGTTTCCTCACAAGTGTGTGTCTGTGTTTCTACCTGTTTCAAGTCCAGCGTGATAGTCACGTAGTGGTACTCCATTCCATTTTGTATGGAGGGACTTTGCCACCAACGGTTGGTCCCATCTATGGCAAATTCTATGGGATGCTGCTCTGTACGTGCACACACATAGAAAGAGATAAAGCAGTATGAACGCAAGGGCATGTCAACTGTCTTATATATGTAAACAACACTTTTCAACCACTAAATCCCACATTTCAAAAGAACATTTTCTACCTACAAAAAAAAACAAAAAACATAACAGATTTTATTTTCACTTCTGAACAAAAAATGTCACCCTATTTCCAGAATGAACCCCTGGGACACACAATAGTTAATGAAGCATTGTATGTATTCTGTGTGTAGAGGATTGTTGTGTTGTGACTTTTTGTCATTTTTGGGAGCGTATTTTTAAGGGAAGATGTGGTATTTCACTGTGACTGGCAGCCGTCAATCATCTGACTGCTTAAATGTGGCATTTCTGTTAAAAACCATGGCAACTATCACTAGTAAGATGCAGAGGCTGCTTTGGAAAACTTCCTTTCCCTGTTGTCCTCTTTTAAATACCATCCTTCCAATCTACTCTTAATTATTTACATTTCTTTCTGAAGCCAAGAATAAAAGTACATTTTATTTTTTCCACTGGAAATACATAAACTATGTAGAAAATTATAAAATCATATCCTGTTATTCATTAAGCCCAGAAATCAGTTAATTAATCTGTTAACAAGCAATGTGAAATATTTTTTGTAATTTTTGGAAATAGACTTATTCACTTTGTTTTCAACGTTTCCAAGGGTTAGATGAAAATATATCTATCACTGTAATTCCTGTCCATTAAATATGGAACCAAGAAACCAGAAGCATTATCTGTAGTTAGGATAGCATGACATAAAAATTTGTGGCTGAGGCAGGCTCTTTCTAAAATTATAAGACAAAAAGCCTCCTAAATTTGACATTAACATGTTACACCTCTAAAAAACAACAATTTCTCGACCATTTCTTGGTATGTTTGACCGGAACCTCATGATTACCACATGACTCCACAAAGTATTTTTCAGTTTTATACTTTTTATTTTATGTGTGGATTAAACAATTAGGGCCCCAGAAACATATTTTTTAACCTACAGACAGAGCCAGGTTAACCATTTCCATCTGGTCCATCTTTCCATCTTTTTCTCTCACCTCGGTTGAATAGCTGAGAAACTCAACTGGCTGGCACAATAACTATGTTAAAATGAAGAAACTAGATTTTGTGGCTTACTAACTGGACAGTTAGTGACTCTGGGGTTTTGCTGACCTTATAATCACTGGTTGCTAGTAAATGACTGATTCACTGACTGATGAAGAGGTTGAGTGTCTGAGCAGTTAACTGAATCATTGACTGACAAAATAACTGTCTTGTTAGCTGTTTGAATTATGATAGCAGGTTAATTTAGCATTGTCGTCTTGTCACTTTGTAATTGATTCCTCATTTCATTTGATAATTATCAATTCAAACGAAATGATTGGTTAACATCTGGCCAATTTGGTTCAAATTAAATAATCTAGCATGATTAATTACTGTAATCACTATGCCAAGTTGTGTGTGTGTGTGTGAATCCTTACCAAATGATTTTGTACTCCTTTGGTTGCAGATTTGACACTGAGGGTTTCTAACAGGCTGGCCTGGCACATGTTCTACCAGTTTACAGAACAACTCTGGACCCACTGAGCCACAGGTAGCATTAGCTGTTATATCTGCCATGGACGCCAGGTTCAGCACTGCTGGAAACAGTCCTGGGAAGAAATCACACAGGCAATAAAACACATTAAACACACAAGCAGATAATGAAACAAAAATAGCTATATGTATTAAGTACTGATGTCTGCTACACGTAAAGGTGCAACTTTCTAGAGTGCACAAAAAAAGAATGACAGAGTTTGATATTTCCAAAAAATGTCAAGCAATTCCTTTAAATTCACAAAAAATGTCAAAGATATACATACAGTAAAATTGGCATGTGAATAGAGAAATTACAACTCCTAATGGTATAGTCAGAGCATCAATAGACACAGGTTCAGGTCTGTTCAGAGCAGTTCATGAGACCAGGTTGTCTTTTTTCTTCAAAGCAAAAGGTCTGAATTGCCAGATGCTACAATGAGGGTTATTAGGAACACATTGCACTCCCTGCTTTGCACTTTTTTTTATTTCAAATCATTAAAATTGACAGTTTTCCATGTAGTCTTTTTCAGTGAGAGCCAGCAAATGCTATATCTGTTGTACTGAGGTTATGACTAATTAGCCAGGAACATGAGGGGGAGGGCAGGTGTTTTATATCATCCAAGTTAGTTAATCTGGGTGTATTTTTGGTACAGTCTAATGCAGTTAACATAATTTACCCCTCACAGATATTGAGAGCCATGTTCAGTTCATTTTTGGATAAAAGAAGCATACAGAGAACATTTTTGGCCAGCCTTCAAACTGTGCAACAGACTCTCAGCTATGTAATGGTACAATATCAAAGGACTGTTAATTTGCATTATGTTGCTCGGGCAATTATTTTTTTCACTTCCTGTCCATGGATATTTTTCACAGCTAGGGCCACAGAATGTAAACCAAGGAAACCATACATTATGAAAACACACTGATAATCATAGATTTCATACTGTAGGGAGTCATCAATAATGGTTTGTTATGTGTTGTCTCCTATTTTATGTTTACACCCCTTCTTTCTGGTTGTCTTAAACAAAATCATCCAGGAAGACATGAACATAGAGCTAATGTCATAAAATCCTCACTGTCAAAATCGCTATGAGAAAAGCAGTCAATTGAAAAAAAAGTGTGCAAGGAATGAGCTATAACATGGACCATTGAGCATCATTTTGAGCCACAGTGACAGTACAGCAACAATTATTTAGGTTATTTGCCATTTATTCTGTTGTCTACCTTATCTATTCAACAACACATTATGTCACAACACAAATGCAGCATTTGGCTGCACTTAATCTGTAGTTCTGCAGCTTGGAGGCATGCTCATCTGTGATGTTTCAAAGTACATGCTTGTAGAACTTACTGGAAAGCTCAACATACACATGGTTCACATTTCCTGGCTGGAACAAAATACAAACACACAAATCCACAATATTACATCAGACATCCTGGTCCTGCGTTAAGGTCACCACTTTTTATAGTCAAACAACATGTGCACTAATACGCAAACATAAACACAGATGCAAATAAGTGTACAATAACTGTACACAAAGGAGAGAGATGGAAGGAAAGAAGAGATGGAAGAAGAGAAAAAAATGTAAGAAAAAACAGAGAAGCACTTGTGAAAGTGTGGACAGTCACTCTGTGTGTGTCCAGATAAGTCCAGCTGTTTGGCCTGATGTCAATGCTAACGAATTGTGAACATCTGAGACACGCAAAGACTAAGTATTCTCACACAGATATTCATATCATAACACACTCAGTCAAACCCACACATCTCCAAACGCTCTCAGTAATGACATCTGAAACTTTACACCACTTACTGTAGGAAGCCAAGATTTTCATAGCAGTGTTTTCACAAAAGCTAAGTTCTCAACATATAGTAAAAGCCTGTGTAGCATGCTTGGACAATTCTGTCCATTGTAATGTAGTGTGTAGTGGTAAAAAAAGAAAAAAGAAAAAAATGTGAGAAAGCGAGTGCACTTTTTAGCTCATTTATACACAGTTTGAGTAGTGAAAACAAAAACACAACATTTAAGTCAATACCAAAATTCTGAAAACTTCATGTTTACTGTGTTTCTCTAGGTACCAGAAGTACCTCAGTAGCTGTCATAGAGTGTGATTTCTCCAGCACTGACAAGCTCAGCAAATAACTTTCTGTGTAGTCTGAGCTATGTATTATTATATAGAGTTTTTTTTTTTCCATACTTCCACCCTTAAAATAGTTTATTTATTTGCAATGGTACTGAAACTGGTAATGAGTTTGTAATGACTGTACAATTTCAGTGGTACTGGAAACAAATTTGAGGTACTGTGACATCCCTAGTGACAACAGATAAAATGATAAAACTCTTAAATAAAGTAACAGAAATCATACACAAATGCCTACTGGATCTCTCCAGAATCAAACATGTGCACCTTTTTGATGTCAATTTTCCTTTAATACAAGATTAAAACAGTTTCTTTTATGCACACATTTTTCATGTACCTTCTCCACACTGTTTGGAACTAATTAAATCAAGCCAACATCCTGCTTTTTAGAGGGTTTTGATCCACAACCTGGAAGAAGTCCCCCGTCCAGATACAAATGTGCGTAGGAACCTGTGCAATCTTTGATAACATATATTCTAATATTTAATAATACATCATTTTGCCTTGATTTGAGAAGGCTAACACCTTAAGCTTCCTATGAATTCTCTGTGTCTGGTTTACAGAATTAGGAAGGAATTTAAAAGTGTATTTCTTTAAATTTAAACCACATATTTTGGTTAGCACCCCACTGATATCTCTTTCAACAATTTGACAGATATTTCATTTCCTTTTCCTGAGAGTGTTGCTTTGTCTTAGTCACAATAGAAGCAGTTGATTGCATCAGTTTAATGATTATCCAAACCATGTGAGTCTTCCTAACACATTGTAGGATGCACTTCTCAAAGTACAGCCTTATAATCAGACAGAATAACCATTTCATTCTACTGTCCTGTTTGATTTTTTTGGTTCATGTTAGCCATTGTCAGGTCGCTAATAAGGACTGATTTTGTCCTAACCAGTCAGTAGTTAACGCAAGCGATGCAGTGACAGATGCTAGAATATGTAATATATAATAACTTTTAGGATTACTACTGCAATGACACATCATCAGCAGGGTAAAACTAACCTGTCTCACAACTGTCATATCAATTTCAGAAATATGCTAATTTAAATCTTGCTTTTTCTGCAAGTCGACTTACAAAAGCTATAGGCTTCAACTAGGACCACAGCTATTAATTACACACAACACCAGACGTATGTGAAATCAGTGGGTGACGATTCCGAGATTTGGACTCTCAATGCTGACATCACACAGCTCAAATTAAGTGGCTCAGTAAAAAAATAACAAACAAAAACAAATAACACTAACAAAACACACTTCATAATTATCGTGGCACAAACACACTGAATAAAGACAGAAGCAGCAATATGAATGACTGACATCAATTCATCTAAATTTTCTTTCTAGATTTTCATGGTTACTTTGCGTTGATGTTGGGTGTCATAGCAACTTCCACTAAACATCAAAATGACTTCTTGGGCGAATCTAATCATGTGTTTGACTAACTTTGGCTATAAATAACAGTTTTTCTCTCTTGACTTTTATATGTGACAATAAGGTGAGATAACAACAGAGAAATGAAGAGGGCTAGATAAAGACAGGGTTTAGATTTCAGATTCCCTGAATGACAAGGACACAATGACTGTCTGCCTATGGCTCTACAGCTCTCTCTCTCACACACTGACACAAACACACACACACACACACACACACACACACACACACACACACCGGTTCATCACCTTCCATTCTTTTCTCTATGCTCTGATAACCATGGTAACCTACCTGTCTGTGTGTCTGTCTCGGTCTCTCTATCCCCCCGATCTCCACACCGGGAACCAGATATCTCCAAGGATTTACTGCCATACTGGCTCTAAATTATAATACTGTCAAAATGTAGTAAACCAAAGTCAACCAAATGAAAGGTGTGAAATATCCACTGATCAAAAGGCAACATCTCTAGTAAAGCTTTTTGAAATTATTTACCATGCATAATATTACACTAATATATCATCTGGGAATTAGTACTTTTAATGTGTAAAAAACTTCACACTTTTAATGTGTAAAAAATAACAGTTATAACCTGTTATTACATGACCTAATCAATACTAAAGACACGTAATAAAAATCATCTCGATAACAACTGATCAAATTTCCTTAAACACCAACCAAGTGAGCAGACCATGTCCTCAAGACTTATTTCTTGTCTCTGTTTGTACTTCACACCATGTAATCGTGTTCTTGAGTTAAATAATTAATAAATGAATCATTTAAATATTTATTCAACAAAGTAAACTCTTCTTTCTCCTCCTATCTTCACTTGACAAGTCACAAAACTCTGCAGATATCTTAAGGAAAACACAACATTAAACCACATACTGAGTGGCTGAACTGAATTAAATCCAGATCCACTGATGTATTTCATTTAAAATAAAAACCTGCTTTGCAATTCCATCTACATATATGTAGTGATTACAGACTGAGGATGCTGAAGCTTGCTACACATCAATTTAGTAAAATGGACAAAAAGACACCGGTGTGAAAGGAGAAAGGAGACAATGTCCATGTTGACCTGATTTCCACAAGCCTAGGGTGACAGCAAATTTGTTTTGTTGCATAAATGATTCTTATTATATTATGAATAAAACTTTATTTGCTTTTTCTGTCATGGTAGAGAATGACTCTGCACTGCTTTCTCTGCTCTGTGCGTGTATGTGTGATGGATGTGTTATTGTTGAGTTTTGAGGCTAGATGTATGCTTGATGGAATAAGAAGAAGGTTGAAAAGGACAGGATCATCTCTCTCTGTGTTGCTCTCTCTCTCTCTGTAGCTTTCTCTGTTTCTCCCTCCATCCTGAATAGTTTGGGGGTGAGGTAGAGAGAGCTCTAAAGGAGGAAAAGATAGAAAGATTGATGGAGAGCTAGAGATGGATGGAGGGATTTTCAGAGAAAGATAGAGTGTTGTTTAAAAGGGTCAGGGCCAGGAGAGGAATGAGAGATGAGACTGCGATAATCCTGTATGCTTACACAAACACACACACATACAGGCAAGAAACCCATATATACAGATTTCTGCACACAGAAGGATACAAAAGCACCTCCTCATGTAAATACACATGCAAACATATACACTCTAATGTGTTTTGGGCAATTATTTCTAAATCCCAACACATGACCAAAAAATATGTACAATTAGAGGTGTGTGATATGTATTATCTACAATAATGTGTTCCTTGTTGTTGTTTCTTGCTTGTGTGAACTGACATTATGTCAGTCACTCTGCAAAAAACAAAAACACCATTTAAGAGTCCACATATTGACTGCTTCATATAGTTTAATAGGATAGACTACTGCATTTACTCACTGAGTGTGTATGCATTGTATAGTAAAGGTGTTACATAGTCATCACGCCACAAGGTAAGCAAGCATAGCTGCTTAAAATACATGCATGAAGTTAAAAATGGAAGAACAAACCACACAGACAAAATACAGATACCACCACACTGTTACGTTTAATTGCTAGACACCAATCATCCTCATTCACATGGAGCTGGTTTTGCTTCCCAAATGCGAGCTAACCACTGCACAGAATGTGAAAAGCTTTATTTTAAAGGATTCAGCTGTCCGCGACAGGCCTACACCACCCAAGGTACCAGCACAAAAGCAAACTCAACAAACTTCAGTAGAATCATTCTGCAAATAAAGTGTCTTATGACAACAAAATGACTGACATGGTGCCACTTCAGCACTTTTGAATTATTTAGACCCAAGATACACAGCCTGGTTAAAAAACATACAGTGCAGCAACTCTGCCTAAATTGTATGAGTCATGTTGTCATGCAAACTCTGGCACATAAACTGCAGCAGGTCATCAATAGGCAGGGGCTGGTTTCAAGGTATTTCAAAGTAAACCAAGGTTTGATAAAGCCACGGTTTCAAAACCACTAAGACCACTAACAATAAATTCTATAGGGTTATTACTGAGGAACATAACATGACTAATTAACAAACAAGCAGCAACTAGTGTTCCCCCAACGTTACTTCATAGAGCAGAGAAGAGCAAAGAAGTACTAACGTTCTGTGAAATTAGTACTTTTACGTTAGTACCATAATTCAATTTCTATCGCATCTATAGTTTAGTCTTCCACCACCTTGTGAAGTCTATCTAACAGTCTGCTGGCTCTCATATTCCTGCAACACACATAGCACAAGTGAGTGAGGGTGTGTAAAGTAAACACACAAGTCAACACACATTTATGTGTATGTCTGCATCAACACTGAAATGACTCAATATTATAGCATTCTTTGAAATTATTCTTTGTAGCAGTAGCAACAGTAGTACGTGTGTTTTTACATAAAGTCAGTTATTTGTTTACATTTATGTTTAATCCAGTACTATATATGTCACTAAAGCACACACATTTTTGCAGCACAGTTAACTTGTTACAGATACTGTAGTACCGTGAAACCGTGATATTTTTGCTTGAGGCTATCATACCAGCCCATGCCTGACAAAATGGCAGAAAATATGTAGACATATTGCACACACCAATGTATAACACGCCTGTACACCCCACTCTCACATGAATTTCAAGCCTATTACATCCTGAACCCATCCTCAGCTTTGCAAATATCTCTCCTGGAAAACTAATCTACTCAAATATGCTGTAAACATCTGAAATATGATTTTTCTATTGTGGCTGAGCGAGAAAATGGCATTTTAACTATTTAACAAGGACAGAAGAAATCAAAGCATGTCACATATTAGTTCGTACAGGTGAATCAACACTGGTTGTGTCTGTTGTCACACTCTCAAGATCACAGCTTAATTATCTTGTTGAGATGTGGAGATCTAACCTCTTGTTACAACAAGGAAACTAAAATAATTTTCTTGAGCTCACAGTTACTTGCTTTGAGATACTGGCTCAGTATAGCACAGTAAAATATCAATGATCCTTCAAACAAAACAGCCATTGTTTTTTGGGTGAATTGTAACAAGCTCACAAGGCTTGTTTCTAATCAAAGTCCTGTAATAATAACTGAGCCAAGTTATGAATCAGTTATAAATCACAATATGAACAATATCTATCTAAATCTCATTATCAAGAAATTAAGCTGTAATTCTGAGATAAGAGTATTGAAGAACACTGATAGAGAAGAAGATAAAGTGGTTTATGATAAGGGTTAGGGTTTTATTAATTTATTTTTATATTACCTTGCACTCATTTCAAATCATAATTATGTTGCCATATCATTATATAAAACCTTATCTAATTTTTAAAATAAAATAAATAATTTTTTCTCATAATCATGACCTAACTTCAGATGGAGTTACAATCCAACAGGAGTAATTATTTGCTGGTTCAACATAATAAGACACTAAAGTACCTCAAGACATTCAAATAAATAACACCAATAATGCTATACTTTAAATTTAGTCCCCAAATTTTTAAAGGCCCCTTGAGGCACCAAGGGTTAGGGGTTTAGTGTCTTGTTCAGGGACAAATGGACAGCAATGGAGGGGGAACTGGGAAGCAAATCACCAACCCTGGGGTACGTAGACTGTCCTACCAACTGCACCTCGGCCACCCATGGCATTTACTATTTAGGAATTATAGCCAAAAATCATAAAAATCCTGTCACTGTTCAGATACTTCTGGGCCTAACTGTATATTATATACAAAAATCTGTCTCTTGTCTCATATTGCTATGTCTGCCTGCTGCTCAGTATTATCCTGCCACACCTGTGTCGTGTATAAATATGTACTTTTAGATTTATTGTTATTGCCTAACTGGTACGATAACAGTTAGAACAAAAACATACATAAATCTGTCCTTTTGTTTCCCTGTCTGTATCTCTGACTTTACATCTGTTGGCTGTTCTGTCGACGTCCCGAGGCTTCAGGGAAAGCTGAAATGAAACTAAGTCAACATCCTGATCTCACTAGGACTTCCTGTCCTAGGAGTCGTGTGTGTGTGTGTGTGTGTGTGTGTGTGTGTGTGTGTGTGTGTGTGTGTGTGTGTGTTCATGCGTGTTGTGTTCCCCTCAGAAATTAAGCTTCCAGGGAAAATGCAAGCAAGCGGTCACCCTGACTTGAAAGAGAGCAATGAATGATTGTTATTGTGCAAAGAAACTAAAACGTGGGACTGGGATAGTTGGCTGGTCAGGAGGGTCAAGACGGCATGCCATGTCTCTTCATGATTTTGCACAGCAAAGCCTCTGTCTATCTTCTTCCCACATACCATGTGTACTTGTTGTAATAACAATGTCTTGAAGATGTGGTCTCCCATAGTGATGACAGCAAAGACTCTAGGATTAATGTTATAATAACATAGTTCACATCATATTAACTCCCATTACAAGCAACACCAACTCTGACTTGAGTCTAAGTGGTTTCATCTATGAATCATAATTGCTAAAACTAGTACTTTGAATATAAGACCTCACAGACCATCAAGCACTGTACATGTTGATGTTTCTCTTTGTAATTGCCACCCACTTTCAGGAAATTAGAGACCCAACTGTTGCTCTTTTCCAGATGGCCACAGAGTCATCACATAGAAGACGAGGGAGAGTTGTGTGCTTTACGTGGGTGCATGTGTGTATATGGTTGTCTGTCTTTGTGTGTCGGTGTGTGTGCGTTTAAATGTATGATTTTAGGGTTAACAACCTTTAGGTTAGAATTTGAAATTTGTGATGGCTAAGGTTGTGCCAAAGGACTGTGCAATGCATTAGCCCAAAGTATGTTCTCACAACTATGAGAAAGACAAATGTGCATGTGTTTGTGTGTTTCGTGTATCGTTGTCTTGGCAAATGCTGTCCTCTTCCAGACACTCATAAACTCAGACTAAACAGGAAACCACAAAGTTATAGACAGTTAATCCCCTGCTTACACACACACACACACACACACACACACAAGGTCAATAAACCTTGTCTGTTGGAGGCTATAATGATCATTGTGCCCCAGACTGAAGGGTCTCTAAACTGTCTCCAAGGAGGTCCACTGGCCCTCTCTGCAGTCAAATTAATTTTACAGACTAGAATGTGGGCTAAATTACGACACTTACCAGTTTATAATGTAGGGATATTTAGATTTATATTCAGTATTTAGTCATTTGACAGATGCTTTTCTCCAAAGCAACTAACAAGTGAGGGTAAAGGCAGGCAAACAGCCAGTCAGGGAGAAGACACTGAAGGAACCCAAAGTGTTTCAGGGATATGGGAGGCCTTTCACAATTACTTGGCCTACTCAAATTAAGTATTTGGCCCCAGTAGTTGGCTACCTGTGCTGGTTGCGGCCGGGGGTGTTGAGTCGATTGAAAAGCCGATTTCTATTGTGGCGATTAGAGCACAGACGTGCTCAATGCACCAGGCATGTTTACAAATGGAGCGCAGACGACAGACTCTGCCAGTCTTTTATTTTGAAAAGCCGGAAAATTCCGGTCTGCGCTCCATTTGTAAACATGCCTGTGATTGTTTTAAAATAACAGACTGTGTCGTGTGAAAATGGAAATAAAATAATTATTTTCTATATCTGCGGCCCGGTGCCAAATAGAGGTTTCTAGAGGTTTCGCTTGGGCTTTCACGTCTCTCTCCGCGAGTTTGCTTCCCTTTTCCTTTAGAGCCAAATACAAGTAAAAACCTTTTGTTAGAAATAGTATCTGAACAATACACTTGTCTTAGTATCAATATTAACTATGTGTTTACTGTAATTTTCCAAGCTAGTGCCATTTATCATAACCCAATCGCATACTGCAATATTGATCTCAATAATCGCAATATGACTTTTTTCCCAAATCGTGCAGCCCTAATGTAATGTAAATGGATATTATAAAAATGCACATTCAAATCTAACCAACTACAAAGCCTAAGCAATGTCATAATAATCCATGGATGTGTATATCAAAACCAGTAAATTAAAAGCAAACCTGCAAACCTTTGTCAGCACTATACATGGAAAAGCAATGATGCGATCTAGAAAATGTGAAGTTCTCCACACTATGAAAAAACTTTCAGGAAATAAAAAGGGGGAAAGGCGGAGACAGAGAGCATGTTTATGCACAATAATTCTTGGATAAGTGGTTGAAGTGATTTAGCTGAGCTCAGACCAAGCAGCAGTAAATCTATCCTGCAATGAACCAGCTACACTCTCTCTTTCTCTCTCTCTCTCTCTCTCACACACACACACACGCATGCACGCGCACAGACACACACACAATATGGGTCCATACCTGATGAGGTAGTGACAAGGACTTTACTAAATCATCCACAAGTACCTCAGAGACAGACATTTGAGAACAAACTCATCAGTGCTACCTTTGGTTAGTACTTATAATCCAGCGTGTAGCCAAGGCCACAACACACATACACATACTGATATATATACACAAACACACATACTCACAGGCAATGAAAACATGCCAGTGAGCAGATTTACAGGAGAAAACAACTTGACCTGCGGCCCCAGAGAGATTTATCACTGGTAGAGGATCTAATCTTCTCAAAGCTACAATGACTAAAGTCTTCTCACAACCACACAAAAATAAAACTGAACAGAACAGAAAAGAACTGATTATAATAGACTAGATTTCTTGGGAAAAATCAATTTGGAGATTTATCTTTAGCTCAGCAATTGCTCCTCCTTGCACTGCTGACTACTCCTGCTTTAAGTCAAAAGTGCTCCCTGGAGATAAAGTCATGGTTCACTGACTGTTCAGACGTTGAGAGGATGTATGTGGCCTTTATGTTATAGGAAAGCAAAACAATGAAACAACTTGACCTCACAGAAGCTGAAACTTTCCCAGTCGATGTTAACGTTGCACTTACAGTACATAACTGCAGTAACAGTATGAACACCATTTAAAAACAGTCTACAGTTTTGGCATTAAAAAACATCAAACCTCCAGATGGGTGAGGTAACAGAGAGTCTATCAAAAAGAACAAAATGTCTACTCGATGTTTTTTCTCCCAACCAGCCAACCGTGCCATGGTAACTGAACATTTTTCACTGCTGATTTGATTCACTGATCAAAATGTTCTAATCAAAAAATTATTATGAATAGTGATTAAAAGCCAAAGGGAAGGTTCTTTTCAAAATTATAATTACATATGATTGATGCTGCTTAAGGCTATAAAACATCCATGTATTATAGTGTAAAATTCCATATAACCAAAACCAAGTCTTTTTCATCTACTGTATGTGTCTTGTACAATCATGATTTACGTCTCTTTAAAAATATGTAATGTGAAGAAATAATTTATACTAGTAAAATGCCTTTTTTAATATCGAACAAATGCTTAATAGTGATACAGATTGGATATTTCTCTTCTGCAAATGATTATTGTGTCACTAAAATGTCTGTTTTTGAAAAACCGTTGATGCATGTTGTTGTGTTTTCAGGTTAGGGTTAGGTTTGGTTAACTGTTAAAAGTTAAGATACTTTTCTAAACCTTGTCTCCTATAAATGATGTTCCTATGCAACTAAACTGCAATTGCAATTACATTTTGTAGAAAATAATCATTACAAGTTGCAAGGAGGTGTTTGGTGTGGATGGAGGGCATACAAATTGAATAATTTACAAACCACACACCTGAATTTGAGTCCAGAGTACTGTGTGAGGTTGGGCCTAGGTGAGAAAAACACTTTGTTTAGAGTTAGTTAGGCTTATCTAAACTTAAACTTTGTTGGAAACCAATGCAATGTACAGAGAGTGGGGAAAATATGGTGTGAAAGGGGGTGAGTGTGAATGTCTGATGACTAGAGACTATGTATGTGGGACATTTTGTGTTTATGTAGATGTATACTGGGAGTTTGTGGGTTTTATTTGTCAGGTCAGGAAATATCACAGCAGGTGGGGTCACAGGAGATTGTGGATAATTGAAAATCCAGATGGATATGCATGAGCTTCCAGGAAAAAACTGTTACCATGGAGATCTACACCGGACACACAAGCCACAACACTCATATTGTTCATCTATGTCTGTAAATCTCTCTTATTCTTGCTGTTTCCACATTCTCCTCTAACTTCCATCATGATTTCTTCCCCTCGTCTCTTGGCACTTCTCTATTCTCCATTAAGAACTTATGACTTATGAATGACGCTGAAAGAGAAAGGAAACACTTTGTAGTTGGCTAAATACTAGAGTGGGCAGGTCCATGGGGGCCAATCCAAAAAATATGTACAAAAGGAACAGCCAGTAGTTATGACTAATATTCACCGTACACGCACTCAGCTGTTCTCTCTGGGGAACAACTTCTTCACAATAAGAGAGCATGAAAAGCTAGCCATCAGAGAGACTGATGGAAGCTAGAGTTGCTGTCATTAGTCTCTCTGTTGTAGTGTAGAGATAGATGTAGATACTGTAGAACTAGGATCTTAAGATCGGCTCAAACAGTTTTACAGTCTGTTGACAGCAGACACTGCCCACATTCTGAGTCAACTCCGATAACATCATTAAACGAAAACACAAAACAGATTTTAGACCTTGTTCACTTAGAGGCTTTCTGTGCGAATCTCAGTCAGATAATTTTATATGCATGTTAAAAATCTGTTTGCTATTTACTAAAATACTCATTTCTGAGTGCTAGAGTGATCATTCAAGTATCAAAAAAGTAAGTAGACTTTTATAAAGTCTCTTTAGTCTTTTATCAATTGTACTGCATCAAATAGTTTTACATTTTATATTTTTACTTTATTTTCACTGGTTTCCCAGTCATTTCTAAACCTCTTTGAAAAACCCTGACCTGTACAAACTGTCTGACTTACTGATGAATGACACACTACAACCAGTGTCTGTGCAGTTATGATGTCTTGTTCTTATAAAAGCCCTAATATGCAATATTGAATCCCAAAAGCTGATTTCTTGCTCTTTTGCCTGTACACATGAGGTCAGAAGTCAGGGTCAGCTACAGTGCAGCAACAGCAGGGGATAATACAGAACGTTTTATGTCATCTGGTCTGATTTGAATCACCAGTCTAACATTTGAACATGTGATGAGAAGAAAGTGAAAATGGAACTAATAACATGAATCATGGCTGCCTTCCAGCTATTGCAACGTAGCAATTAATCATAATATTGGATACTTTTGGGTTTGACAAGTCAAAATGCCTGCAGTGAAAAGTGTCTATTCAAGATTACTTTCACTGGTTATTTTCTACCCTAGGGGGCCTGTCCATCTGTTTGAGAACCACTGTGAGATACCCACTAAAGAAAGTCAACAGACACAGACAGAGAGCTCAGTGAGGCAGCTATAGGAAGAGCTTCTTTACAATGTCCATCATTATGACGGAATACCTGGCAACCCTCTTCATACACACTGTGTCTTCAAAACATACTTTCCCTCTACATGGTTGGGCTGAACAGGCTCTATTTCAGTTCATTTTTTATTTCCAACTGATAACATTTTAATATTTACCCATCTCTGAAAACGCACACTAGACTGGATAAAAGGGAATAAAGCTAAGAATCAAGTTATTGAAATAGATATGAGCTCGCTGGAGTTAGGAGGCTATCACACAGCATTAAATGCCTATGGACTACAGGTTGCTGGCTCATCATTTCTGACCAGCACTGATGACTACACATCTGCTATTAGCTGACCCCAGGCTACCACTAACTGCTCTGGCACGGGAAATGTTCAGGTTAGATTGAGCATAGCTGAAATGTGTGTTTGACAATACTGAACGCATTAGTGAGAGCAAGTGAGAGAGAGAAAGAGAGAGAGAGAGAGAGAGAGAGCTTAATAGACACTAGGTGTGTCTTCAGTGATTCATGAATTTAAAAGTAGGGATGTTCGATATTGGCTTTTTTACCGATATACTGATATTGTCTAAATCTTTATTTCCGATACCGATATAAACCGATACCAATATATGCGGGGTCCCCCCTCATAAAAAAAAGAAAAACTAAATCATTT
>JAUBNQ010000016.1:14614640-14625908 GCA_032353495.1 Ctenopoma kingsleyae | reverse complement strand
TCTTAGAACAAAGATTCTACTTGATATGATTCAAATTATTTTTGCATGAATAATCTTTTAATAGGAATGAGTGCTGCTACAATAATAAACAAGTGATCAAATTAGCTCTTCTTCAACCTATAACCTTAATTAAGACTGTTGTGTACATCTGTCTTTAAAAACAAAGAATTTCTTCATCTGTACATACTATAAATAATACTTTAATGCATTATATTGATAATGGTGTTGTTTGTATGTTTTTGGCTTGCTTTTGCTGCTGTACTGCAGATTATTGTATTGAATTGCACTGTTTAGTTTTGTTGTAATGCATGCTATACACTACCAGTCAAACGTTTGGACACATACAGAAATGAGGGGTAAGGCTCAACAGCAGGGGGGCAGTTGCCTCCTCTTGCCCCCCTGTAGATCCGTCCCTGGCTGAAAGTATGAATACATTCTGTATATTTACATGTAATTTAGTAGATAAACAAGTACTTCATATGCTTGGTTTATTGATGCTAGTCTATATATCCATGTGCCAACATTATTTTTCCTCACTTTCACAGAGACCATGTTTCTGTGCCAGTCAGTGCCTCCAATTCAGTGGTCTCTAATGAAAACTGAGACTGTGATGTATTCCATATTACTGATGAAATTCCTATTTAAATATATGAATTGTTACTTCACTGGCCTAATTTTTCTGAATTAATTTTTCTCTAAATTACTATGGATTCATTTATTTACCTATTACCCTGCACCATGTATTTTTTTTTTCAAAACTGTAAACACTGCTAAATCAGTGTCAGCTTTTTTCAAGGGCTGTTGTGTTGGTTAGTGTTTTATAGGTGATTCATTACCTGCAGCAAGCTGTAATCAAGAAGCTTAAATGGATTGTTAGATAATCCTTTTGGTTAAGGTCACAGATAGGTGAATTTAAGGTGACATGGCAACAAGGAGTTTCTTCCACTGGAGTCATGTTTAAAATTTCTGACACAGATGGATGACCATAGTAAAGATAAGACACAGATTCAGATAACAAGTACCTGTTCAATGATGACAGTTGCATTTGTTAACAGGCTAACAGAGATGTCTTCATAATTAAAAAAAGAACAGCAGTTTTATATCTATCTATCAAGACTAAAAAGAAAATATGTATTTCCTGTTGGTGATTTATTAATGCCACGATAACTGACTGTCTGCCAGCTCAATAAAGTTTTTATTAGAGAGCAACTTTGGTGCCAAAAATGCAAAAAACTGCACCAGCTCTGAAGGTTCCCAACTTGGGAATATTATGAATTTCATCCTGACTGATAATGAGGCTACTTCAGTTTATGTGTATTCATGACAAATTAGAGACAAGGATGTTTTGGTTTTGACACTGAGAAAGAATTAATTTAACTGGCTGCGACTGAAGGATTGTTTGTTCATGAGTCACATTTTTACCTTGAACACAAACTGCAACACAAGCTACCAGAAACTGAAGAATGTCCCCATCTCGTTCTGAAAAGATTGCTGTTACAGTATTTGGTTGATCATACTGCCAAAGGAATCCTAAGACCCTGCAAACAGATGGAATAAATGCTGCATGTTAGTGCACTGAAAAGAAGAAAAAAACAACATCCACAGGTTTTTCAGGAGTTTCATTATCACTTTGACCTCCACTTTTTTCGTTGTTATTAATAGGACTGCAAATGGCAATTATTTCAATCATCACTCATTAATCATTGTTCTGTCAGTTTTATTTTTAAGTAATCGACTGATTACTGTAGATGAAAATGAATTGTCTGTTTCATTCCACTTCAAAGAGCCCAGGACAGCCATGTCAGATTAAAGTAGTAGTAATTTAGCACAATATTTCTATTAGAACCAACAGAAAACCCAATTTAGGGATGTGAAATGATCGAAAATGTTCATACTGCTAGTTTTGACCAACCAAGTGTTCAAAACACAAAGGTTCACATGTTCAGTTTAATGAAGCAGTTCATTGCAATTCTGCAGATCAGCTGTCAAGATTAATCAAGTATCAAAATAAATAATTAGTCTTCTCAATTGACTCGACAATCAATCAGCTTTTCTTTATCTGTATTAAAAAATAATGTGCAAATCACAAATGGAAACACACATTTGACACAGGCTTTTCGTGTTTTGTTTTGTTTTTTGCTTAAACAAATAAAACAGCTTTGATTAAACTTAGGAGTACAAAATTTATCATGGCTGGGAAAAAAAAAAAGTCAAGTCAAGTTATTTAAATGTCAAACCTAGCATCTGCTCACGTCTGCTGCACCTAATCCCCTCATGGCGTGGAGAGACATTTCTCATTTATCACTTTTTGTGCACTAGGCATGTGCTTG
Source organism: Ctenopoma kingsleyae (assembly GCA_032353495.1). Classification (NCBI taxonomy): domain Eukaryota; kingdom Metazoa; phylum Chordata; class Actinopteri; order Anabantiformes; family Anabantidae; genus Ctenopoma; species Ctenopoma kingsleyae. The sequence goes on along the minus strand of JAUBNQ010000016.1, from coordinate 14,623,578 downwards.
CATAAAATACTGTGCGTGACCTAAAGGGCAACAGTTGAAATCTCGCACCTGGGCAGTCCAGCCAGGAACAGTGAATGTGTAATAGTCTTTTTTTATTATTATTTTGGATGTGCTGCAGAGGTCCTCTTGCTGCTTTGTGTCCAGTAGTGAGTACGTAAAGTATGAGAAAGAGCATATTTGCTTGGTCGGCATGCCCTGCATAAACAGATTTTAATGGTGTCTTGGTTGTCAGATTGTAGCAAGACAGGGCTGAAAAGAATCATTAATCTCTTCATCTTCTGCGTCTTCTTTAGAGCCAATCGGGGATTTCTTTCCTCACTTATTGTAACCCATTGTGACTGGGAGCTGTTTCAGGTTGTGCACAGAGAAACCAATGAGGAATTAACTGGCAAAAACATACAGAGAAAAAGAAATGCAGCTGGAGAAAGGGGAGATGAAATCAGATACTTGAGATTCAGATTTCTCTCAAACCGCTTTCATCCCCAGCAGCTCCGTGTGAACATCAAAGCTCTATCAGCATATGCCTAACAGACACCAGTTACAAAATAGTAACTTGAAAGAGATAGAATACTGTATGTGCTTGTCTCTTTATGGATCCACAGTGAGTGTTTGTGTCTGCAGTCTATGATGTCCTTCTTCCACAGCTCTCTCAGTGAGTCTCTGTATATCCATGTTCCAACACTGAAAACACAGCCACTCTATAAGTAGCTTGTTGTCTCCTCTGATCTCCCCTCTTCCTCCTCCTCTCCCTTCTTTAATCTCCTTCTCTCCAGCCATGAGGTTGCACCTTTCCTTCTCCCTTCTCTCCTTTCTGATTCTGTCTCCTCTTTCATACTCTCCTTCTCTTCCCTCCCTCTCCTCCTTTTGCTCCTCTCTGTGGCACTCACTGACATTTTCCCTTGGTGGAAGGCCAAAGCTCGACTCTCTTCCTTCTGCTCCTGCTGGTCTCCGGCATCCTCGATCCCTGTAGGCATCACGCCAAAACAGTTCTCCTGCTGCCTCATCACACAACCATGAATGGTCTATTCTCTTCGTTTGCTCTTCAACTGTCTTTCTAATTCTGCGGTTCTGCAGAATTTTCACATTACAGTGATTAACAGCGAATATTTTTCCAACAGAAACAAGCTTTACGGTGTAAATTAAGCACCCTGAAATAACCGCTTTGTTTCTCATGATTTTGTTTTCTGCAGTTTCACTGGTAATTTTATTATAAACTATCTGTGAAATGTGAAAATGTTATCAAGTCCTCATTTGTTTTTCTATTTTTAACGTTAGTATTTATTCTTTTTAGCACAGTAGCCGTTGTGCACATGCATTTCATCGCACATGTTGAATGTGCTGTAAAGCATTCAGTAATAACTAACTTCTTGTAAGTAATAAGTTTAACAGATATTCATCATATTATTTGATAGTATGAGTGTCGACACAGGAAACACAGGGATGAAGAGGAGGCAATGACATGCTACAAAGGTTCCCAGTCAGAATCAAACCATGATTGTTATGATTACAGGGTATGTGTTCCAACAGCTACCATAAAGCCCCAGGAGAGAGATTCTGAAGCATCTGTTTAAATGAGGTCTTTCCTCATTTCTTGTTTTTTTTTCTCACTCTCTTCTGCCTTAGGGTATCTTTGTGTTGGGTTTACCTTTTGCTCTGGTTAAGTCAGGTTATGCGGGCCTGATTCTTTTGGTTCTGTCCGCTTGGGTCTGTAACCACACAGGGAGGATCCTGGTGGCCTGTCTGTATGAAGAGGTTCAAAGGTAATGTTTTGAATATATTCTGTCACATTGATCATATTTAATACAAAAAAGCACTTAAGCAACTTTCCTTTGACTTTGTACTTAGTTAAGAGTCGATATCTACAACTGTTAATTGTTAGATTGGTTCTGTAACACTTTGTCATTGTGTGTGCTAACATTTTCATTACTGGTTGGTGGGGGTTCAGCTGAATTGTAGGCACATTCAGAATATTTCACTCTAGCTGAGTTTTAAAACATATTGCTTATTGTGCTGTGTTTACTTTAAAAAAAATGTTTATCCAAAAATTACTTACTAGTTTCTGAAGCTATAATAACAGTGAAAAGGGTGAAAACATGTGAATTATATTACAGTATAATTTGTATTACGCTTATCACCACATATCACCATATGTCTTTCAGTGGAGGGTCTGACTCTGTGTCAAAGGTCCGAGTCCGTCACAGCTACCAGGACATAGTGGAGGCCTGCTGCAAAGGACTGTGGTCCAACTGGCCTGGACTTGGGGGTTTGATGGTTAATGTAGCTCAGGTAACACACATAGTTTCATACCAACACATACTTTCTATGTTCTGTAAATAAGTTAAGAGTTTGGAAACATACTTCTTAAAGCAGGTGAAACAATCTCAACCTTAAATTGCAAGAATCTTAAAAATATCACTTTCAGTATTTGTTTCTGATTCAGAAAATAAAACTTTATTGAAACTGACTTGCACTGGAAACCCCTTAATTTGCATCATTATTTAGGATCATTACACTTACATTACAAGACCTAGTCCCAGTGAACATTATTTTAGATGTAATTCATAGACACAAATGTGGAAATATAAATATAAATCTAAATATATTTGTTTGCTCTCCTTTTCTAGGTCATTGAACTGTTGATGACCTGCACCCTGTATCTAGTTGTCTCTACCAGTCTGTTGTCTGATAGTCTGTCAGGATTGGCTGTTCCTAGATCAGTATGTTCACTGATCTCGCTGACGTTCCTGCTGCCCTGTCTGCTGCTGACTGATCTCAGACCAGTCTCCACACTCAGCCTGCTCTGCTCCCTGGCTCACATACTGATCAGGTGATTAAATAAAAGAGGCAGCGTGTTTGTGGCGACACAGCGGTGAATCTGTGAGTTTGTCAGATGAGCAGTATCAGCTGACAAACTCACCAGTCATGTTAAATAATGAGAGGAAGTCGCTGTTTATAATCTGCTTTATTCTCTCTCTTGTGATCACATTGCAGCTGGTGGTGACTATGCTGTCTGCTCCCACCTGCTACATGCTGCTGTTACTGGTTGACTGATTCATTTTTAATGCCAGATGTCCTGCCTGAGACAAAGGAAATTGAGCTGGGCCTTGAATTTCTCCAGCTTCTGGAGCACTTAGAGACCTCTGACCACACATTTGTCTTTGGCTATTAAGTCCTGTGCACATACACATTACTTTTCAGATAATTCCCTGATAATTGAAGCTTTGTGCAGAGAGAACATATTTACTTTGGGGGGTTTGTTGTGTCTCTTGCTGGTGCTTAAATTAACTGGGAATCACCCTCAGGAGCTGAGGTCAAACCACCAAATGAAATGCTTTGTTACATACAGTATAGGAGTTTAGTGTGCTTTGTTGCATCTCTGGTTGAATAACATAAACAAATCAAATTACACATATTTATCAGAATTACAGAAGTACACAGCAAAATCATTAGCACTGACTGTGAGAATTCAGCTTTGATAATGTAAATTTGGTCAAATTTACCACTGTTAAATTACTAATAATTTACTACTAATGTTATTAGTTACTAATTTATTAATTTATATGTATATGCAAATAAATAACAGTATAAAAAACAGTTAATAAAAACAATTCTCTTATTTTGTTACATATGAATTTGACATATGATTTGTCTTCTCATAAAATTCAGGCTAGTGTTTATTTTTAGGTAACCCATTGATTATTTAGAGTTTATTTAGTGCAAGAGGTAGGAGAAAGCTCAGTGGGTAGAGCAGTCATCTACAAACCCCAGGCTGAGTGGTCCAAGTGTCCTTGGACTAGAAACTGAAACCCTGTAGTAGTACTGATATGTACTAGTCTGGCAACTGTCCAACAACATCAATTTCCCCAAGGAGATCAATAAAGATCATTATTCATATTAATATTAAAAGCATATAATACTGTATAAATGAATCATTCAGTTCATATCTGAAATTTTATTTTGTATTTTATTAATTTCAATAGTAGAATAGAAATAGAAATGTCCAGTTTCTTTATTAGTTCTGCTGTACATGTTGTGTTTTTTCTTCCTACATCTTAATCTTCTTAATCATCTTTTCACCTTCCTGTGTACTTGAGAGGAAACAGTTCTTATTAGACTGTCTTTACCTAACGATCATTCTATTTAAATGCTTTAATTTAATTTTCTACTCATCTTTTGTCTGTGACCCCATGTCAGCCTTTTGGTCATGCTGTACTGTCTGAGTCGGGCCAGCAGCTGGTCTTGGTCTTCACTGTCTCTGTCTGTGAACCCGGAGGACTTCCTGGTTTCTGTGGGTGTCATCATCTTCTCCTACACCTCACAGATTTTCCTCCCTCCTCTAGAGGGCAGTATGGAGGACAGAGGGCAGTTTAATGCCATGCTGGGTTGGACTCACGGTGCTGCCTGCATCATGAAAACTATGTTTTCTTTACTGGTCAGTTGCTGGTTGAATATTAATCATACAATAGATGGTACTGATGTGTGTATTTACGCATTCCTACTAGTTTGTCGATGTTGAAATGTCCAAATTCAGAAAATATTAATGAGAAAGAATAAAAATACTAAAAACAGTTGTGTACTAGGTGTGTAAGTGAGAACAGCAGTCTTATCAAAGGATGGAAGAATAATTGACTCACTCTAAGTATTTTCTTCTCCCATCAGGCTGTGTTGACCTGGGCGACACAGACCAGTGAGGTCATCACAGACAATCTGCCCTCTGACCTTCGACCTGTAGTCAGCCTGTGTCTGTTGGCTAAAGCCCTTCTGTCCTACCCTCTGCCATTTTACTCAGCTGCTGAGATACTTCAGACCTGTATTTTTGGAGGTGAACAGTTCTGGCAAATGTATTGCTTTCTTTTAAAGAGCACTGACATAGCCCAAAGTAGATTCCCCTATACATTCTTTCAGGAAGTCAAAAAAGACCAATTAATAGTGGTTTGTGTCCATGTGATGGTTAAGATGTGACCCTAACCCTGACTACTATTAACTACTTATTTAACACTCTGGAGACGAAGAAGCCTGTGCCTGTAGGCTTTCCTGTTCAAATCACTGCCTTCAAAATGGCTATAAAGAACATTTTTTTTGCTTCATATGCTTTATACACAATTACATTTACTCCAAATTGGTCCAGCGGCCAACAGTAGTAAACTGTAGTTAGATTGCATTTTGGGAATCTTTGCAACTCTTTCAGTGTGTCGCAACATTTTGCTGGAGCATAGCATGAATGGCAATCAAAATGATGGTTCTGAGAGATCAAAAGAGAAAGATAAAGCTACATGACAATGATTATGAAAATATCTGTTTTGATAAAAATCTGCATTTTATTAGATGCTTAATTTCAAATACCGCTTATATATGTATGTACTTATCTAGACAGTATATTAGAAAACATATACAAATGATGACTTAATAAAGGTTATTAAAATTGAAATAAAACCCAACACAACAAATGAAATGAAATATTAGAAAAAAAAACACATATATCTCTGAAAACAAGCAAATGTCACATTTATTAAAATTTTATAGCACAATGACCGGGAAAACTTCACTAAGACTGTTGGCTGTCATCACATTTGTCACCTTTGCTGAGTTACAGACTGCCAAAAGTCGGGAAGATAGCAGATTATGATATTTGAAGTCCAAATAAACACAAACAGGGCAAGAATCATGACAATTTCACTTAATTTAAAGGTCATTGTAAACTTCCCAGACATGTTTTCATAAACATAATTGTCAATTCTTACTGTACATATTGTTACTTAATTTGTCCTTGTACCACTACTTCCACTGAGTGACCATTAACCAAACTTTACTTTCAGGGTGAAAACAAACAAAGCCACCGAAACCTTTGTCTACATTTCTCAACTTCTCTGCTTCAATCTATCTCCAGACTCTGCTGTCTCATCATACTCCAAACATGGAGGTCGGGGTGTGTCACGTCCAGCCCTGCTTGTCCGTGGTGCCTTGCTGATGTCATCATACCTACTGGCCCTGCTGGTGCCCAGGTTTTCCCTGTTGATGGGTTTGACAGGCAGCGTGACCGGGGCGGCCATGACGCTCATACTGCCATGCCTGTTTCACCTCAGACTGCAGTGGGACCGCCTCACCGTGAGGGACCGCCTAATTGATGTTGGTATACTGAGTCTGGGGGTCGTCTGTAGTGTGTCTGGTGTGATTTGTTCAGTGAGGAGACTGGTGGAGGAACTGTAGGTCATAGTTGGAAAGTAGATGTGGTGACAGCTCACATTTTTCACTTTAACAGTTGCATTCTCCTATGTATTAATTAGATTTAATATCATAAAAAAGTATAAAATATCATATCTTTAAAAATAAAAAAGTAGAAGAAATATAAAAATGTCTGTTTTGAAAGACATGATTTAAGCTTAAATTGTTTTTGTGTGTACCAGTATAGAATATCTTCCATAATACTGATTTGAATCTTAAAAGAAAATTCTGATATTAAACTAATAAATAAAATTAACAATACATTTATTTTAAATGTAACTGAACAGTTAAACAAGTACATGTAAAGAACAGACTCTGTGTGTGTGAAAAACAGAAAATGTTCAATCAACCAAAGACAGAAAAAGGCTGTATATCATGAACATGCCCCCAGGTTCTATATTACAGTGTCTGAATATAGTGAGAAAGTTTAATAATATATTAGCGGATTAAGTACAAAAGATTTCTGTGTCTGACTCTCTGAGTTGAGTCATCAAACACTTCATTACAGGACTTGAACTGAATTATAAAGCATTTATACAAAGTTGGTGATCTACAGCTGTACAGTCACAATCAAACAATGTGATAAAATTGTAAGATCTGTAAAAACTTTGTCACGGATACTTTGATTATGTGTTGTGTTTGTTCAAAAAAAGCTATTTGCCTTACATCGTACTGTGAAAACTCAATTATATAGAGACTGACATACTGTAGCCGCAAAATTTCACCATGGTGAAATATCACATATATTGTCAAGTGATATGAGTGATGAGAGACTTCATCAGCAACACAAAATGAAAGTCAGAATGTCACCTCCATGTTTCTATAAGCTCCCTGTGGATTCACCTGACGACACCAGGGATGTTTGTGGCATTGTAATAACCAAACCATCACAACTTTTAAATCTAATTTTCTGCGCTGTCTTGTTTGTGAGAGGAAGTCAAAGTATCATCAATTTACATATGAATCATTTTTAGTTTTGGGATCAGTTTAGAGGAAAGGAATAGTATTTTCTTTCAGGAAGAGATTGTCCCAGTGTTGCGTATACGTTGTGAAGAATGTCTCGGGATTTTGTTGAAAATGAACTGCTCATTTGATGTTGCTGTAGGAAGACAAGATAAGATTGGGTGTTAGTGGAACAAGCAGAACTATATTTAGCTTATATTAAGTTTATTTCATTTGTGAAGACTTAATTTAGAGGTGAATGTTTTTACTGTGCAGTAACACTGTAAGGACGTAGTTTTCTGTGATATTAATGTGATATATAATGGATATAATTAGCCTTGTGGGGAAATAAACATTAAAAACTATGAATTATCTTCTCATTTTTGATACAGAAGATTGAGTTATATTGTTATGTTTGTCTTCTCATCTAATGTATGAGTTTGTTACAGTGAAATATGTATGAAGGGAATGTGTGTGTGTGTGTGTGTGTGTGTGTGTGTGTGTGTGTGTGCGTGTGTTTTTCAAGGTGGGAGTAATTTTGGCTTTGATTTGGCTTATGACTGTGTGCTTCCAACACTGTGGAAGTGGGTTGAAAGCAAAAAAGAAAAGAAGAAGAAGAAACATAAAGGAGACTAAAGTGGATTCATTTTTCACACTGTTGAAAACATCTGAATGAAAATGTGAAAAGTGAGAGGAAAGAAAAATGAGCAGGAAAAAGATAAGACCGAGAAAGGGCAAAAACAAGAGAACTGAATTACATATGAATTAAAGGTCAACAGAGAGAAAAAGTTAGAGGAGAATTTAAAGTTTTCAGTTTGTTCCTTTGGCTGTTTGAGTTAACTACAGATGATCCAGGCATCTGCGGGAACACTGTAAGTACATACACAAGCTGACACTGCATTACAGCAAGTCTGAAAAATATAGTCGCAGTAAAACAGCAGACATGTGCTTCTGAAAACAATGCATTTTTTTATTTCACTTTTTTTATTGTGTGCAAAGGACAGAGAATGACAGGTGGGCAGAGCTATGCAGGGTTGTTAAAAAGCAGCAAACAGAACATGAAATAACAAGAAACATGAGACTAAAATCTTTTTGTTACTGAACTTAAGTACAGTTTTGCATACTTACTGTACTAACTTGTACTAACTTACTGTACTAATCTTAAAATACTGAGAAGCTGAGAAGCAGTTCATATCACAAGGTGCAACACTTATCATTAAGTACAGATTAATAATCCAATAATACATCATACAACTTTTATGAGTATGAGACGAACGTAGCAACAGCTTTGAATCACCACAGAAATAGTGGTAAGTGTCAAAAAAACAGGTTTTTCCACAACTTCCTGCATCTGCATACTTGACTGTCCTTATCTCAACATTAATCTGTGTCAACACAGCTTCTGTTTATGTTCACGTTCATGAGGAAGAAATTCTGTTGATCAGGAGTGATTAGGCTTCAGTCTGCCCCCTCAACGATGCTGTCGTTACCTACGGACATGTGGCAGCAAGTAGCGAGTGTACCGCTGGCCTTTTGTCCAGGTCTGGGCTTACAAACTGTCTACCCTCTCATGTTACAACCTTGCTCCACTATGACACACACACAGCTGACAAGGCGACAAAATCTTTGAGCCAAGAAACTTGTCATCTCTTTACAGACATCCAGACAGTGTTGTGTGTGTATGCATCTGTTCGAGAGTGTGTGTGTGTGTCTGTGTGTGTGTGCTTAGACAGCACAGTTGAGGTAGGTTTCATACGGTGATGTGGCATGTAAA
>JAUBNQ010000016.1:14539915-14552050 GCA_032353495.1 Ctenopoma kingsleyae | reverse complement strand
CAAGTACTAACGACTTGAGGACTCCACAGGGTTTATAAACCTGCTACTCCTACCAGTCAGTCAGACCTGAGAAAGCCCTCTGGAATAGTGGGCGAAACGTCTTCAAGGAACTAAAACAAGTCCAGTTGCCACTGAATAACCTATTTTGGGATAACCATGACCTGGATGACAGACAGATAAAAATAACCAGTTAACAACACTGTACTGTCTGAAAAAAGCATGAGGCAGATCTAAAAACAGGCCTCTTTTTATTGTATCATGAAAAGTTTACATTTTTAAGAAGTATGGTTTTCACAGGACTGTGACAGTGTTTAACAAGAGCAAACATAAATCAATAGAGCCAGTCCTGCCTGGGTCGCCCTGCTTAGCCAACAGTAAGAAGGTCTGTTTACTAAAGTGAGAAACACAGTGTAAGTTATTTTCCACAACTGGTGAAACATGCACTCAAGATGACCCTTTATGTGTACGTGTAATCAGTGACAGTAAACATACCTGTGGTACACAAGTCGTCACTAATGATAAACTCTGAAAGCTGAAAGATCCCTTGAAAAGAATTTGAGTTAACCAGAATCAGATGCTTCGCATCTAAACACACTCGCACAAACTTCCAAAAACATGCTCACATTCTCTACCACTCCAACCTGATAATATGTTCTTTAACACGGGTCTCTGTTTGTTTTATATCCCTGTACACATGTGGATATGAAGTACACACTACAGTTACACACTTAGCTTTTTTAACCCATGCAGAGAGAGATACCTGACAGCAAGATGTAAACTGACACACACACTGTGGGAGACAGGAACTCATGGAGTTTTACACAAACAGACACACACGCTGTAACATTTTTATCCTAGATGAGCAGTAGTTATGAGTAGAAAAATCCATCTTGTTGTGCTGTACTTCGTGCCCTCTACATGTCCCAATAATTTGCTGTGACAAAGACTTAATTGAACTGAATGGGAGTGAACTGAAGTGCACAAAGAGTGGCTGGTTTAAAGAATGCCGCCGAGAGGAATGTGATCCAGTGCATCTCTGAGGCTGTGAGTCATAGCCAGCCATACAGCCGGCAGCCGAAGACAGTCGCTTAGTTTGATGTTAACTTGTTTCTCCTCCGGCGGCGGCTGTCACCTCTTGGTTTCCCTCTGTAGCAGGAGCTCAGATCAGTGGGGTATCTGAGGGCCTGTCGTTCTGCTCTCCATCACAGCTGCCGCAGCTCGCTCTAGGACACAGGTAGAAAAGCTGTAACACTGACTGAATGCTTGGAGATTTATGTTGCTGGCAGTGCTGGTTGCTGATGTTGCTTCAAGGTGGCTTGCTTTTTTTTTTTGTGGTTTTGGATATTAACATCCTTTGTGTGTTGGTGCTACAAGAGAGTTCAATAATACCTGGAAATGTGTAGTTTTCACACCAAAGTCTTTTGTGGTCTTGAGTATATTTCTGATTTCAGCTGTCATTAGTGAGTCGCTGTTATTAGTGAGTTGCTGTGGTCAAAGCACTTGGTAAATAAGGTAGTTTTGACATCACAACTAATAGTCAACACATTTTATGCAAACAGCATTAAATAATGTCTCTTAAACTATGCAGGTTTCAGTATTGTTTGAACTAGACTATGGCATAAAGCTTAGTAATAAATCAATATATTGAGATTGTGCTAAACAATTCATTATTATCTTGTGTCTGATTACTGTAATTAAAATTGAGTTAATTGGTTGGAATTAATAATTAGAACAAATTGATTTTGTCTCTAAGTGCCAAAACAACTAACTTCCCAAATGTGATTATTTGCTGGTTCTTTACTTATTTCTTTACTTTGATACAACCAAATACAGATTCTTTTATTCTTTCCATCCAGTTATTCTTTCGCTAATTTCAAGAAGGGTACAGAGGACACATCTCTGTGGCTACTAACTACCATTGACTTGAATCATATGGTATTGAGGCTTTTCTTAGTCATAATTCTCTTGTCATTTTATTATCACAAGGCGTGCACCACTGCTAGGTTAATGAATCAGATTGCTTGCAGTACCCAACATGCTTTTCCTAATAGCAATATTATCAGTACACCCCACATATCATTGCAAGTTGATTGGTTCAGCTAACCATCAGGGACAAGCAATGTCTTTCTGTATTAGAGCTGCTTCCTGTTTAGGCAGAGCCACAGGCGGCCTGCTCACACATGTTAGTCCCGAGGCTGTGATGGTGGGCTCAGATGATCAGCTGAGGGCCCTGATGGTTGAGTCAGAGGTGATCCTGACTGGCCTTGAGTGATGACTGTTGGAGCTCAGACTCCTGGTGGTTTTGCTAATGAGCTGCGACAAACACACGCACAGAAAAACCACAAACAGAAAACAGTCAAATCAAAAGTTTTAGTGGGTGAGCCGAGGAAGGAATTCATGTTACAGTCGTCCAGTAATTATTAATGTGTTGGGGTGAACTAAACCTTAAATTGTGTTTCTCTTTACAGGAAGCTGTACATTTGATGAAGGCTTCTCTCAGTGTGATTACCAGCAAGATCCCTATGATGACTTTGACTGGACACACATCAACACACAGGAAGTGCCATATGTGTCCCCAGACCTGCCACAAGGTGAGACTGGATGTTTTAGTCATGTGTCCATCCACCAAACCTCCTCTTCATCATCTAGTGTTCAACTCTTCACAGTGGGGAAGGAAATTAAATACATTTACTCTAGTATTTTACTTTGTTTATTTCCATTCTATGCTTTGTACTTGCATAAAAACATGAACATTTTATGGAATACAGCTCATAAAACATGAATCCTAGTGATTCATAGCTGTTTGGCTTGTGGCTACTGACAGAAATGCAGAAACAGGTGTGTGTGTGTGTGTGTGTGAGAGTTGTTAGCACTTCAACCAAAAAGACATTTTACTTGTTTGTCTAGTTCTGTATATACTGAGCTTGACTGTCTTGAGAATAGCTTTGTCAGCAAAATGTATTTGAAACTTCACAGATGGTTTCAATTAAATAAATAAAAGCTGAAAAAAAAGCCTGAGGAGGTCAAATTACCCAACTTTTCACAAATGAATACAAATACTCATCACATGTTTTAGTTCTTTTTTTTCTGCTTCATTAATAAACTCACACTCAACTGTCTGTACTTATGTTGCAACCTTTTGGACGTGGTCTGACCCTCTATGTTGAGAACACTACCTCAACCAGCCACAATGATTCATACAGATGCCTCAGTATTAAATATTAAGCCGTGTATTATATAATAATAGATAAGTCACACCTACTTATTTTATTTTTGATACTTTAAGCACATTTTGCTGTTAACATTTCACCATTTCTACTTGTACTTGGAGTATGGAAGTTCTGCTGAGACCTCATCGTCTGTATCCCGTCTACATCTACTCGCTGGCACTTCTTTTCTAAGGCATCCTCTCCTTTCCTTTTCTCCTCTCCTCTGCTCTTTAATCAGTTGTTTTTTTTTCCTTCCATGATGATGATGAAGGGGAAATTAAATCTTTCTGCCTTAGGGCTGAGGGTCTAATTAACAGAATATGAGGTCATTAATCAACGGCAGGGAACAGGGAAGGTTGTCTACTTTACAATGTTAAAAGCAAAATGTTATAACAATAACCAGCTATCCAGTGTTGACATACTTTACAAAATTAAAACCAGAGGTAGAATGTTGACTGGTTTATGAACAAAGAACAATGAACAATGATGAAGAAACCACGTTAAAGTGAATCAGCCAATAAGTTTGTTCATTTGTTTTATGTCCGCCTGTGTCCTCTCCCTGCTCTTTCATTTCTTTTTCTCTCCGTTTCTTTCTTCTCCTCTCTTCTCCATTGTCGTCCTTCCTTTCCTATTATCTCACCTCCTGTGTGTTCCTCATGTCTAATCTCCTCTTATTTCGCTGCTTTTCCTTTGTTTCCTTTTATTCTTTCTTTCTTTCTTTCTTTCTTTCTTTCTTTCTTTCTTTCTTTCTTTATTTATCCTTTACTTCTTTCTTGTCTTCGTTCTTCTCCTTTTGGCCTGTCATCTTTGTTTCACTCATGTCTTTCCTTTCCTCTTGTCTTCTTACTTCTCCTCTACTCCTTACTCCTACTTCTTTCATTTCATTTTCTCTCCTCTTCTTTCTTTTCCTTTTACCTCCTCTTTCCTTTCCTTCATTTGCCTCCATTCCACACGTCTCTCCTTTCCTTTTCCTTTTCCTCTCCTTTCTCCTCTTCTTCTTAGATCCTTTCTTATTCTCTTCGCCTGTTGTGGAAGATTATGACTTTGTTACCATCACAATATAATGCTGTTATTTATCTTTCATGCTTATCATCATGACAACCCAGCGTCGCTGACATTTAGAGAAAGGTTTAGTTCAACACCAAGTCTTTCTACAATTTTCACACACACACACGCACACACACACACTTTCTCCAAAAGTGTGTGTTGCTGTGTTGGACATGTGGTCTTGCATATATTTAAGCTGCAACACAAGAGTGTGGTGCCTTGCCCAATGGTACAGAGCCAAAGTCTAGCATTTAGTTTTATTAATACCAAGAGGCATTACCATGCAAAGAGGACAGAGTTGGCGGTTTGAAGAGGTTAAATACCTTGCCCAAAAGCGCAGAGGTAATGCCTGGAATTAGCATGGCATTAAATCCTGTAGAAGCCAGTGGACTGAGCAGGGGCTTGGGGATGGCACAGCAGGTTAATGGTTTGGAGATGTTGGTTGCTGAAGGGAGGGTTCAGAGCCTTGCCTAAAGGTACGGGAGCGTGAACTGACATTTGATGTGTTAATAATGCCAGCAGGGTGTGGGCCAGTGGTGCAGAGGATGGAAAACGAGGTGTCTGGAGGGGATTACAGACACAGCTCTTGGTTAGGTTTTGTATTTGGAAGAAGTTGTAGGAAATGGGTGAGGGGATGAGTTGGTAGCTTAAATGCCTTGCCAAGGGACACATGGGTAATGTCTATTATTAGAATTGTTGTTTTCTCCAGCCACCAGTAATCTAAAAGTCTGGCTAGTGGCAGTCATCCCTGAGGACATGTGGCACTAAACCTTTTTGGCTTTTGACCCTTGAAAACAAAGCGATATCTACTGCCTTTGTTTAAGAGGAATTGTTAATTGTTGACTATTTGGCATCTGAAAGACCTTTGGGTGTGGGTTTATTTTGCTGATTAGTAGTTCAGGGGGTTATATATTGTCAAAGGTATTGGCAGATGAAAAGGAGTCATCTCAGGGCTTTACACAGAATCATTTTAAAGTCATTAGATTGTTCTAGCCAACAATACTTTTGTTTCATAGAACCCCCAATGATTCATCCTAGGTGCTAATCACCATTTGCGCTTAAGGCAGTATTGAGTGTGCAGGCATGGTTTGGCAGTTTTTGTAATAGAGATAAAACTATTCTGTGTAATCTCTCTGGGGGTTGATGCTGGCACTAGTCACCATGGCAGGGGTCTAGATGCTCTGCTGGCAACATGCGCTGTGCCAGTTGAACATTCATGGGCTGGGGCTCTGTGGCTCAGTGGACTAAAGCAGATACTCTTGACTCATAATGTTGTCAGCCGGCACCACTCTAAACCTATTTGGCACGCAATTCTCTCTGTGTCTCTCTCTTTACTCGTGTTCTCCACTGTGTACTGTTTAATAAGGGAGGAGACTAAAGGCTGGTCCCTCGTCCACTGCATGTTTTAATAATGACTGCATAATGATGAATGCAGCAGCACAAACTGTGGACCTAAAAATTATTATTTAATTGCACCTCTTCGCCACAGGACCTGCAGGACTTGGACATTCAGTTTCACAAAACCAGGATTTTTCTACTTGATTGCGTGCCTCATTACAGCTTTTAAAGTGCAAAGTATTTCCGTTCTTTGTCTTGATAGTAAAATATCTATGATTGTAAAATAAGACAGCAATTGTGCAGTCCTAATATCATTCAAGAAACTGACTTAAAAAGATGACCTTTAAAACCAGTTTTTAAAAACTACCAGTGGAACAAAAGGACTGAATAGTGACGGGCAAATTATTCCATCAATATAAAGTACTTCATCACTATTAGAGTTTAACTGTATACATGGAATGAAGACCAGCGATTGGGTATTACATTGAATTTGGCCTTAGGAGATGCATGCTGTGTCGATCCATGTGGTGCTTTAAAAGAAAATAAAAATGATCACAAAATCAATTCCACATTTTATCTGTAGCTGGAAAATTGTGGCCTGGTTTCTCTTCTTGATACCAGTGTGGAGTCATGCTTGTGTGATCTGGTGTACTGAACTGTATATTTTATCAATGTTTTATTATGGTATGTTGATTCAGAGAGATTGTTAGCTATTTAGAATCGCACCCAATGTGGTTGGCACTAAAAGGCTGAAGTAAAACTCTGGTAGCTGTTATTTCAACAGCAGGCAGCTATTGTTTTGCTGAAGAACTGTTCTTTGCCTTAAGACTGTCAGGGGGTATTTTTAGCCACATCATTATATTGTATTATCATTCTATTAGCGGCCATTTTACTTAAACTTCAGTTCAAAGACACCAGCCATTTTAGAAACAGGCAGGTGTCAGATGATTGAGGCATCACAAAGGCTACTTTCTTAGCTTGGGTGTCAGTTTCATGTACTGTCAGTATTTAATTACTCATATTTTCACTGCTATTTTTGTCTCCAATTAAGTATTAATGTTCTGTCTCTCTAGGCTAATATTGATGCATTTGAATAACTTGTGGAATATATTACAATAATATTAGAATCTGTAACCATGCATGGGTAATTTGACTTTGGCAGAGCTACACTAAATATACTGTATTTACCAAATATTATTCACCATTTTTTACTTAAATCTAATCCATTTGTTGTTATACTTTTGCAGCACGTAACACTATGATTAGCTGAAATGCTCAAGGTTATATTTTGTCATGTTGTAGTGTGTTATGACATATCTGGGTCTCTGACTGATAGAATATTTTTAGCTGGCACACCGTTTTGGCAGCCATCTTAGAGACACTTTTCTCATGTCACCATCTTAGAGTCAGCGCCAGAAAATGAAGGAATAGGAGTGACATCCTTTGTGTGTTTATTTTAGATGCATTTACATTGCAGTGTTGGAGAGAGAGTGAAAATGGTGCTGGCCTTGTTTCATTTCCGGTCTGATTGGCTGTAGTCCAGTTTGGAAATACTTGTTTTGGGTCTTTGTTGGTGATATTCAGAACCAGGAAGTAGCATTATCTTAATGCTTATAACTGGTGGGAGTTGGGTGCTAAAGACAAAGAGGAGACGCGAGATCAAAAGAGAAGAAGGACCAAACCAATAACTGGGAAACAGAAAGGCAACACATGTTTGTGTGCACAAGTTGAAAGCCTGTTATGTTCTGCTTTGTTTTGCAGAGGAAAGTATTTTCTCACAGCAGATTAGCTGAACAATAACTGATCATCACTATTGTCCTAAAGCCTATTGTATGGAGCATACAGTGCATAATGTAATATGCAAATAGAATTAACCAGAATGAAATGCTCAGATATTGTATTGTATTGTTTTTATTTTATTCAATTTCATTATATTTAATTTTATGCATTTGTGTCTTACTGTGTTTATTTAATAGTTTTTGTATGTATTTTGTTCTATTTGTATTCTCTTTAGGGCTGTAATTTACAATGCACATATAATTATTGAATCCCTCTGCCAAATAAAGTGTATAAATTGTCCTAAAGTGCTACAAACACAGTTCACAACACAAACATATTCACTTTACAACAATATAAAACTGAACAAAACTGCACATTTCTGATGGTAGAACCAGAATACCTTTTCATTTATCCTTGACATGATTAATACCATGATGATCAAAGACGTATTAACCAGTCAATTAGGAAGTAGTATTTCAGCTATAGTTCAGGTCAATCCAATTGTAGAATTAAACATTATCGTAGCTACTTTCCTTCAGTTCATCATGAGCTAATGGGAGATTGTGAGATTAAACATCAGGCAGGAAAGGATCACATTTCATCATACTTCACTGGTACAACATCTGGTCGAGGTCTGAGCTGATTACTAGAACATCTGGTTAGGCCGACTCCTTTTTTGTGCCAGCAAACCCAGATTATGCACTATTTCAAGGTCCATTTCCTGCAGTCAGCTACTTTTGGTACATGGTACAGTACCTGATGCACATTTATTCTTAAAGTCGTTTATTTGTCTTGTAGAGATTAAGTACCATTGCGTTACAGTGGGAAAAGTGTTTTATATTTGAACTTGGAACAGAAAGAAAGAAAATATGCAATGCAAACAAAATTAGCAAACCAGAAAAATTATAGCCCAGAGGATGGTTATGAAAAATATAACCAGTCTTGTGAGGCTGCTGAGTACAGTACAAGCAGGTAGTGATGTAGTGCATTCTGTGGTAAATTTTGACTTGTGTTTCAAGTGAAACACACTGGGTGCTATTCACGTGGCATTCAATTTTTCTACAAACTAGCTACTTTTAAGTTATTTTTATGAAGTTTTGCTGACTTTTATTTGTTCATATGTATGTCTGCTTTAATGCTCAGACATTTGCAACCATTATTGCATGGAAACTAAACAGTTTTTATGAGGCGAGAAGTAAAGAGAAGAGGTATAAAAAGGTATAAGAAAAAAGAGAAGAGAAGAAAGAAACTGTGTGATCTCAGGAGAACATAGAATGAAGGATATAAAAGAAACAAAGGAGCAGCTCTTGTCTTCTCTACACTTTCCCATTTCCCATGTTTATTTGTTGTTGGCAAGCTAAGAAACAGCCCCACAACCACAAAGGCGAAACAAATGACACAGTCATAGAAACAGGGGCTTGTTTTATGTGTCTGGAGGGAGCTGATTCTTGTATGGTAAGCCCAAAAGGAATGAAAGGAGAGGGGAAAAAAAGAAAGGAGTTAAACATGCAAACATAAAGGGAAAGAACAAAATAATCTTTTAGGGTTTTGTTTCCATGACAAGGAACACACTGCTTAAAAGTTTGTTAAAGCAGGAAGGCTAAACCAGGTGGGAAGGTAAGGTAGAGAGCAGGGATTCAGTTCTTTGTGTCCTGCTCTGAATTAGATGTTAGATACAGAAAGGTGATCAATTTCCAGTACTGACAGTAGTTACACACAGATTTCTAGGTCTTTAACCTGCCCTGGCATGCATACTGTTGAAATATAAATATATATATAAATAAATAACTGTATGAATCCACTGTTTGAGGATAAAATGAAACAAGAGGAACAAAAAAGAAAAGGAAAAAAAGTCTTGTAGGCTTTAGAGGAGTCACAAATCTATACAGTATATAACTTTTTGAAAACAGTGTTGTGCCTGTCTTTTCCATCTGTTTGCGTGTTCTGTGTAAATAAATTTCAAACTACACAAAAGCAAGGAGAGTTTGTTTACTCAGGTACCGTAGGTGTATGTGACACAAACTGTGGGCAAGCAGCCTACAGGGCACCATTGCTAAACCGTACAACTGAAGTGATTTTCACACAGTGTGTGATGTGCAAACACAAACAACTGCAGCCAAGAATGAGTTGATTCATGTGTATTGATTCAGATTCATAAACATTGTGAATCTGATCCACCTTAAATTATATATGATATAGCTTTTTTTTTTTTATCTTTGTAACCCTCTCTGTGTCTTTGTCTCTGTGTCTAGGCTCATACATGTATGTGGATGTGTCTCAGTATGATGTTGGGGAGAAGGCCAGGTTTCAGCTGCCTGTCATGAAGGAGAACGATACTCACTGCATCGACTTCAACTATCTCCTCACCAGCCCTGATGGCTCCAGCCCTGGCACCCTTAATGTCCTGGTGAAGGTACTGAGCATCAACTCAATTTAATACAACAGAAATACTGTGGTTTATCTGTCTTAAAAGACTGGTAGTGATTGTACTCTGTATTAATATGCTGTATATGTATATGTGCAGCAAACAAACTGTCCATACCTTGTTAATTTTGATACGTTATCATTAAAACAAAATCACACGTAAACCTGCTTACTAGCCACTGTTTGGCAATTTACATTGGGTCTCATTTAATGGGACACTCACAATTCTTTATGTTTATTTTTTATATAAAACATAAATAGTTTTGAGGCTATGAGAGTTTGACTTTAGAATTCAAGCTTTCTGTTTGTTTAAGTGGTGAAGAAACTCTTTAATTAAAACAGAACAAAACAGCATATGGGAATTGTGATCGTTTTTTTCTTTTTTGTGGAACCACAAGTGATTCAGCTTTGGCAACATCTTCTCTGCTGAAGTGTTCTCGAGCAAGACACTGAGTGGCTACCAGCCCAGAGAGTCCGAGTGCGTCTGACTAAGAAGATCTTGTTCAAAGGGACAAGAAAAAATGTTTACAACGTCTAATTGTGCTTTGTGTTTTTGTTATTTTCCCACACCTTAGTGTGATAGAAAGCACACGTCTCTCAGTAGATCACTAAATACAGTGGAATAAACGTTGTTGTCATGTTCATGTGTATTTTCTATGATTTCTAGGTTAATAAAGGACCCTTGGCCAACCCCATATGGAATGTGACATCCTACACTGGTAAAACTACTCAGATTTTCATTTATTAACATATTCTCACACTGTGGTGATTTTATTAACTTGCATTCACTGTGATGTTGTTTTTCAGGAAAAGAATGGCTGCGAGCCGAACTTGCCGTCTCCACCTTTTGGCCTAATGAATATCAGGTAACTCCCTAAACAACAACTGTGCTCAGCTGTGCTAATACATGATTTCCTTTTTTGTCTGCGAACTTTTTTATTTATAGTTTTGTTCATGTGAATGCATCAACACCACACATGCACAAATTCAAACAAGTGCACATGCTGTGAGGCAGGCAGCTGATTTATTTGTGTTGACTGAGGCTCAGGAGGTGACGATTAGGCTACAAAGATCCTGAGATAAATGAGGATGAGGTGTGTGTGTATGTGCATGTGTGTTTGAACGCTTGGGTGTGTGTCACCATGATTCTGACTTGATTCTCAGTGTCCTGTATGTTTTAATAAACACCTGTCTAACCTGAACATTAGAACATTCACAGAGGAAATTATTTTAGGACATCTAGAGTGGTTTATTATACTGAACATGTTTGTATGTGTGTTTATTGCTTCTTTCTTAATTTATGTCAATCATGTTTTGTCTGTGTGTGTGTGTTTGTTTGCTGGTGTTGACAGCTGTGTGCATGTTGCAGGATGTCTGCTGAATGTCCTAGCAGGCATACACACAGTGATCATGTTAACACACACAGCCTGAGGACTCTGTAATATTACTGTAAGGCGAAGTGTGAAAGCATCCTCCAAATGGCCCATCTGGAGCCCAGTCCCCCTCAGTGGCGACAGGGAGGGATCACTAGCCTGAAACTCATGTGTCAACATGTTTTAATTGAACATTATCATCCTGGTTTGCTGAGGCTTATGTAGGTTTTTCAGGCTATGAAAAAGGTTATTGGATTTGAGGTTATGAAACTATTTTTCCTTGTTCGAACATGTTTCTGTGTTAGCACTTTAGCTTGAGTTGTAATGAGACTGGTATCACCAAGGGAAGACTAGGCACATGCAGACACCCTCATTGAAGAACAGATGCACATACAAAATGCACATACACTCCCACAGTAGTTACAGTTTTTGTCTTTGTTTTTCCCTCTCTTTGAATGAAATGTAATATTGATTTCACTTGAATTCATTGGGTATGTCAAAACAGCAACAGAGTTAACGAA
The DNA here is from genome assembly GCA_032353495.1 of Ctenopoma kingsleyae. Lineage (NCBI taxonomy): Eukaryota > Metazoa > Chordata > Actinopteri > Anabantiformes > Anabantidae > Ctenopoma > Ctenopoma kingsleyae. The sequence goes on along the minus strand of JAUBNQ010000016.1, from coordinate 14,540,359 downwards.
CATCAGATTTTAAAGAGGTGATTCTGTTTTTTACCCTACCTACACTACCAGTCAAAAGTTTGGACACATACAGAAATGACGATGTTTTTGAAATTCTAATCTGAAATAGACATTGTTAATATTAAAAATGACTACTGTATATAGAAACTGTCTTTTAAAGGAATATTTACATAAACATACGGAGGTCTATAATCATCAAACATTAGTATTATCTTCCAATAGCACATTACATGTGCACGTAGTAAACTGTATATTTGTATAGCACCAAGGCACTTTACATATCAAGATCTTACAAAATGATGTAGAAAACACAACAAATTTTCTTTGAGAAAGCACTAGGTGACAGTGAGAAGGAAAAACTCCCTTTACTGGTTAGGGTAGGTAGAAAGTGGATAGAGAAACAACAATCAACAGACAAAACACTGGGCAGGTTGGTAGGGCCAG
>JAUBNQ010000016.1:14520935-14537010 GCA_032353495.1 Ctenopoma kingsleyae | reverse complement strand
ACACACACACACACACACACACACACACACACACAGTGAACAGTAGCTGTCTTGTCTCACACTGACAGGAAAGAGATGAGGGCTGCGATCCATTTTAAATTCTTGCTACATCTCAAGTCTTCTCTCCTTCGCTTGAGTGTTTCCTTACTGCTGGAGGCCAAAAAAGAGTTGTGAGGACAAACTTAACACAAGTGTCAGTTGATCTAAAGATATAGGTAGGTTCCTGGACAGTGGCCATGTTGGAAAGGAAGCAATTAAAACATCTTTTGGTCATCTGTCCAGCTGCACTGATGTCTTTCAGGATTTCTTTGTTTGTAAATAAATGATATTGATTATTAAGTCATAGAAATAAACTGTCTTGCAGCATCTCTTTGTACAGTTTCTAAGATGGTATACCTGCTGTCCCTGGCTCTGGCTGAAGTTGAACATAGAAAATTTGTGGACAGATAGAGTCATTTAAAGACAGCAGGGCAACACTCCTAATAGGGAGGAGCAATCATTTAAAAAGGAATTAGGACTTCGTCTCCACAATGGAAGCATTCATTCACACAGCTGCATGTCTGGACACACAGGTTTGTGTGTGTGTGTGTGCCCATGGTTGCATGAATGCATGTGTGCAACCTTGTGTGTGTGTTTTCATTCACCATAGGAGCAGCTATCTGTGATTGCAGTCACCTCCCTAGAATAAAAATGTCATAGGTGAACAGCATCTTCAGGGTCTAAAAGACATATTTCATATCTTAGTGTGTAAGTTATATATACTGGATGTAGCATTATTGTTGCCTCCCAGTGGCAATGAAGCACCGTGGCCTTATCTTATTTTCTGTGAAGAACATGGTGAAAAATATATTTTGACTGAGCACATACCAGGGACGTCAGTAGGATGGAAAGAGGGCTCAGCCCCCAGGGTTGTAGGAAGGAATTAGTGCGTATAGCAAGCGCTAAAATTTTTTCACCAAATCTAAATAGGCTTCATTAATTTTATTATCTCTTGTACAGCAATTCTGCTGTTATCTGGCTCACTGGATGATCCCCTGCCTTTGGTTTCCTTAGTCTTTATGATGTCTACTGTGTTTTTTAGTTCTTTTTTTTAAATAACAGTCTGAGTGTGTTCATGAGTTTAAGTTTAACAGCCTACATGTTGGGGTTGTTCAGTTTTATGAAGAGGGTGAGAGAGAACCAGTCCTTTTGCAACCTGCAGAAGGACAAATATGAAAGTTGAAAAACAGGGGAATTGTTTGGTTATCTGGTCCAAGGAATAAGCTTTCCCACATGGCTCAGAGGTGATTGAGATGCAACTAGAGATATACCCATATAGTCAGAGATTTAGAAATCCAGTGTGTGCTATCCTCTTAAACCTTTTGTACTATCACTTCTTTAAAATAAAGGTGTTTATTTGTATCACCAATTAAAATGGTGTTTTTTAACCAAAAGGACTTTGAAATACAAAAACATACGTATAATCTTGCTGTAAACTGAAATAAGTTTCTTTCGTTTGTTTAATCTCATTCTCTGCAGATAAATCCCCACATTTTCTACGTCTTGGAGATGTGGAGGTCAACGCTGGACAAAATGCCACATTTCAGTGCATCGCTACAGGACGAGATACATCGAACAATAAACTATGGCTACAGGTAGACACACACACAAATCATGTTTAGCCATGAAGTAGTGGTTCAGTTCATTAAAGTACTTTCTTCCACAGTACATTTCCAATGCTGTGAGCTGTGCATCACTTTCTAGGGTGGAGTCAGACAACTCGGAAACAATCACTCTATCCCTATCAATATCTCAGAACCTTGGCCAACAGAAATAATTAAATATTCAGTATTTTGGGGGAATCAGTGCTTTAGTATGACACCCTTCATCTTTGCATCTTTGCAGTTGCTCCATTTTATAATTCTGACAAGGGACTACAGATTTACATTTCATTTACATTCTGATGTTGATTTATGAGGACTGTTGCTTGCAAATAAATAAAAACTAATACAAAATGCTAATACAGTATATTTTTGTATTCCCTCAATATGAGATCGTAGAAATAGACAAACACGAATAAATGAAACAATGTACTAAATGGGGACTAAATGGGCCACCCTCAGGACTGGTACATCCAATAATAAAGTGTCTCCCACACACTAACAACTCACATACGCACACACACACACACAGTAAGTGTCTCCAGGCCATACATCCTTGCAGCTAACATGATTAAGAGTTTAATAGCTGCTGATGTCATTATGGCTCTATTGTAGTCATGACCTTCAAACCTGCTGTCAGTGAAGCACAAGGCGATGTGAGTGGGCTTGTGTGGACCAGTGCTGACTTATGACCTTGATCCAGGCACTTGACTCTCCACAGCCACTGCAGCACCTGATTTGTCTGTCTGCCTGTCTGTCTGTCTTTGTCTGTGATACAGAGGAGAAATGGAGAAGATATTCCTGTGGCTCAGACCAAAAACATTAACCACAGACGGTTTGCTGCCTCTTTCCACCTCAAAGAAGTCACTAATCAGGATCAAGATCTGTACCGCTGTGTCACCCAATCAGAGCGTGGCTCCGGGGTGTCTAACTTTGCAGGTCTTATCGTCAGAGGTGAGGATTTAAAAAGTATATACAAGGTTATTTGATGTCAACTCTGCATTTTGTGTTCTTTGCTGTTTTCTTCCCTGATTTCATATTTAATGTGCCTGATTATTTTCTGTGGTAGTAGATAGCCTTTAGTGAAAATTAAAATAGTGATTCAGTAATTTTGGACGCCATTAAATATTACGTAGTTTACAAAGATAGTTGGCATTACTTACAGTACAATGGAGAGATAATGTTAGAAGCTGATGATCTATGTAGAAGAACCCACATTGTTTCTGCAGTGCAGGGCTAGAAAGATAGGAGGTCTTTTAGGATGAGGACTAACCAATATGTTTGGCAAACGTAGCATGATCTGAGATGCAGGGTTTGCATCCAGGGTTGGTGTCCACATTTTGAGGAACAACAACAGCCATAGTGGTTGTGAAATAATGAACAAGACATTTTTAACCAAATCTCTAACAACACAAATCTATTTATTTATTACAATTAAACAATCACTGTTCATTTGAATATTCAAGCAAATTGGCATTTCTTTACAAATCTTTATATTAACCTGTTGTTGCCCAAAGTTATTTTGTTCACACAGTTGTATATTTTGTGTTATGACTGTCCTTGTATTGTGTTTAACCTTTTGTCTGCCCAGTCAAGAATGCACATCATTGTATCTGGCTGATAAAATGTAAATCACTAACACAGTGTAGGCTAACAGAGGAGAGACTGTGTGTGAGTGTAGATTATATAGATGTGTGTATACCGTGTTTGTGTGCTCAGGCACATGCTCAGTGTGTGTGTGTTTGTGTTTGTGGATGGCTGTGTGAGTGTGGACGAGCTGCATTTGTCTGCTGTGTGGGTGTGTGTGTGTGTGTGTGTGTGTGTGTGTGTGTGTGTGTGTGTTTGCTCCAGCTGTCATGCGCAGCTGACATGTGGTTAATAAGGTGTCACCAATGTGTTTTTGAGACGGCTGCTTTATTCATTCACATCCAATGGCTTACATATTCAATTCATCTCTCAGAGAGAGAGAGAGAGAGAGGAGGAGGAGGGCAGAGAGAAAGAGGGCAAAAAGAGAGAACTGTCTACATTCAAGTATATGTTTTGCATGTGTGCATTTATATACATATATTTTTGTTTAGATTTAATACAAAACATATTGAATGTCCCTTAGTTTTGCTAAGACAGACAAAGGTGATTTGGAACGAAAGGTACAGGAGTGACAGAAAGGAAGGGGGTGGAATGGGAGACGGAGGAGGGTGAGCAAAGAGAAAAGTGGAGATGGTGAAGAAAAGTTAAATGTAAATAGTCAGCTTATTATCCCAAAAATATCCATATCAGAATGAGGAATATGTGTGAATATGTAAACAGCTGAGCAGAGTTATGCTTATTATTCTGCATAAGAGATGGCAGAGGAGAGAGAAATGAGAAATCAAAGCAGAAGCAAGAAACATGAATATGAGAATAGCAGGTGTAGCTCAGATAATGGAGCTTTTACACTGTCCAGTTTAGGGGTTCACCTCTGTGTGTTGCTTGAGACACTAACACAGCCGGGGTTAGGGTTACATTCCCCGCTGGGAATGAGTGCTTTTGTTTTTTCTGTGCTCACAAAAATCTGGCGGTTGTAGAGACCCACTTTCTCTGCAGGACCTTCCTGATTTAGTAAGAATACATAAGTGGCTAATGTTTATTTATCACGAACATCTTTTTTTGAATATAAGAAGGCAAAGAGGAGCGAGATGAGGAATCTGCACAGCAGGAGACATCTGTCCAAACATGAATAGGACCAATCTACATATATGAAAATAGATTGAGCATCAATAAGACTCATTGAGTGTGGTGCGTTTAAAGCCAGGTATCAGCTTGAAAACCAGCTACATTCACAATCTGTTAAAAAATGCTTTTCCAGCTCTGAGGGATATTGGCAATTATAAATATTGATCCAAATCTGGTTGTTAGAGAGGTATCACAATAAAAGAATGAGCACTGCATGTATGAATATTGAAGGAGATGAGCCTCATGTTTATTTATTAGAAATATCAGATGGGAGATGAGAGCCAGAGAGAAATCAAAGAAACAGGGAATATGTTTATTTCACTCCTTGAAAAGTATGCATGTTGGAGATTTGAGGATCCTGCAGGACACTGACAACCATGAATATGGACAAAGTTAAGCTGCATTACTAATGTTTTTACCCTGGATATTTTAATATTTATTTACAGTGGAGAGAGATTTACTGGAATCGTGTATCTGATAGGATTTTGATGAACAAGAAAAAATTGAAGAAAGTGGCAAATATGACTTGTATATGTTAAAAATGACAGTAGCCCAGCTTTAATCTTCAAAACTTGAAAACTGGCCCACCAGGTGATGTGAGATTGCCTCAGTGCAGGTACGCACATTGATATTCATGACATGTAGATGACAGAGATGTGCCATTATTGTCTGAGTGTGTGTGTGTTTGTGTGTGTTTGTGCTGAGGCTGTCAAGATCAGAGAAAAGAAGCACATTTTGTAGTGACAGAGGTGCATCATGGGAGAATGAAAAGCAGAAATAGAAAAACTGGACAAATATTTTGTTTGTGAAAAATATCCATCATACTCTACAAGACTGCAAGGTGAAATGTTTTTTGTCCAAACAGCCATCTAAGATCCAAAGATATTCAACTAACTACTTTAAATGAAGGACATGGGCCTACATGTATGTTTGTCTTTTGCTTGAAAAAAATAATTTGAAACAATTATCAAAGTAGTTGGTTTTGTTCAGTATCACTGCCAATATGAAGCCAGAGTTCAGTTTCAGTTTAGATTCAGAAATCTGATACCACTCTATTTGATGAGAGAAGAAGTAAACAAGATTACGATCCAAATTAGACTTTCTTTACTCCACTGGCTCTGATATTAAATGCTGTGGACACCGTCATTAAAATCACAAGAAATTCCAAGTCATTACAATGCATGTAAACACACAGTCTGACTGTCACACTGACTGTCAAACCCGTCCTCCCGAACGAGCAGAGAGTCAATCAGAGAAAAAATGTTTTTCACATTAAGCCCTGTGGTGATTTTTAAAAAGAAAGGCAAAGATTTAGTTATTAAAATTAGATTTACCTTCCATTTGTATTCATTTTAGGGGGAATCCAAAAGGAATTTTAAGGAGAAGAACAAGTAAAGAAATAATAACATGAATTATATCGTGATCATTATCAATTTTGACTAATATGAAAAAATGCTCATGATAACATGTTTTGCCACATCACCCAGCTATGTGTTTCAAAACTGTATGAATACAGTACATGGTGGAAAGCAGGAGCCCTGTCTTCATAAGTTTTATTATAGTAGATGAACAGTGTATGTAGTAGTTGTACGTGTGTGCTTGAGTATGTTTATGTGTGTGTCTCTGTGTGTGTCACTAGTGGTTTGGTCAGAGCCGAGCTCTAATAAAGCCTTGCCCTCTGGTTCCTGCGGTGACAGAGTGCATCATCACGCCAGCTCGTATCACACACACACACACACACACATACATGCAGACACACACACAAATACATCATCATGCCAGCCTGCATTACACACAACCCATGGCCTAAAAAGCTCCTGCAATATTACTGTCACATAAATACACACATATACATACACACACGTCGGACTTAGGAGACTGCGCAACTGACTTGAATTCATACAGCTGTCTTAAACCTGTAATGGTCCACTTCTAAAATGTCCCTTTCTCCTTTTCAACCTATCACACACACACACACACACACTCACACACTCTAAGTAACACTGACAGGTGTAGCTTTAGGCGTAAGGGAACTATAGAAAACCTACTTCCACTGTTGGCTGTCGATACAGCTGAAGCACACGCACACACGTGCACACTCATACACACACTCCTCTTCAAGCTCTGGAGGTCAGATGTCCTCCAGTGAGTACCACAGTGATGTCAGCAGCGGTTTGTGAAAGCTAAACTTTATTGACAAGGTTGCTGACGATGGACAACAAAGAAGAACATGCCTAGTGGGCGCCAGTCAACAGCCAAATATCTCTGTCCTCTTTCCCTGTGTCTGTCTCTGCCCTCATGTGTGTTCACTGCATCATAAATCTTAAATCTACCAACCCCCCTATTAATGCCTTAGGCCTTATGTTTTATTCTAATGTCACTGAAGAAAATTAATTTAGCAGATGTGTAAGGTCAGAATCGACACGCGCATTTGAAGTTTCCCCATTGTTGATTTGTTTTCTTATTATCATTTACACTTGACCCAAAAAAATGAGAAATGATGAGAGGGTTCACACATGATTAATAATAAAATAGATGGTGACAATAAACCCATCGCAAAACAAGACCGCCAATGATTTGTTATATTGTTTTTAGGTCAACTGTACAAATGACAAGTGATGCAAACACAAAAAAAAAGAAAAGAAAATCTAAAGCGTGAACCCGTTCCAGCTCTTGTTTGTTCTCTGGAGTCACATAATGACCCACTTACATTTCTTACTGTTTCGTTTTTATGTCTATTATTTATCTTTTAGATACTCAATAGGTTTTTAAGAAACACACACAAGCTGCAAACACACAAACCTACTGCTTTTGTATGCTTGAATAAATGCACTTTTGTGATATTTCCTTTATTTGTTTGTTAATCACAGAGTTGTTTACTTTGTTTTGTTGATGGCATTGCAAGCTGACATGTTGTTGACGTTGTTGGTTTTCTGAAGTCACTTCAACATTCATTATCTGAATATAACTGTGCCTGCATATGTGTGTTTGTGTATTTGTGTGTCTGCATTTGCACACACGCATGTGCTGTCAAACTACAGTGTTTCATCTGTTGCTAAAAAGACACTTCCCAGCCTGCACCTCTCTGACAGCCACATTCAACACACACACATGCACACACACACACAGAAATGCAAGCGCTCTGATTCAGATGCTCACAAAGAGAAGAAGTGACAGCAATGGAGAATATAACTGTTAATGGAATAATATGCACAGTAACACGCGCATGCACATATAATTTAGCTAATAAATCACTTTGATATGATTGAAGATGGATTGCATTAAAAAAAAGCACATTTTTCCATCTTACAGATAGTAATATTGCCTGGAGGTGTGCTTGAGAATGTGTCTGAGAGATAAAATCAGAATGATTTACCGTATGTGAGATACGTTTCTGTGTGTGTGTGTGTGTATGGAAGGTGTCGGTGATTATGTCATGTGTTGATCTGTTTGTGTATATGTGTCAAGTAGATGAATCTTTGATGCAGAGCGTTTTAAGATTGTGTGTGTTGTGCTTTCAGCTTGTCAATCACAGCTGTCTGACAGTTAGTTCTGATGTGGCTGACTGGCCCTGAACCATAACACATCCATCACGTTTACTATATACACGCAGTATTCATTTGATGAGAGTATCATGAGATGTAGTTCATGATTGGATTTCATATGAAGGTCTGTCTGACCAGAACCTCTGATTCTGTCAAGAGAAAAAATGTCCAGATCTAGACGTATACCTGTTTTTATTGCATTTTGCGAGCAATCATAACTAAAGGTCTCTTCAGACACGCAGCTCATTACGTAAATGTGATGCCAAGTTAACATTTAGGTCTCATGTCTGTACGTAAAGGTCACATCAGATAGCGTCTGATTAACATACACTAAAGACTGCAGCTGGTGAAGAAAGAAAATAAAATCAGTTTACTAAATAACAAAAAATTGAAGTTGTTGACAGGATCTTTCTCATGCTGTGGTATGAGTCGTGAAAAAAGAGGTTATCTTAGCATACAGTCATTCTCTGTTAATGCATCATATTCACTGACTTTATGAAACAAGCAGCATTAAAGGATGAGAACTGATGAGGATTCAGCAGAAGAGAAGCAAGACAGGGTTTTGATGGGAAGGAGCTGCAAAAGGAGGCATGTTGGCATTAAGTTTTCTATAACTACGCATGAAACAACATGGCCACTAGCTGTCTATAAATAAAATATATTGCTATATTATTTTAAGTAAGAAAGTAAAGAACAAGCTATAGGATTTGAAGGCAACTCCAAACAGCAGCAGCATCTTCACACAATGATTCCTCTCCGGTCTCCTAAATGACCACACACATTATGCCACTTAGTTCACCATGACACAGCCACACAGCTCGACTGTCACAATATTACAGGTCACTGCGGTTACCCCTCATTAGCGTGCCTTTAATAATTTGTTGAATTAGTGTAGCTGTCATTATCTCACACACGTCTCATCGTTGTTACACCAGCGAGGCTTTGAATCACAAACTACATATTTCTCCAGCCGCTACCCTCCTCTGTTATATTGTGACCTTGTCGCAATGTGTTGCTTTCATCTTCGGAGGCATTTTGAAATCTTCTTTTGTAATTTTGTTTACTGTTTCCTGTCCTCAGAGCCTCCACACCCCATCGCCCCACCTCAGCTCCTGGGTGTTGGCCCTACATACCTGCTGATTCAGCTCAATGCTAACTCCATATTTGGAGATGGACCCATCATACTGAAAGAGGTACGTTTATAGATGTGTGATATTTAAGCATGCTGTAAAGCCAGTGTAAATCAGGGCATTAAGTGATGATTCACTGCACTTAAAAATGGTTTAAAAGTTTAAAAAAAAAAGGGGAATAAATGACCAGCGTAGTTATAGGTGAAATTCCCAAGCTGTTTAAGGTAGTAAATTCTGTGTTGTAGATAATTGTTTATGGTTTCCTGTAGGTTGAGTACCGAATGACATCCGGTACCTGGACGGAGACTCATGCTGTGAACTCTCCCAACTATAAGTTATGGCATCTTGACCCAGATACAGAATATGAGATCAGAGTTTTACTAACCAGACCAGGAGAGGGGGGCACAGGCAAACCTGGACCACCACTCATTACCCGGACCAAATGTGCAGGTAGGTCATAGACACATACTGAACATGCAGAAGTGTTATAGCTAATCCAATGTGATTAGAGTAAAGCTTAAACATAAATAAAGGTTTTCTGTCTGTCCGTCTGCAACATAATAAAGTAAATTCTACAAATAAAATGTAGAGCACTTTTTCTGCCTGTCTGATTATCGATCAATATCTCCATCTGATGTTGTTCTTTTTGTCTTGGTATCTGTATTTTAGTTGGAAGGGTGATATTTATACTATGAGCAAGCGGTGAGGCGAGCAGAGGTGTAGCGAGGGATAGGATCGGGCAAGAAAGGAGGGGAGAGTCTGAGGTTGCTCAGTGATCTGAGAGAAAGAGTGATTAAAATACTGGAGGCTCTCTCTCTACCCTTTTCATTTTTTCTCCTGCATTTTCTTTCCTTCTCTCATCTCATTCCTCCTTTCTTACTGCTGCTACTCCATTCTCTCATATCTCCCCCTCTGCATCTCTCTTTCTATTTCGTTCCTTGTCGCTGCCTTTCCCCCTTTCTCCCTGCCACTCTCTCCCCATCACTTTCTCTCTGTGGATCAATAGACGGAGGGCAGAAACACTATCTGACATTTGTAGAAATAAACGACTGAAATATAAACACAGCTTGCCTGAGGGAGAGAGACAGACCAAGCAAGAGAGGGTTGATATGAAAGAGAAGGAGACAGAAAGGAAAGCAATGAGCTTGAAGGAGCAACAGAATAAGGGAGCGATGGAGAGATGGTGAAAAACAATAAGGCTGGAAGAGAAAGAGAGGAGAGAATAGGAGCAAAGGGAGAGAGGGTGCACGAGGCGAGAGAATGATGAAACTGAAGAATAAAAATGAAAGAGAGATGAAAACTCATAACCACAGGGCCTGACTGATGTCTGCCAACCTGGCTGTGTGTGTGTGTTGTGTGGATGAATCTGTGTGTGTGTGTGTGTGTGTTTATTGACAGAAGAGAAGTCATAGACTTGTTCAGCTCAGGTATTGAACAGTTTCCTCTTTGACAGGAAGAGGAAATTAATCTTCTCCTCAGTCATGCAGGAAGATATTTGTAGAAAAAGAAAAAGTAAGTTCTAGTTGATTTGTGGTGGAAATTGTGCTTTAAAGGAGCAGTGCATCATTTTGGGAGATGCACTTTCTAGCCACTGGTTAGCTCATGAAAATGAGAACGTTTGTGTTTTTATGGAGGGTTGTGAGTATGGATGTAAAACAGAAATATACACAGCAATCAAAGATGAAGACCTATTTGCTGCTATTAACGTTGCTACCTGAGCAGTTTAAGAGCATGCAGGACTTTTACTGGGCTGACTTGCTTTTGGCTCCCTGCACATGTCAACGGGTTAAAATACTCTAATCTTAACACTCATCTAGACTTTTAAAATGTTATTGGGTGACATTCTGAGAATACCAAGGGTTTTTTTCTTTCCCAGAGTTTTGTGTATCTAATGTTTTTCCAGTGGTATTGAAAACCTCTTTTCATTTCTCTAGCCCAGCCCAGCACTGCTCCTACAGACTTTTGGTGCAGCAAACACGTGTTTCTACTCATGCTGCAGTTGGAGATGCGTACACGGACACATCACATACATGTACACCACAAAACGTGATGTCTTGTCTGGCATGTGCACTGACAGTGTGGAGAGTCCATCCGTATAGACCCCTCCCCCACCTCAAAATTTACATCCTGGGTACCGTAGCAGACACATGGTAACAGAAATTATGAATTGGCCTTTAATTTTTAGTTGCTCTTTTTCTGGGAGCTGCAAAGAGAATACAGCCAAGAAATAGTTTTTTGTTGTCCTCCATAGTGTGACTTAGGTCATTCGCACACACAATTACACTCACATATAAAAAGAGTTGGATTTGTGTGTTTGTGTTTGTTAAGGAAGTGACACACACACACACACACACACACAGGATAGAAATGTTATTTAAATGGTAATGATTCCTTTGCTTTTTCTGTTCTGTTAGCGTCGTCTGATTCCACCACCTGTAGTTTACTGAATATTTAGTTCAACACAATATAATGAAGATATGGACACACATTCACACTGGGAAGTGTGTGCACAAACACCAGGCATAAACCCAAGCATGTCTTCACACAAACACAGTTTAATTAAAAATCAATAAAGTTAATAAAATACACAGCAGAAACTGCCCACTCTGCAGAGCAAGTGATATGATAACAGGAATGATTTCATCTCTTTTTTGTTCTTTACTTTTATCTCTTCCACTGGATTTTTTTTCTCCCATTTTCTCATGCACCCTCTGTGTCTCCTTCTCTCCTTCTCTTCCCTGTTTTTCCTCTGTGGTGATATATTGCTCTTGTCTAAAGGGTGAAAAATAATCAACTTGAAGTGAAGAGTTGTGTGTGTTGTGTGGACATACCGCATGTGTGTGTGATGAAGTAACTTTTAATCCAAATCCTGAATTTTTTGCTGAAAACCTTTTGGTCATGGCAGGTTAGACACACAAACACACACTTAAACACACACTAAAACCACAGTTACACAAGCACGATCACACACAGAAGATATACACACTAAGAGGGTATTGAGATGGAGAGAAATGTACAGACACACAAACAGTTCAAGAGAGTCACAATATTTCTCGTATGTTGCACAAACTCAGCATCACTTGGATTAATGGGAGAATGGAATAAAAAAAAAAGCACACATTTCCTGACACGCACGCACAAATGTTGTAGGAATCACACACAATATGTCACATGTACTTTTTTATATATATATGAAAACACATGCACACAGTCAGCAGTACAGCAATTTGAGGGTCAGGCCCATGAAATAGATTTACAGACACAGTCCAGTCTGCTGTGTGTGTTTGGGAATCTGTCGGTTTAACAGTCATGTTGTGTTTCTGTGTTGTGCGCATGTGTCTGTGGTAGTTTATGGCCAACTTCTGATTGAATTATCTGTCTTCTGTCCGTAGAAGAAAAACCTTAAACTTTACTGTATATAAATCTCAAAATATTATCTGGAAAGGAGACAAAACAGAGACAAAATAGTCTGTAAATCAAACAATGATATTTAATCATTTTAGAATATAAAACAGTGAAAACGAGAATGGAGACTGAACTTCTCTTAATAAGTTTCTTTACATATAATACTTTTTATGAGACCAACAGAGACCACTTAACTGTTGAATTCAAGTGGCTTTTCCTACTTTTTAAAAATGCGTGTATATATTTGGCTTCCTTTTCTTATACTTACGAGTATGTTTAATTACGTGTTGCTTTTACAAACCTATCTCTGATAATATATTTTGAAATATTGAAATGCATTCATGAGCGTTTCTCATTGTCGCTCACATATTATATTGTGATCTCTTCTATAGAGCTTCTTGATTTCAAACAAATCCACACCGGAACTATATTGATCCCATTTTTGAGCCCTGCAACACTGTTATTAGCCTGTGCATAGGCAAATCAGAATTCCACGTAGCTTGCAAGTGCAAATTGAAAACACAGTTCAGTGCAAATTTGCACCTTTTGTGTACTTAGATCTGGTCCAGGGTGAGACAAAGACAAGCAGAGAGAAATGAGAGTCAGAAACACAATAAATGAATGGAGTTTCATTTGTCTTCCTCATGACAGTGGAAGGATTACCAGGAACTAATTGGACAGATTAACTTGGATTTAGCTGCATCTCCTGTCAACCTTTTCTGTTTTCCCCCTCCCATCCTCTCCTTTCATTTCATCTTTTATTCTTTGCTTTTTCTTAAGCCTCCCCCTCTCCTGCTCCATGCTCTCTTTACTGGATATTTCTTGGCTCCTCTTAATATTTCATGTTTAGAGATGGGGGTTTTTTCACATTCAGTGTAGTTTTATTTCATTTAGTTTCATTTCCGTTCCTTTTGTTTTCCGTTCTTTAATTCCAACCTCTGGATTGTGCTGATATGAAGCTTGCCGTCCTTGGTGTTATTGTTGGTGTTTATTGGTATTGTTGTTGTTTTGAAAGCTCCATCTGTGGAGAACAAAGCCTTTTAGTTCCAACATGAATCCAGCCGTTTGTCTGTCTACCGGAGGACGAGAAAGGGACAAGGCAGCCTCTGTGGTTTACCACTGGACTAGGTCCCACTTGACTCTGGCCACGTTCCAAACTAGTTATCACTTCTCTCCGTTCCTCCTCTCTGTCTCTCTCTTTCCCTCTCTCATCTTTCTCTCCCATTTCTCTCTCTGCTCCTTTATCTGTCCCCTACTCCTCCCTGCTTCGGTTTTAATTTTTGCACATTCCTTTGTTTTATGCTCTTCTTTACTCGTTTTCTTTGCTAGTCTCGACTGTCTCTCTTCTTTCTTTCTTTTGTTCTTTCTTTGTCCACATTCTCCTTGTTTCTCCTACCTTGATCTCTCCCGCTTTAACTATCTACTGTAAATTGATGGAGATAAGAAGCAATGTATTATGGGTCAGGAAGAGAATAGGGTTTTTAAATGCAGGGTAGAGGTGCGTGTGTGTGCGTGTGTGTGACAGGCACATACTCATATATTTTGTTTAAATTCCACGTTGAAGACCATCACTGTGAAGCAGTGTTAGCATGAAGACAGCCTGAAATCAATACAATTTTTTGTTATGCGCTAACTGTGTGTGTGTGTGTGTGTGTGTCCTAATAGCCAGGTTTATGGTGAGGATCACCAAGTATTGATTTGAACAAGGAGAGAAACAGAGAAGAAGACAAGTGAGAGAAGAGATGGAAAGAGAGGAAGAGACAGGAAGGGAAAGCAGCAGGTCTCCCTCTTGCTCTATTTAAATGTCAGCCATCCAATAACAGGTAGAAGCAAAAATGAAATGTTCTGACCCCTCAGCTATAACACACAGACATACACACACATACAACTGAGCCATAATATTTGCTCAGCAGACAATTATCTTCCAGAGTGTCTTCACAACCTTTCTTCCTCTCATTTTTTATTCTTTCTTATTATCATTCATATGTCCATATGTCTCTTTATTAGTGAGCTATTTACAACTAAATGATTTAGCAAACCTTGACATGTTTGTATTTTGCTCACAGTTCTGTGTTAGATTGTATGTGAGTTGTGTTTGCCCTTGACGATGAATTTTTATTATGAGAAGTTTTATTAGGGCAAGCACACACACACGCATAAAAGCACACCTATACACACTCTGCCCAGATTTAATCTTGATTCTGTCCCAACCTGAAGCGTATTTGTGTCTGTGTGTGTGCGTGTGTGTGTGTGTGTTTGGGTAATAACTAAGTGTGAGACTGTCCGTGCCAGTGAGTGTCTGTGCAAGTGTGTGTGAGTGACAGGCAGATAATGGGTTGTCAGAAGAAGGGACAAGTTTGTGTCCTTGTGTTGTCTCCTCTGAGGGAGGAAAACCCAGGGAAAAACAGAGAGCTAGACATAGCTAGACTTGTGTTTCTATTTAAGGTGAGCTGTTTTTATTAAAAAATCCTGGAGGGACATACAGAAACAGGTGGGTTACAGTGTGACAGAGATAGAACGAGGAAGGAACATCAACAGGTGACAGAATAATTAACACTGTGTGAGTTTATGACAAGGAACAATAAACAAAACTTTTAATTAAATTCGTTCTGGTTGCCCAGTAATAGATCTCACTTATGTCTGGGGATGTCCAGACCTGCAAGATCAATATTAGAGTTAATGAACACATATTTGCTATCGGCCACATTGACATATTGATCCTGTTGAAAGAGATGTCTTCAGAGATGTCATGAAATCTTTATTCTTAAAAATATCAACTCATCTAGTGTTAACTGGGAAAAAAAACATGAGATAAAGCCACATAAAAGTATATAGTAGTTACATTTTAATCCACGTTCACCAACTTTTTACACCATTTGTGTAAAATGCTACTTCTAGTGATGGATGTGTAATCACGAACTAAGTAGTGATCACCCCCTTAAACTGGTCAAGATCCCAAACTTCCCAACGACACATGACACTTTGCAACAAGATGCATACATCATCTCTGACATTTTAGTGACCTAATGGTGCTGGAAAATCACTGTGTTCTTATATTTTACTAATGCAAATATGAAATAGCTTCAACAAGAGCTATCAGAACATGCAGGTATTTGATTTTAACATTTTGCAACTGAATATTTTGGTTATGAAAACTTCCAACACCAGTTCTCTGTCAGAAACATGTAGAAAACACAAGCAGCTCAAACTCACCGGTTTGCACATCATTTGAAATGATGTTAGATACTAGCCACAAGCTGCTGTATATAAGCACAGTCATCTACCACAACCCGGTGTACTGTACATTGGGCTTCAACCCTTGTAGATCAAGTGGTAAGTGCCACAGGCGTAGTAGATGGAGTAGTATGTCCTCTGGAGTAATAGCAGTCATTATGGTCTGCTCTAGTTAGAGAGGCAATTCCCTTACCTTAGAGAAATAACTCATTGCAACGATTGGTAGCAGTAGTGGCAAAGTTAATAGCTACACAGAATGGGCAGCTCCTGTGGGTAGATGGGTAGCCACAGCAGATGGAGGAGCAAATTCTTCTATGTAAGATGGCCCACTCTTGAATTTCACGAGTGGGCAGAAAGCCAAAGGTGGAAAGGTTTGGTTTGTTTGGTCCGAAGTGTGTGTGTGTGTGTG
>JAUBNQ010000016.1:14478707-14510302 GCA_032353495.1 Ctenopoma kingsleyae | reverse complement strand
AAGCTTTAAGCGTCAGCCTTACGCACCGCCTGGACTGTGCTCTTGAGGTTGAATTAGAAGTAGTGTAACCACATGTGTGCATGCATATCTATAGCATCAGTGTGCATGTGTGCAAAAATGGAGAACTAAACTTGCCATTCTGCATGTGCAAGAAAACAATAATAAGGATTTTTATTTACATAGTGAAGACAGATATATTTATTTCTTATTATAATAACAATTATTGACTTAACCTGGTTGGTCTGTGCAGGGGCCGCATGGTGCAGTAACGATTATTAACTTGAGAAAATGTCTCTTTCAGGAGATACTGCACACAATTTCCTCTCACACTGAACTATTGCGTCTTGTCAGAAGAGAACAACCAGGAAAACAGTCTCTCAATTACACTTTATCATGGTCTCACTCAATAAATCAGGAACAATTAGAGACATTAAATAACAGGCAGTAACGTGCCCTCATCGCAGGAGAACTTTGCAGCCCTTGGCCTTTATAATTATATTCTAATTTTCCTAACGAAGTCGTGGGATCCAGCGTGCGTGCTGCAGCTTTAGTGTCACAGTATAAATGACGTAAATGATAACCAGAGGGCTTAAGCTGAATGTGTAGTGTAGAAAAATACTAATTATACTCTAAAAGCTGTTACTACTATGTGGTACCCAACACTGCTTGAAATATACTCACTACCTCTGACTGTGTTTGGTCCATAGTTTGCACTCGGTGACATCATTATTGTAACATGCTTTAGTAAACATCATCTGTCTCCTGAGGGTTTTAGATATTTTGATAACAGTAAATTGGTCCAAATTGATTATAAGATAATGCTGTTTTGGGAGATAACAGTTTTTAATGGCATGACAACATTTGCGTGTCTCTGCGTGGGACAGAAAATAGCTTTCCAGCAAATTAAAGTGGAGCTATGACAACTAATCAAACTTTTTATTTAAACTTTGAGTTTATTTTTGAGTTGTGGCATAATTTGTGTTAAGTTCATTCTGACATGTTTAGATTTACTGTATTTAACACTAACCTGTCACAACTGACTCACAAAAGCAGCAGTGTGCTTGTAAATGTTATAAATGTAATTTAAAAATTAGTGGTTTTATGTTACCTGTGCGAGGTTATGTTGACAGCATTTAGTAATCTGCCATAAAGGTTTCTGGGGAGATCAATCTTCATTGTCACTGAATCTTTACAACTTTGAACAATACTGCATCTTTAAAATGGTGGGACATGATGACATCTCTATGACATCATGCTTGCTCTACAGGAAGCGGTGTTACAGATCAGATTTCAGCTTTGTTGCAGTTTTGACAGATTGTTATTATCCACAGGAGTGATTAAAGGCGATAGGGCAAAATCTCTCATTAGGGTTGTCCAGTTGTAGTAAATGCAGTTTAAAAATATTACAAAAATACTTTAAAAATGACAGCCACAGAAGTAAAGAAGAGACAGACTGCATGTTATGTTAATGTTGAAAGGTTTGTTGTTATTTTAGTAATAGCTTTATAGACTTAGCTTGTTTTGTGGTATTTATTTAGCATTAAACTTGGGTTTTTGCATCTTCTTAAAAATAGGGCCCATTATAATTAAAACAACCCCTTGCATGACCTCAAGTTGTAGCAGCCAGTAGGTGTTTTCTTCTGTTTCTGTTGTTGCTGGTTGGGACAGGATAGCATTGTCCTAATTTGCATATTCATGACCCTTGTGTCTCATTCTTTGCTTTCTGATTGGCTCACAACCCCAGGAGGACCTACTATTCATACTCTTATTACCTGTAAGTAAACGACAAATCAACAATCAGCTCACCCAGCTGCTGTTACCTTATTGGGCGAATTATTAGTGGCTAGTTGTTATTTTTAAAGATGCAGTATACTTTTTTCAAGACAGAACACATTTTCAGCTCAGACCAACCAGTCAAAGTCATCCTCATTGACACCTTGCCAGGGTGGGGGGTCAGTTCACTTTCGTGTCAGTCAAATCAGGAAATATATAAATACAAATATATAAATACAAATATATAAATATAAGAAATAAACTACTCCTGAATCGTGAGTAAAATAAATGTCAGCTTTTAAAGATTAAAGGGACTGAACTGACAGTGAACTGACCTCAGCCCCGGTGTCCTCTACATGCTCCAAAGTTGCTCTGAAGCAGGCTGATAAAGGCCAATGTTGGCCATTAACCAGAACAAAGCAGGCCAAAGTGGGACGACACAGGCCTGAGCGTGTTATTTGAAAAAAGAATGCTGCACTTGTGACTTGTAGCTCTTTGTGTGCATGTAGTCATGTGATCATCCATCTGCCCATCAAGTCACAGGTATCACGGTAACTCTGCTACACATGCTCATGTGTCTCTCTAATGTCAGTGGACCTGGACCAGTCGGTTTCTGTTTTTTGGGCCTCTGATTATGTGTTGGTAGTTCTTACGGTGGTTTTTCTTTCATTATGGGTACTTTCTGCTTCCTGCTTTATCTCTTATGATCTCTCACCAGCTGTGACCAAATTCACCAGCTTTTTTCTGCATTCATGAGGCACATAATCACAGTGCTACCTGTATTTATATTTCCTCAAAGTGGCAATATCACACTGTAAACTTTTACAACTTAAGGTCTCGCTTTCATTAAAATTTCACTTCTTTTAGCAAGAGTACAGAAGTGTTGTCATCAATGTTTTGTTAAGAATTATTAAATATTATTAAAATATAATAAAATGTAGTTGGTTTGAATGTTTTAGAATCCAGCCATATTTTATGAGCTCATCTTATATTTTCTATATTAGATCTAAACCTGGTAATAAAGCTGTGAAATAACAATAGTTAAGTCGAATGTACAATACGCTTACTTCTGTTAATATACTTAATTTACTTAATTTTATACTTAATTTCACCCACCACTCAAATGTAACCAACATGAGGGCATCGTGTAGTTAAATGTCCCATAGAATCATAATGTAATATCATAATTTCTTTAATGTGATTTATTTCTCCTTGAAACAGGCCAGTAATAAATTTTCCCATTTAATCAGATACAATTATGAGGAACATTTACTATCTATAATTTCTCTTTTTGTGCTTGGATTATATTTTTCACATTATCCAGATATATTATCTGAGTAGACGTTGTGCTCGGTATCAGTTAAAAACCACATTAAATGTTCAGTCCTGAGAAAGTAAATAAAGATACTTGCAATGCAGATCCAACCTAGTTCTCGTCGAAGCTACCCCTGCTTCATCTCTGTTTCTATCGTTCTCTTTCCTTTCTGTCCACCATATACAGTACACAGCATATTGTGGTTTATAATACATCCTTCTACTGTCCAGTTTTTATTTAAATACACTCACACAAGCAGCTTCACCTGGTCAACAGTTAAATCTATTTTCCTACTATGTGTGTATGTATTATGTGTGTATTAAATGTTGGAGGTGGCATTGGTGTATTTTGGGGTCAGGAGGTAAAATACTGTATATGCAAAGAGATCACAGCATGATTTATGTCTATTAAGAAGTCAGAGCCATATGTTGCATCAGTTTAGAAACAATCTATAATTGATTTTATCATTAGTCTTCTGCTTTCTTAAGATGCAGCTATGCTACAACTTTTTTATTTGCATTCGTCCTCAAACTGCAGAACAAGTGCAGAATTAACATTTTTTGGACGACGATAACAGCTGATTGTTTTAACCAATGCACATCTATGGCTCTGGATACACAATGTTCCTGCATGCTCTGTCATGCTCGAAATATTCAGCCCTCGACAGTTGGTTTTTCCCACGATTGTATGGAGTGAAGCCATTGAGACAATTAAACACCATATTGTTAATTTTAAACCATTATTTTTCTTCAACAGGCACTGGCCTGATAGAGAAAGGCTTCTCTTGCCTGAAAACCAGAGCAGAACCATTTAATTCTACATAAAATAATAGACTGTGAGGAAAAATAGAAGTTTAAAAAACTGAGTACTGCTGAAATGTATCATCACTTTCAAAATATACTACTGTTGGAAAATGGGCGACTCCAGGTCACAAGCCATTCCCTTACTGTTATTTTAATGGGATTTTCTTTATCTTTGCTGTTGGGTGAAAGCCAGATTTCAGTATTTTCGGCTTACATTCTGATCCGACATTAAATTATATAAAAAAAAGTTTCGATAACTCAACGTTTAGTTGGAAATTAAACTTTAGATTTTTGGAGGCTTTCATCTGACAGCTCATCTATAATGTACTAAGGTTAATAACCATTTATTTTCTACTTGTCATAAGGTCATTTTCCCTGGTCTGTACTAGATGCTATTTCCCTTTGCTCCTATAGATGAGCCTGGTTAATGTTGCCATTTACAAACAAGCATCTCCTCTACCTTCCTTGCTTGTTCTCTTTCCTTCCTCTTTTTTTCTCTTCGCCCAGCCTTTCAGAATCAGCAGCCTGCAGTCAAGCTACTGTTGCCAAAAAAAGTCATACTCAATTGGAACATTTAAACATTTATTCTAAGGCAAATCAAAGTGAAGAGTTGGTCTGCAGGCTAGCTGATGTTTGTGTATTTGTTTGCAAGATGCCTGACTGCGCCTGTCTCTGCCTTGACAGGAAACTGGCTAAAAAACGTAAAGACGCCATTGGAACAACACGGCAGGAAATGACACACATGGTGAATGCCATGGACCGCAGCTATGCTGATCAGAGTACTCTGCATGGAGAAGATCCAATGGCTGTGACTTTCATGGACTCTCACAACTACAACAACAGATGTATGTTCATAAAACTCTAATATTTCGATTTTTCTCTCTCCACTCTAACCTATATAATATTTTCATGTATTTTTCTCCTGCCCTCACTGATGAGAGATTTACAGTCACAGCATTATACTTACTAATAACAACATACACATAAATATAGGTTTTGTTATTAATTATATTTAGTTTTTTGCCTATAATGTGAAATATGTACAAAGTGGCATTTACAAATGTCTTGTTTTGTCCAACCAACTGTCCAAAAATACCCCAAAATATTCACTTAACAAAGCAGCCAACAAAGCCAACAGTGTGCAATATTTTTTCCAGGATATATGATCCTTAGGTGTAACTTTTAAGTCATGACTTAGAGCATTTGCTCTGTCCTCACGTTTGGATCCTCATGTATGTTTGATTAACACTTTAAAAATTAGAGCATTTCTTCACCATGTTTCCTCCTGCAGTGCCCAACGATCCTCTGGTTCCTACTGCTGTGTTAGGTGAGATTTCTGACATGGATGTCTATGTCACATTTACCATCAACAATCCTGTATCCCGTATTGATCACCCATCGTTGTCATAAAGCCTCTGTGCCTGTGGCCATGTCCTGTAAATTCCTGTGAATCACTACATAGCTTAGTTTTATGTAAAACTGTCCGTAACTGTGGTTGTTAGACAGGGTCAGCATCTCCATTACAACCTGTAATGTCTCGGTTTTGATCACTGACACTTATGTTTGTGTGGATGGATAGTTTGGCTTGGGTGAAGTTTCTGTACCATGATTTTAGAAGTGATTACATAAAGGTTTCTATGGTATTTCTACAGACAGGGGCCCATAACCAACATAAATATGAAATGAATATTCAGACATATAAGATGTCTAATACATTAGAATATATGAGGATGGTAAAACTGTGTGTTCCTCTTTTATCTTTTTATACCACCTAGTGTAAACTCTAAGTGTAAAACACGCCCGGTACTAAAAACTCCCAACAGCCAAGCACTTCATCTGTAATCCTGTGTTTTCCCAAGGTTCAGTCACTCCCAATCCCAGCCATCGTTTGTTTCCCACTGTGCATTATTGATATTCACAGTAATTACCGTCATTCTCCCTTAGAGACCTCATTATTTCCACGGTTTTGAGTTGTTTTAAGGCATGCCATCTCCTGTCCCAAAAATGACAGCAACTGAAGCTTAAAAGGGGAAGATAATTTGTCACATTGCCACTGCAAAATGACTGTAGATTAAATCTGTGACATCAAGTCAACGTAGTGCCTTCAGCTCTGTGTCTTTGGCAGAAGTTTTTTAGTGTGCACTGGATCTAGAAGCCTGCTTGAGTATCTACCATCTGTGTTATTCCCCAGGCTTGTGTTGTTGCTCATGCCCCAGTCGGAGTGTCTCAATTGTGAAATTGTGTAATTTTTGCCAACTTGGATGTATCTCCAGCTCCAGTGTTACACTGCAATGTGCTTATCTTTAGTTCTGTCTAGTGTTGACACTGCACTGCGATGGAGTTCGAACACTCCCCTAAGGCGTCCACAATCCACAACGCCACCAAACTGTGCTAATTAACTGTTCCATAGTCTCTAATTTGGAGTGAAGGCTGCAGTTACAGTATGTCCCAGCCAATCTCATCACGGAGTGGAAAGAAGGAGCAGGAAGTAGCGAATAAAGAAGCAGTGTCAGGTCAAGTTTACTGTTAATTGTCCTGATGAGGACTTAACAAACCTTTAACAATCAGTAATGAGCTAACATGTCCTCAGAGCAGAGAAAAGCATCAGTCAGATGAAATAAACAGTGTCAGTTAATAAACATCAGTGAAGATGAAATCAGTTGGTTGTGCAGCATCTCCAGCACCTGCCATAATTACACCTGTCACTTGTACATCTACTGCCAGCTCACATTATCCTCCACAGCAGTGACATGTTCACCTGGACATGCTGCATCAATTTGACCTTTTAAAATACTTACTTAATATGGATTTTTTTCTATTAATTATATCCAAATACTTTAATTAAGTATAACTGAGTATAACAGGGTATTTCTCACAGTACCTGTTTGACTCAATTATTTAGCTCTCATATTGACTTTACAAAAATATGTGAGGTGCAGACGGTGAAGTACTTGATTTATTTGAAGCAGCAACTGCTGAAACATGTAATGTAGTTGTAAACAACAGTGGAGGGAAAAGACTAAATGGCACTGCAGTAGACCTTAAGGCTCATTTTCAGTTGTGTGTCCCATTATGCAGTGTCTTTTATGTTGCTACGGACGCTTGATTGAGGTGGTAAAATCTACGAAATGTGCAACACACACTTGATAGATTTCTAATTACCATCTTTGTCATGCTCCATTGTTTTGTGACATCACAGCCATCTCCTGTAAATTGGATCACCCATTATGCGTAATCACCTTTGTGATTAAAGCAGTCTAACTTAACCTTTGTCCATGTTTAGAGTCTAACAAATTGTCTTAGCCTGCAATCTGACAAAACTTTGCGCTCTTCTTTTTCTGCTGCTTTGACGTGTAGTTCCAATCACAGGTGAGTATAGACAGAGAAAACAAGCTGACGGTTTGCATTTTTGTTTAAGTTTAAGATACTGATGATTAAGATCAGTGAGATTACATTATTGTAACCTACTAACTAACCTACCTTAATATTCAAAGCCTGGTAACTCCATTCCCCGCACAATTCATCCATCACACCTGATAAGAACAAAAATTTTCTTTTATTCATTTTCTTTTCTTGAGACAATGTAAAAAATGCTTTCAAGCTTCTAGCGTGAAGACATCTATGTATGCAATGGAAAGTTTGGTTAATTTACATTCAAAGTGACCAGTAATTTCATCTTTCATCTCACAGATGAGAACCACAGTGCCTCTGCAGCAGAGAACAGCAGGCTTCTAGATGTTCCTCGTTATCATTGTGAAGGAACTGAATCTCCTTATCAGACAGGACAGCTCCACCCTGCCATCAGAGTGGCCGACCTCCTGCAGCATATCAACCTGATGAAAACGTCTGACAGCTACGGCTTTAAGGAGGAGTATGAAGTAAGATTATCATTATCAGCACTTTTATTACCAGTGCTAGCAGCAACAACAATAATAGCAACAAAAAAAAAAGCAGCAGATGTGATATTTCAGTTTTTTTCTTTTTAGAAATAGTAATACAGTTTTCACCTCAAGTGTAAGTCAACTACTGATGCTTTATTCTGTAAGAGTAGCAATGCAACACGTTAAGAAACTCAAATTGTGTTTTGCACACATAGTGTAGAAATGTAGGCTATTATTGTGAAAATCTTTAATGCTTCCTGTAAAGTTTGGCTTTGAATTTAAATGATAAAATGACTATTCGCATTAAATTGACTCTTAATTTGAGGGTATTTTCTGCCTTATTGACTTAACAGTTATAGTGCTACAGCACTTTTAATGCCCCTCTTGTTTTAGTATCTAATAAGCATCACTGATCTGCTCATCTACACATACAATAAAACCACTTGAGTAAAACAATCGTTGAAGTCTTTCTTTCTGCTCAGCGTTATCTCACACAGAAGTGCTGTTATTGTTACATGACATGTAATTTTCTTTTCTGTTTTCTCGTGTGTTGTTGGTGATACAGAGCTTCTTCGAGGGTCAGTCGGCCTCCTGGGATGTGGCCAAGAAGGAGCAGAACCGTACCAAGAATCGCTATGGGAACATTATAGCGTGTAAGTAAGCTATCAAGCTTTATTTATGACTTATCACTGTTGTTACAAACAGTGCTTTTCAGGAAGAGGTGAAAAAGGAAACAGTGAGATAAAACTAACAGAAACAAGCATAATTAAGTGAGGTTTTTTTGCCTGCTGTGAGACTTTTTGTTCCCAAGTCGATGAGCAACAACAGCAAAGGCACAAACACCTTTTGTTTGTAGACCTTGAAAATAATCCTTAGTCTGTACTAATGAAGATCTGAGGTGTCCCCCTGGGTAATGATATTTCTTTACACTCGCAAAATCAGAATAACAATTTACTGAAATATCCTAGTTTGCTGTCACAGACCAGAGTTATAATTCACATTACCATGTTATTAGGTAACTGTATTCAGGAAGTCATAAAACAGTACTTTATATATAATATTGTTTGAACCTAATGTTTTTATGTGACTGTGTGAAGTTGTTTCATATATTTGTGTTGAAGAGAGAGATGTGGACTCACAACTATGATCTGTTCTCGGGTACTACCTTAACTCCTACACAGCGTAAAAATAAATAAAGATACATTCACTTCGATTCAGATGTTGCCAAATCCTCTTTGGTGCATGGAGTGTGGGACACTTTCTTCAACATATAGGAATCCATCACTTATAGTGAGAAGCTGGTTGAGAAAACAGGATTTCAGGAGCTGTAATTCAATTCATTTGCTGTTCTGTAACAAATATTCTTTCTCTTTGCCTCTCTCCATGCGCTACTGTCTCTCTTTTCAATGCTGCTGTCCCTCTGTCCCACTCTATTTCTCTCTGTATTTCATTAGATGACCATTCAAGGGTTATTCTCCAGCCCATTGAAGACGACCCCTCCTCTGACTACATCAACGCCAACTACATCGATGTAAGTGGAAACGCATCGAATGCTACTATTGGCTCCCAACGAAACCAACGAAACCACACTCCCTCGCTCGTATGTCAGGCCTCTATACCTTTATTGCGTCTACTGGTCATCCATCATACCATTTTACATATGCAGCCACCGCGAAAACACATCATAAATTCAACACAGTCTGTCCATTTATTTACCCATCCATCCTTAAATTCACTATCTCAGTTCAGCCTGCATTTTAATTAGGAAAACTACATAGTTTAGTTAGTAAAGAACTGCAGATTTTTATTCAGCAATTGAATTTATTAGTGCTCAGTTGTAGTAGTATGCCTTTAAGAGCTGTACAGAAAGTCTTCTTATCTTCATAAACAGTACTCTCTTTTAAAGAAGTCATTTGACAGACAACTTAAAAAAGAAGGTCGCTGTCATGACAGCACAATAAATACGAAGCAGCAGCCAGTTAGCTTACCATTGAGTCTAGAAACAGAAACGTCTAACCTAGACTGTCTAAAGGTGACAGAACCCACCTACTGGCACATTTAAAGCTCACTAGTTAACATGTTATTTCCTGTTTGTTTAATCTCTACAAAAAACAAAGTCTGGCTTCAAGATAGCCAGTCAAGATATAGTCCTGCAAATAACATCAAACCATAGCTTGGTTGTTCCCCTCAATCCATCCATTATTCATTTGCTAGTTTTATCTATTGTTTGTCTTTTACTCCATAAACATCTTTTGCCATTTCAACTTTACTGTCACCTTTACAACAATCATCTGCATGTCAGACTTTCACATTGTGCATTCTGGAAAAACTAATACTGCTTACAGCACACTGTTCTTTATTATCATCACTGTAACTACTTCATGAATGCTACCGCTCACATTAAGCAAGAATTAGAATGAATAGTTGGACACTCCCTGGTGTATCCAGTCTCAGTTGGTATAACTATATTGCAGCTTTCACGTAAACTGGACCACATTGGACAGAAATAATGCTACAGTATTAGTAGCAATATAACTGTTGTTGTAAGGTTGTACTTCAGTGTGACTTGGCAATGAGTTTGCAACATGACATCAGGAAGTGTCCTTTCTATTCAGATCATATCTTACTGCATGTCCCGTTCACGCTCCCATTATGTCAATGCAACTTTTCTTTTTCCGATTGACACTCACTGACATTGTTGTGCTTTCTTCCTTTCTTCCACTCGTTCTTTCTGCCTGTGGCTTGGCCTGTAGATTTGGCTGTACAGGGATGTAAGTATCACTGTGGATTCTTTCATTCATGCCCCTAAACCTTTACACACGTTCACCTACGCATCCATTTCTTTACACCTGTCCATACGAGTTGCTGGGGCCTGCATGAAAATTTTCACTCCACCTTGCCGTCCCAGCAGTTTTCCTTACATCGCACTGTGTGCTATAAGTTTCCTTATGCATAGCCCCTGTTAGGGTTAGCTAACCTGAGCTCCCTCAGATTATGACATCATGATGAGATGACCTTTAGTAAATACACCAGTGTCTAAATGGTGCCGCTAACTGTTCTGTACCATCTTTGGAAACTTCTTTAGTCTAAGGTGAGAACAACATAACAGCTTAGTTTTGAGTCGTTGCTCCCCAAGTGGGACAAGTGCCTGTCTTATTGATGCATATTGAGTTGTTCGTTATGGTGTTGTGTTTCAGGGCTACCAGAGACCAAGTCACTACATTGCTACTCAAGGTGAGACATCGCACACTGTCAGCCACTAAAATACAAGTCCTACATAACTGTTAGACTTAACAAATAACACATTACTTCACACGTAGCTGTCACACAAAATGCTGAATGTATGTCTTTGTGTGTCTATGTCTAGGTCCTGTTCATGAAACAGTGTATGACTTCTGGAGGATGGTGTGGCAGGAGCAGTCAGCCTGCATTGTCATGGTAACCAACCTGGTGGAGGTCGGAAGGGTAAGTTTCTCTTTTCTGTTTTCGTCTGTACTCTGCTGTGCAGTAATAATAGAGAAGGTTTTTTTTCCACCAGGCCTCATCATTAATGTATTTACTTTTATTTTTTACATGTTTTGACCCCTTGAGATTTATCCATTTGACAGTATATTTACAACGTGTTGTCTGCCTGTCATCGAATGTCAAACTATATAATAACATTGACAGTCAAATAAGAATAAGTCTAATGTACCATTTATGGCAATAGATTTTTTTTCATGCATGTTCTTCATGACATCTCTGTTGTTGATTGTTGAAATGTTACACCTGTCATGTGATCAAGGTCTTTGAAAAAATTATTACAAGCATTATTTGATCATATACTAATAGTGCATTTTGTTTTTCACAGGTCAAGTGCTATAAGTATTGGCCAGATGATGCAGAAGTGTATGGAGACTTTAAGGTGACATTTGTGGAGGTTGAACCTCTTGCTGAATATGTGGTTCGCACATTTACACTGGAGAGGGTGAGTGATATATTTTAGTTACCTTTTTACAAAATGTCACTGTGATTGGGTTTGAAATATTTTCATAAACATGTAGCATTTCATTTCTGTTTTTTACAGTATTCATGTTTTTTTAGCTGTGAGCTAGAGATTAGCTAGACCAGTTGATAATATCTTCCTGTGAGTTGTTTTGCTGAATAAACCTTTAATTTGAAAGACATTCTCTGAGCTGTAACCTTCACACTGTATATCTTTTGTGTTTATTCAGCGTGGTTTCAACGAGGTGCGGGAAGTCAAGCAGTTCCACTTCACAGGCTGGCCCGATCATGGCGTTCCATATCACGCTACTGGACTACTTTCTTTCATCCGCAGAGTTAAAATCTCCAATCCACCCTCTGCTGGGCCTATTGTGGTCCACTGCAGGTATAACATACTGAAGTACATGCTAACGTAAACTGTATGCATGCTACCATATGTAATAATAGTTACTAATATAAGTACAGTATATGCATACAGTACATGGTCACAGACAGATCATCTGCTTCCTCCCCGTGTCTCTCTCCAGTGCTGGAGCAGGGCGTACAGGCTGTTTTATAGTCATTGACATCATGCTGGACATGGCTGAGAGAGAAGGGGTGGTCGACATCTACAACTGCGTGAAGGCTCTTCGCTCAAGGAGGATCAACATGGTACAGACTGAGGTGACTGCATTGCCCATCCTCCATCTGCATCCACATCTTAGAATATACTCAGTGAACTGTCACTGTAAGACTCAGCCATCAGCATGGTGCAGGCTGAAGTGATTACATAGAGCCATCTATCTGCCACCCATTCATTAATCCCACTACATATTCACAGTAAACATACTGTTTAATGTAGTACAGTAGTATATTTCTTGGTAAGAATGTCAATTGTGGCGAGGAAAAGGATGACATCTATCTTCATTCATTAAACTTCATCAAGGATGTGAAAATATCTCACTTTGGCACCATCCAGTGACAAAATCAAGAATTACACTGTGATTTGAGCGCCTCCATCCTCAACTGCTTTAGTAGAAGACACATGATGCTCAAACAGTTTACTGAATAAACAAACGTATAAACGCATACCAACACATGCACACCTATTTGGCTGCATGGATCACACCAAAGCCTTCAATTCACTTTCTGCCTGTTTGAATTGAATTGAAACTGCTGTTAAAAATACAATTTCCTGTACAGACAGACTCAGGAGTGTAGTAAGTCATCATCTCATATCATTCATAGCTCCATCTCCCATCAGCCATCACTCTGCACGCTCATTTTCATTGAGTCACAGTTGTTTGGGCTATCCATGTGACAAGTTCTGTGCTTTTTTATTTATTTTTTATTTATGAGGGACATGTGTGTGTGCGAATATGATAATATGTCTTGAATTGTATGTGTTCAGGAGCAGTATATATTCATCCATGATGCCATACTAGAGGCTTGTCTGTGTGGAGAAACAGCCATACCAGTCTGCGAGTTCAAAGCAGCCTATTATGAGCTGATCCGTATCGACTCCCAGACCAACTCATCACATCTGAAGGATGAGTTCCAGGTAATTAAAACCTGTATCTTCAGCACCTTACAAAACAAATCTATACTGTGGGAGTCATTCACTTGAATTCATGTCAGTTTTCAACATGGCACAAACAGAACAGAAACACAATTTTCTGGGCACAAAATAAATGTGAAAATGTCAATAGAAAGAGCTAAAGCCTGCATCATAATCCACTTCTCTGCTGCTCTCACAAATACTCTGCAAACAAAGGTTTTAGCATCACCCAAGTTTGGCTAAATCCACTATTTAAGTTTCTGAGCTTTTGGATGATGCAATATCAATATTGAAGTATATTATATTTAGCCGTGTTTTGATGAAAGGAACAGCTTCTGAACCTGTTTCTGGCCTTTCTCAAATTCTCAAATATGAATTCCAGCTTTATTATCTGTGCAGCTGAATTCATCATATCAGCAGCACAGCTTTTGTTGTGGACACCGATTTTTAAGGCATCATTTTAGGATAGATTTTCTTGGGACTCACATTTGAGTCCCAACCTTGCACGTGAAGGTTTTAGTCTACTGAACTCTCTTTGCATCTGCACTAACCAATTATACGCCTCTATTTGTCCAGACGTTAAACTCAGTGACCCCACAGCCTCAGCCTGAAGACTGCAGCATTGCATTGTTGCCTAGAAACCAAGATAAGAACCGCTTTATGGATGGCCTTCCTCCTGATAGATGCCTGCCCTTCCTCATTACGATAGACGGAGAAAGCAGCAACTACATCAATGCTGCTCTGATGGATGTAAGTCTATACCATACTCATATACACATACAGGGAGGTTGTGTTATTTTCAACACATCATTCAAGAGTAGTTTGGGACATTTCACACCGTGTGTGTTCTTTTTTGATAAGTACACAAGGAAATAGCATTTTAGCCCAGCTGTTGTGTTGCTTTTAACACAATTTGAGCAAATGCAACATGACAAACATTAATAAAACATATAATGTCTGTTGTCCCAAACTGCATTCACAAATTTGTTGAAAATGATACAGACTTTTGAAAGATGAAACACACCTAATGATGAAGAAAAACACATGTACACGCAAGCAGTTTTGTACATATGTCGACACAGACAACACTCACACACACAGACTCCCTTCCCTGTTTGTGTGATGCTGTGTTTGTGGTTTTAGCAGCAGAAGGCTAGAGACAAATCCAGGTTCTCAAAAGACCACTAGCTTTAGCTTTATAACATTACTTATACTGGCAACAGCTGACACTATGTCAACATATACCTGCCCACTTAAAAAAAAGTCATTAAGTAGGTATAAATCTGAGGTAAGATAGAAATATCTGGTTATTGATCAAAGTTAAATTTAAGGACTTTATATTTGAGAGGGAGAACGATATAGTATGGGGAGAGTTAAAGATACAGTATGTACATACCTTTATATTAATGGTTGATACACAAAATGTAATATATGCATGGTGTGGAAATAAACCTGGCTTCTCTCCAACAAGGCTGTTAGATCACAAAAGTCCAGTTTTTCAAATTCTTCTTTAAAGTTTAGTTAAGTTAATCTTACCTTTGGCCTCTCTCTAACCAAGCTGTCAGAAGAGTTCCAGGTAATGGGATTTCCAATTTCCAATACTGGATTTGTTTCATGGCTTCAGTGTCATTCTGCCATCAGGTTCATGTTGAGCAAAGCCATTTACACCCTGAATCCTAAACCTGGCCTCGACCCTCACCTTAGACTCTCCTCATGTTTACGCTGCCTCAGTCAGCAAACTCATTCACACCCATGTCACATTTGGCTGCACATTTTCATTCAGGATGAGTTAGGCTCAGTTAACTCTCAGTTCAGTCAGTTCATTATGTCCAAAGAAACTGTGACTCTTATAGCGGTTTATTTTGTAACTGACAAACGTACCATCAGAGTAATTTTTTTCCCAGTACTTTCAGCTTCCTATTTGACTGAACATGAAGATAACTGACCCTATTAAATGTAGCTGTCGATGTACTATATGTATAGTGTATTTGTTAATGTAATGCATGCTCCCACCCTCAGATTTGATAGATCCACTGCATGATCATGTGACCTTTTTACAAGTATGCTCAATGTATCATATCCCGAAATCAGTTTCACTCTGCTCCGTTGTTGGTGTCTTCATGTGTGTGTATATGAGAGATGTAATAAAAGCAAGTATAACAATATTAGGTAACAAAACAGAGATGCAGAAATGTGCATAAGAAAAGCTAAACTTACTGCTTTGTACTGCTGGTTTTAAAAAAAAGAAATCTTTAAGCTTGTGACAGAAATGACACCTGACTGGTTTTGTTGTCTCTTGTCTGCAGAGTTACAGGCAGCCCGCTGCATTCATTGTTACCCAGCATCCATTGCCTAACACCGTCAAGGACTTTTGGCGTCTGGTTTATGACTACGGATGTACCAGTCTGGTTATGCTGAATGAGATCGACTTGGCTCAAGTAATTGTAGTGTCTCTCTATGACTATAACTTTCTAATTTAATAAAACATCTTAAGTGTTCGTCAAGCCTCAAACAGGCTCAAATCACATAAGATACTGAACAAGTCATAGTGACAGTCAGGCTTAAAATACTGAATTTTATACTGCAATCCACTGCTGTTTGCCACTATTAAAATGTGTGTTTGCTCTTTGCAATGATTTCTGCTCAGGGCTGTCCTCAGTATTGGCCAGAAGAGGGCATGCTGCGTTACGGTCCGGTCCAGGTGGAATGTATGTCCTGCTCGATGGACTGTGATGTTATCAGTAGACTCTTCAGGGTCTGCAATCTCACCAGGGTTAGTACTCAGACTTATGTTATCTTGCCTTTTTCTGTGTCTTTTTAACTTAGACCAAAAACAACATAAAAAAACGTGTTAACATACCGTCTAAATATGTGTGTGTCTTTGTCCTTGTCTATTTGATCTTTCAGCCCCAGGAGGGTTACCTGATGGTTCGTCAGTTCCAGTACCTGGGTTGGGCAGGGCATAGAGAAGTCCCCGCTTCCAAACGCTCCTTCCTCAAACTGATTCTGCAGGTCGACCAGTGGCAGCGCGAGGGAGAGGAGGGAGAGGGAAGAACCATAGTGCACTGCCTGTGAGTACACAACAAATATGCAGTTTTATACTTACCATGCATTTTTTCCAATTAGTACGAGTGGGTTTGTAAAAGCAATTAGCATCTCTATAAGAAACAAAAGAACTCTCTTCAATCTGTTTACTCAGTGAAAAAATAAAATCAATTAATTTGTTCTACTGCTAGATACTCTACACTGTATCCTGTAGTGGTCTAATAAATACTTGAGGAATAGTGGTTTATAATAGTAGTAGTAGTATAATAATAGTGATTTAGTGGCTGGAAAAACTGAATGACTCATGAAACACATTTAAGAGTGATGGATGGTTTATCACCACTGTGTCAAGCTCCATGCTATCAACACTTTTAGAGGTGGCAAAGCTACACATGAAACATCATAATGAGCATTTTGTCTCATATCTCTGTTAATATTTAATGTCTCTGTTCCGTTACAGAAATGGAGGTGGGCGTAGTGGAGTATTCTGTGCCAGCAGCATTGTCTGTGAGATGGCCAAACGACAGAGTGTGGTTGATGTCTTCCACGCGGTAAAGACCTTGAGGAACAGCAAACCTAACATGGTGGATACTCCGGTGAGCGCCCAGCCTGTAGATTCAAACCCATGTCATTTTAGCTGTAGGCAACACCACTAACCACTAATTAAATATTCATTTATTTTTAACTTCTTCATTTAGCATGTATTAAGTTTAAAGTGATTATGTGACAATTACTGTAGAACTGTTTCTAGTGGATATTAAGTCCGGCGAATGTGTTTGTGTCTGCAGGAGCAGTATCGGTTCTGCTATGACCTGGCGCTGGAGTTTATCGAGTCCTCTTAAACAAACAAAGGGGAGAAGAGGAGAAGGAGGTGAAGGAGAGAAGGAGGAGCATCTTTTCGCCTCCCGCCTGTTTGACTCTTTGCTTTCGCTTGGTCCTAACTCCCCTCCGCGCTGGCCGTTCTGTAGCACCCATCCATCCAGCATCCCTACAAGTGGCACAAGGGAAATTGGCTCCTGTTGTGTTGTTAAACACGGGGGAAAAGTTCAGACTGTTAACAGGAGGAACTGTTTGGAGTACGACGGAAGAGTAGATGTTACTCCATTTTACTCCTTTATGCTTACTGTACTACTTTTTGAGTGCCAGCGAGCCCACTGTATGTATGTTTTGGGCTCCATTTAAATGTTTAGCCTCTCACCACTCTCCCGTGGACTCCATGCATCATGCTGTCTCAGTTGCAGTACTGTAGTGTGCACTGTAGATGTCTCCCCTCCCTTTGCAAGCTGCAGCCACAGCTTTTGAATAACTGCAAGTTACCGTTTTCAGTGGCCCCATTTTCCTGCTCTCATTCGAATATCAGAGTATCTTAACAGTGTCGGACATCTGATCATGGTGATGTTTGAGTATTTGCAGCCTGTACTTTTGTACAAGAACAAGAAACTTAAAAGACACATCCTGGCCAAACTCTATGAATACTTCTCTTCTATACTTCATACGTCAGCAGCATCATCTTCATATTTTCCTGGTTATTTCAGTGAATTATTATGCATTTGAATACTTAATGGCCACTTTGAACCCATTTTATTTTGGTTACATACAGTAAACTGTCAGATGCCAGATGAAAGACATAAAATAACGTATATGTCAATATACGTTTGCTCAATAGATATAGTAGAGTCGTAGAAGCAAGAATGACAGTGAAACAGAAAGTTTACATGAAGAGTATTAGGCTTTTAGATTTTTTTTTAGCATGGCAATTTGAAGATGCGTAGGATTTTCGCTAAACTATATACGTTCAAAAAGTGTGATATGTATCATTGCTTATGTTTTCTGCTTTGTTTTGTAGCATCACTTAACTGATTTACTGGAAGTTATGAAGTCTTCTTTGTATCACAAATCATGAAAACACAATGCTTACGATTTTGTTGAATCATGTGAAGTTAGCTTAGTCATGTTTGTTTCAGGGCTGGGCCCAATGCACTTTCAATTCAGCCAGTTCACAAATGGGATATTTTTCAAATTTCATATATAAGCAGATTTTGGGTACGAGGAAATCTGTTGAGCCTTAGACGAGACTGAGAATTAACCTTATTTCATGAAAAGGTGAGTTACAATTTCCATTTCTGGTTTGAAGGGAATTGGAAGTGAACTGACCCCGGGCTTCGTTTGTTTTGTGCACTGGTGGCCAACACTTTTCTCTTTGTTTTTATTTTGTAGCCGATGTTTATTCATAAGCCAAAGACTTTGTGTAAATATGTCTATATGGATAAAGCACATTGTTTGTATTTATTGTTTACTTGCATTGCTTGTAAGAACAATCATTCTTCATTCCATGTTTACCACCAGCGTTTCTTAAACTGGGGATGCAAAATGAGCTACGAGTCCTTTTTCCTCGGGAACCTGGAAAGTGTTAGTGTGATCCAATGAGCATATAACGAGTCCCGAAGTAAGAGAACGCATCCGCTCAATTTGGGTCCACGAAGAAATGTTTAAGAATCCGTGATTTGAAGCTGTAAATTAAAAGCATTAGAAGTAGTTTTTCAGTATGTAGATGGATTCTGTAGTATTGTCTTGTTTTCACTTAATGAATCTCTGTGATGTTATTGTGGTTTATTTGTGTAAAAGTCCATCGCTCTGTTTGTGATCAGTAGAACATCAGAGTGTTTTGGATAATAGCTCCTATCCCTCTGAACGTCTTAGTCGGGATAAGCTGTTTATCTTCATCCTCATATCCTGCTCACCATTTTTCGTGAATACACGCTGACTGGGTGACGCAAACAGGCTTAGGGAGGGAAACATGCAGGACTGTGAAACAAAAACATTTATTGTGCCTAATCATTTGAATTTCCTCGTTGACATACAAGTACTCAACATCTTAGATTTGAAACCGGGGCTGTGTTGGATGCGTTCTCATGGACGATCAATGTTTCTAAAAACACTTTGGACCACGATTCAGCGTTTTATTCATCAAAATGCTTCATGAATTCTTTGTGATGCTTTACAGGCTTACTGAATACCGGATGTGTTTCTGTTTGTGCACAAACTGATTGAGAAAAAAAAAACAAAAAACTTTATTGTAAATAAAATGTTGTACGTTCCACTTTGTTGGAACAAAAGAAGCCCTGCTCTAAAGGATGTTATTGTAAATAGACTTTCATGAGTACTGTAAAGGCTGATGGATCCAACATAGATATAAAGTCACAGATTGTACTCCTGGAGAATTCAACTTCAAATATTGACAGATATTGTTTAAAAAAAAAAAAAAACTAAACATAGTTTTCACTGAATACAGAGCTTTATTGTGTGGCTGGGCAAGGTTTCTTGTCTGGCCCAAAGGAGCCAAAAGGAGATAAAAACCAGAGGCCATAACAGTATGTTAACACAGTGTCTGCAGTGATGATGGGGTTTACCAGCTCAACAAAACTCATGACCAGTCCTCTATAGCAAGCAGAGAGAGGGGAAAGGTCAATGACAAGTGTTAACATTATGTGTCTAGGGGGAAAACTGAAGAGCAAATGCTGTTAGGATACCCATAACTCCTCTTAATTAAAATAAGCCTGAAGTAATGGCCTTGAAGATCAGAGAATGACTGGATGAAAGGCCAGCCTGAGTACAGAATTAATATTCGTGGTTCATAATTATTCTTGTCTGTAATGTTTGGCTTCTTTGCTGTAATAAAGACCACTTCTTTAATTAAAAGTGTCATGAGTGTTCTGTTTCTCGTTCACAATCACGGGTAAATGACACAGATACAGAGTACACAGGGTAATCGTTCTAACCTTTCTGATGTCTTCAGCCGCACTGTTCTGATCCAGCAACCTGCTGATGTTCACAAGATTACACCCAATGTCAACATACACCCATAGTCCGCTCGCTCATCCAGCCATGTGTGGGTGAGGGTAGAGTGCTGCTATAGCTATACTGTATTCACATGTACAGCTCATGGCCTTAAGTAAAAAGTTACTGTAAGCAAAGCTGTTTTTTGTGTAATTATTTCTATCAAGGTAGTGTTACGTGCCAGGATAGATGGCGCTGTTGTTTTTCTGTCTTTTTTTTTTTTGTCTTCCTTCCAGGTGTTGAGCCTCCACAGATTGGCCCATTTGAATCTTATTGGTCCACATTGATTGGCTGTCCTGAATGTGGGGAACCAATCGCTTGCCAAGGAATTCTTCAAAAGGGGCAGCTCCTTGGTCAGGACTCTCTTTCTCTCTCTGTGAGACTGTGCCTGGGCTTTATTGTGTATCTTGTATGAGTAAATGGGTATGTAGTAGTAGGAGGCAGGATTTAGGTAAGTTGGGGATACTCTGTACATGTGCGCCACGTAGTCACGAACTTATCAGATACACTAGATGAAACAGTTGATGCTGTCTCTCTGTATGGTTATGAGTGAATTTGTACTGAGTTTTTTTATTAGTAAAAATATTGGAAATTAGTTCAAATCTGCTCCTTAAAATGCCCCTTTTGTTTAAATTGGAGAAATTCTCTGCACACAGCTCTCCTCAGATAAATGATTCTATCCACATATACCTATTCTCTGACTGTAGAAGCTGGTTGATTGACAGCTCCTTCCCCTGATGTGATACCGTAGCACCTCCGTCATCCAACCTGAACAGAGGTGTTATGAGCCAGAATAACTCAAAACACTTGCTTAAAGCTTCCTGTCCTAGAACAGCTGCAGTTTCCACTGCAGCAACTCGAGTAAATAAGAGATAAGATGAAGCAGGAGGAGGCTAAAGTTGCACTGCTAGACTGCTGGTGCCCATATTTATTAACATTAATTGCTCCTGTGCTTTTCGTGCCACCACATGTTCAAATATCTGCAATAAAGGTAATTGGCTGTTACAACAGTTAAACTGGGAACACCTCGTCCCTGTGATTCATTAGGACATGAAAAGTTGTTCCTGTGCCCAAAAACTGCACAAATCACAAATGTCACGATCATTTCCAGAGGGAAACCTGTTAACGTGGAATGAATGTGGCTCCATCAATCTGCTGAGCTCTGGATTTGATGAAGACTGTGGAAGGTTTTGCACTGAAACTGCAGGAATAAACTCCAGTATTAAGGTAAGACACCTGCCACTTACTGTGCACTTGAGGCTGTTTAAAGACTTCCGTGTTTCACTTTGGGAATAGATGATGACTGATGCAGGGGAGCCTATGAGTTTGGATAGGAAGTGTATCAAAGTAAATCCTGCGTTGACAGTTTGTCAGGAGTGAAGTTGTGCTTGTGTTTTTGGGTTAATGTAGCATGTCTGCAGAAAATACACCAGGAACTGGACAGATATCTGTCCAGTTCCTGGTGTATTTTCAGTAAAGATGGGTTTTCATACATGCTAATGTTAATAATAACCGCAAACAGCATCATGTTAGTTTTGTGGGTCATGGGTTTCTTTTTTCTTTTATTTCCGTACCTTTGAAGATTCACACACTACATTTTTTTTATTAATTCTCTGCCCACACTACTGACTTAACTCACTACAGTACATCCCTTTTTATTGTCTAGTTTACAGTATGGACTTTATGCCATATGCTGAGTCTTAGGTGAAACCTCTTGTGTGCTGCAACTGTGACATGTCTTCTGTGAAAAACGCCTGCAGGAACAGGCCAGAGACCATTTCAGTTTGTGTTTAATTGTTCACAATTCAGTGATATAATAATGAAATAAATGTTGTAACTCTTTCCCCTGTTATTAACTAATTAGAAATCTAATTCATTTAAATCACAACAGATGTAACTAAGAGCCAGTATTGTTGTAAGGCACTTCACTTGGTATACCCCTAAGCAAGTGTCTTCCATTTATTATGACATAGACCCATAGAGGGAACCTCAGAGAATAAATACCGTAACACTTTGAGTTTAATTAATTCCCCATAAATAACCCTGCCTTTGAGCTAAAATCCCTTACAACGTCTCGTCTTTGTGATACAGCTGCAGTGCAGAACCCTCTCTAAGTTCCTGATCCACATAAAGAAAAATTAACTATGCTGTTTTCTTCAAAAAGTTTAATTTGCATAATTATTTACAACAGATGGTAGATAGCAGTAATTAGAAGAGGCAAAATATACTGAACCACATTAAGAAGCAGGGAAAATAATATGATATAAATTGTTGAAACCATTTCAAAACCTTGCATTTAGAAAAGAAAGTTTACAATTCATTTATAGATGAAATGAAATATTCCTCTTAAATTAATCTTACAAACACAAACTGATCTGTAGAATGCCTCTAATACTAAACAGCAATGAAACACTAAATAATACATTCATTTTCACTATCTGGCATGCTATCTGAAGATCTTATAAAATAATTTTGAGAAATAAACATTAAACAACATACATGGTCAAGAGCAGAAAATAGTTCCATTTAAATTAGGTATATATTATATATTTATATATGTATATTTCTGTACAAATACTGAATATTTGGCATAATATTTATCCTCATTATTGATATATCTAACAATTCAAAATAGTTTTTAGCTAACCACAAACCTTTTTATGCAATCAAATGTTCCTCACGTCGCATTTCAAAACACTTAAGAGGCCTTTTGGTATTTCTACCTGCAGCCACGACATGTTTTTCCCACCAAAAGCAAACACAATTGTGACTACTCTCTCCCCTTATAAAAACTCTGAAACATAAAACACAAACATTTCTCCTTCCAGTTATATGGTATCACACAGTTAAAAATAATCATACACAAATGTGGGGAACATGTCTGTTTAGTCTGGTTGAAATGGGATCGTCCAATAATTGGTGCACAGACGAGCACTATTATGTCTTCTTTTGTACCGGCAATATAGACTAACTCAGATTAACCCAGGCCCTAAGGTTATATGTGCACTAAGGTGAAAAATGGAAAATAATAATGCAATCATCCGAAATAATATATATATATCCATATATATCTACATTGCCTTTAAAATATATTTTTTTTTACCCAAAAGGAAAATGTTTGCCAGCTTAAATGAATAATTTGATATTTAGGGAAATAAGGTTATTTAGCTTGTTAGAGAGATGAAAAGAATTAAACCACTTTCATATCTTGAAGGATAAATATCAAGTTACCATGTTGGCTTTAAAAACTGAAAACGGGGAGCATGGTTCTGTCCGGAGGTAACGAATATCTGTTTACCCGTCTCTCACAAAAGAACATCTTACTATGTGTGTGTATGTTTGTTTGTTCCATGCAAAAGTCTAAGTACTAACTGAGTACTATATGGTAGATGATGAGTTACTATGGAACAGACTGGGGGATAGGCCTACTACTGTATTAGTGAATCTGTGGTTAATAATTTTATAAGTGTCTGTTAAAAGGAATAAAGACTGCTTTTCATAAGCTGTTCCCTATTAACTCCCGACAAACTATAGTAACAACTCATTAATTACTCCTTACTTAATCATTAGTTACCCTTTTTGTGTAAATCTCAAAAACTCATAACTTTACTTGAGGATACACAAAAATCAAATGATTGATTGATCATGAATTAATGAGGGACTGCATACTTCTGGAGTGTCGCTTTTCTTGGTACGCTCTAACTAATGCTCAAGTAATGACTGATGTCGCTGTAGTTTATCAGTTAATCAGGAACAATTTATGAAGAAAGAATTCTTTATTTCATGTTGGAGACATAGGTAGATTTTCTGTTTGGCAAAACAGAAAATTCAGGTTAGTTCAGGTCTTAAGTGGAGATGGTTTTAGACGGATTTGTTTACATCTAGACAGAACCACGGTAGATTCCCCCCCCCCATTTTTAGCCCTTATGCTAAGCTAGGTTGTCAGCTGCTGGCAGAGAGAGCGGTATCAGTCAATTTAACTAACACTCTCAAAGGAAGCAAATACGCACGTTGCTCGAAAAGTTTCTTTAAGAGGCTCAACAACCACCACAACAGCACTGTAACAGCCCTCATATTTATGAGAAGTCTAAAGATCAAGATGAAAAGCCAACCTAAATATATAAATTAGGCTTATTGCTTGAGGAGTACATACACTCTCATACAGCCCAGTATTAATGCAAGAGTCAAAGAGACAAAACTCTGGTCTACGTCATCAGAAGTCACGTGATTTATAAGAAGAGAGAGCAAGCAACAGAAAGACATCTTTGCAGTGCAAATGTATCTGAAACAAGGAGAAAAGCTTTCAATGAAAACTTCATGGAGTCTCACTTGAAAAGATTCTCACAATATGTAACCTATATGGGAAACGTAGGCCTCTAGAGTGTGTTTCTATGTTTGATGCTTTTGGTGTGTGCTGATTGTCGGAAGAAATTAAAAAAAAAAAAAAAGCAATATTAGGAAAAAAGGAGAGAAGGTGGTAGATTCAGCACCTATACAGACTCCTCTGAGGTGTATTCTTTAACTATTAAACGATTTGAGTCTAAAATATGGTCATGTAAAAAGGTGTAGAAGTGTCTTAAAAGGAAAACGTGACCCTGGCAAAGGAACTTCAGCACATTCACGTGAGTCATTTTAGAGTGTCGCTGGAAAGTTAGCAGACTTTATTTTACATCTTAAATCAATTTAAAGTAAATCACAACTAAGTGATGGATGCATTAACTCTATACGATTGTGTTCTAGATGACAATCATCGCACATGTTCTTGCTCCTTTAGGGTAAAGCACAATGAGTGTGATGATTTCAGTGCTCTGTATATGAAAGGTGATCTGCACCGGGGCCTCTGCAGCCCCTTAGAGGTACTGCTGCATAGTACACAGGCATGAAAAGTGTTCCTGTGGAGATTACAACTACTCCTATTGTACCATGTTTGCTAAAACTCTTAAGTGTGAGGTAAATAGCTGTAGGTGAGCCTGCCTGTCATTGTATGAAAATACTATTGCACTTTTTGGCTGGTCAAGTTTAGTCAGTCTCCAGATTCTGTAGATGTATATGCCAAAAAGGCAAAAACACTGCAAGATTACAATATCACAGCTTGGAGGAAAAATAAAGACCTTTTTAAATGAATCTTTTATGATTTGCTGGAATGGGAGTGACATGCACTCTGAGATGTTGTGTTTACATCGTCACATCCACCAGTTTTCTACAACGCACATTATTAATGGACCTTTGTCCACTGTCATGATACGTAAACTGAATTCCAAAATGTAACTGCATCTTGGTATTACTGAGAGTCATAACAGAGCATCTATGTTATTTGAACCAAATATTAAGAAACAGAGGAAAACAAATGTTACCAAATCCTCCTTTGAGATATATCCCAGACTGTTTTGTGCTGACGTTTATTACAGTAGTACATTTGAATCGTTCAAATGTAAAGTAAATACATATTAAATTCTACTGTCTGAACAAGCCCAGTTTCCAGCCCTTTGTAGTGGTAATAGTATTATGGACAAGCTTACTCTAGTGTTGCAATCCTTTCACATACCTCAACTCAAAACAACCACTCACAGGGTCCTGTGAGACTCAAACGGTAAGGCACCTGAGGATTTGTCACGAACATAGTTGCCAAACTCCTAAGCCCCTCATAGCACGTTGGGACGAGACATAGACACAAAAGG
The DNA here is from genome assembly GCA_032353495.1 of Ctenopoma kingsleyae. Taxonomy (NCBI): domain Eukaryota; kingdom Metazoa; phylum Chordata; class Actinopteri; order Anabantiformes; family Anabantidae; genus Ctenopoma; species Ctenopoma kingsleyae. The sequence goes on along the minus strand of JAUBNQ010000016.1, from coordinate 14,484,449 downwards.
AAAATGATTTAGTATTTTGTCAGAGACGCCATGCTAATGATGAATAACTGGATAGAATAACAGGAATATGGTGTAGATAGATCAATATAGAATAGCCCAACATAATACCACAAAACATATTTTCTTAATATCTATAATCCTGATGTCGTCATGTCATATATGCTATAATAGTGTTTTTATTCAGCAGCTGGTGTCCCTGTGACTTTTGAGGACATCTTTGTGTCAGATATCAACCTTACTGTTAGGTGATTGGTGCAAAAACAGCTGAAGTGACATCATATACTTTTTCAAGCAAGTGACTGAGGTCTTGATTTTCACTCTGGTCGGTCCCTGTCACTCTACTGTCCCTTCAACTCTCTTTTGTTTGGTTAAAATCAGGCTTTTAAGGTGGCACATGACAAGTTCACCAGTAAAGAAAAAGAATTCACCGGTGTTGGTAACCTGCTTTCTTGACTTGCAAGATTGAATTCATGCGTATACCTGCTGGGAAATTAAATCTGTTTGAACAACCTGCAAGGTAAAACTGTGAACCTGAAGCTACAAAACAGCAAAAATCTCTGTTAAAATTTCATTTTCAAATGAAACTCTGGATTGATGATGGATACCAGATCATCAAGTACTACACAAGATGGAATCACAGTATGCAGTCTAAGGGAAGTTGAGTTGATTTGCATGACGTTCAGTCAGGTGGAAGAGCAGCTGGATTGTTAAATTAGCCCATCAACTGTTGTTATAATTCAGAGAAGCTGTCTTTAGTCCCTCCGAGTGTCAAAGCTAACAGTATTCTCCCTCTGGCCAAAAGAGACTGGAAAGAGAAAAATGAAGGTGGCACAATAAAGAAAGCCAACAAAACCATGTTCTTGTCCATCGAAACAGCAACACTGAACAAGCAAGGCAGTAAAGCGGTGTGCAGTGCTTCCCAGAACTCTCTTTAGGTAGCTATAAAAACTAATTATTGAAGGTTTGGAACCAAAGTCTGAAGCACTTCAGATAAAAACTGACAATATGACTACCATAGTACACTGTGGGATACTATACAGGTTGTTGTTGCTATTAACCATGTTGAGCTAGATCAGAGTTTTTTTTTTTTTACTTCAATTCCACCAGGTGCCTGGAAAAAAAATCTTAAAAGTGGGAAAATGGACATCTAAGGAAAACAAGGAAATATTTAAGGACTGGAATACACTGAAAATTAACTCGCAACCTGTCAGTAACTGATAGTGATACTGTATTTTTAAGTTTATTAAGATAATAATGAACTTAAGTGAAGCCCTTGTTAAGTTATCAGTCTCTTGTTCTCTTTTTCACTTCCACCCTAAGTTTCGAATTAATGCTGGGGTATAATAATGTAAATAAAGGTATAACAACTTCATGACAAATGTTCTGTTTGATATTGTTGCTATTGGTGCATAAAATATAAATGTAACTGGTGTTTACAACCTTACTACTAATATGCACCACAGCCTGAATGAAGCAGGAAATGTAGATCATTGCCAATTTCTTTCTGTATTTAAATAGTACTGTCCCATTTCTTTGTTCTAGTCCATTCAGTGTGTTATGGATTGATCTTGAACTCTATATATACAAAAACTTATGTTTTGATGTCAATATAAATACTTTAGTTTCATTAATGGCACAAAAACTGGAGTAATGCTATAACTTCCTATTTTGGGACCCATTTCAAATTTAATCTTAAAGCCAATTAAGTTAGATTTTCTGCATCTGGTGTTATCAGGGGCAGTGAGTGTGAGTGGTTGTCTGTCTCTATATGTCAGCCCTGTGACAAACTGGTGACCTGGTGTGGGTGTACCCACCTCTCTCACCCAATGACAGCTGGGTTAGGCTATAGCACTCCTGTGACCCTTAAGAGGGCAAGCAGTTAGGATAATGGATGGATGAATTTTTAGGGGCTCTACATTCATGAGTGTTTTGGTTAAGGCCGTCTGGTAGGGTAAGGGGTTCAGCTGTAGCACTGTATGACGCACACATCGTGTAGTAAAATACTCCTGCTGTTGGTCACACGAATGCATGCCTCAGTGCAGACAATAAACAAAACAAAGCCATCATATTTGCTCCCACCTAGCGTCTCTCACTGCCTCACAACGGTATTTACATTACACAGACTGCTCTCCACTACTGAGTGCTGCTGTAATTACAGCTAAATTGGAAACATTTAACACTGTAGTGCAGCATAATTCTAGTGGCCCTATTAGAACATTTGTTTTAATTAGGCAGGGTTATATCGGCAAATGAGGATGAATGGGCATGTATTGCAAATGTCGGAGTCTTTGTTTGTCTAGTATAAAATATGGTTAGGTACGGTGATGTACTTTCAGCTAGCTAAAGCTGTATGCCCTTGGCTCAGGGTGGGCATATTAGATTCTACTTTAAGGTTGGTGGAATGTCAAAGCCTATAATCTCTCCTGTCTGATAAATAAATATCCCTGACCTCTTTGCATGTTAGAAAGGAAGTTAAACCATTATACCTTCTCCTCATTTTCACCACCGAGGCATTGCAAAGATGATCTTTTCTAAAGTCACAACCACAAGTCATTGGAGAGACAATGGGCACCATATTAATAAATCTTTGTTTAAAAAGTCCTTGAGTGTGTGTGTGTGCGTGCACATAGGACTGGGTAAAGGACAACAGTTTTAGAGTAAAAAGCAGCACCATTTACTATAGTAACTGAATATTGTTAAAGTGTCATTTGCACCTGTCTTTCCTAGACTACATGAGCAGATCAAAATAACAACACAAGTGTTTTCATTATGTGCCACTCGGAACAAAAGGTTGGATGCAGTGTGTTATGAGAAATGGTTTCTGTTAGCTAAGGAACACCCCTTAATCTGCAGGACAAATGCACTGTCAAATCAACCCACAACTGTTTTAAGTTTAAATACTAAATGTATACTGTAGATTGTGATGTTGGTCATATCATATATACTGTAAGTGTAATTAAAAGAGTTAGAATCACAATATTGTAATTATGAGAGGCCTGAATGCCATCGGAAACAAATGAAAACAACACAAGGTGCAGTTTAAATGATCTATAGAGTAACATGAAATTCTGTAGTAAATTTTCAATATCTATTCTTGCAATTCAACTGCAACAATATCACATGAGCTTCATAAACTACATTTCCCTTGGAAATACAAACATGAATATTTTAAGGTGCAAAATGCATTGTTAGAGTCACCTCTTCCAGGCTGCGCAAAACTGTCTTTTGTTAATAATTCATATTTGTTCTGCAATGGAAATGTATCCAGCAGCAAAAAACATTGAGTCCTAAGAGGGGATGATTTTACATGAATGAAAATGAATAAATGTGGAAATTATTGTCTTATTTTCAGATCTCAAACAGCAACACTGGTCAGCAGCTGCAGCATGCCTGGTTATAGATGGAGAGATGATAGAAATACTGAAAAGATAATAATATTGAGTGCAGTTGTGCAGCACCTTGAATACCCTGTCAAATATTAATTTTCTCCCCTTTCTGTACTGACTTTATAACCACAAACTTAGCAGCAAATTGAGTAATAACAATTAACAATAGTACCAGGTTTTACCCACCGCCGTAGTAAAGATTGGGTATGAGTTGGGCACGAGGTTTAAACCTCAGTGAAACCTCTGCAAAAAAACTCAATATGTATTGTTTTCTGCAGTTTTTCCAATTTTCTACATATTTTTAAAGGCTTTTCCTTCTTTGTGAGATGTATCGCTGTGGGAAATGTCAATCTGCTGCAACTGTTCTTTTGCACAGCGTGCTTTAGTCCAAGACCATTGTTGCTGGTGAGAGAAAAGTTGCACTTTGTGTCTCCCTTTGAATGAAGTATAGCACTACTCTTAGTCACAGTGGGGAAATTGCAAGATGGAGAAGACTGGAGTTTTAACGAAAATGGTAATGACAGAAAAAATAAGTCCATTTTATGAAGTTAAAAGTAATACCTGAAATGTTTATCTAGGGGTATAGCAGCTCATTCTCATAGTGCAGAACCTGTGGCAAAAAAGTCCCTCATGGGCTACACTAGGCAGTTTGACATGTTAGCAGCTCCACATGTAACTGAAAGTTTTCTGGCCTTAAATTACCACAAATCATCTCAGTAAGTTCATTAATCGAAGGATACCAGAGGGAAAATGTCTGCTGGTGTGTCTGCTGTGTTTTGGAGACAGCTTGGGGTATAATCAGAATTTCAGATCATTATCACTTCCTGTGGGCCAGGTATAAGAGTATATACACCTGACTCCATTGACTCACCTGACTTCTCACCCAGAGAAGATGTGACATTCTTCCTTATGGCAGAGCCACAGTGTCATTTAGGCTGATTAGCAGAATGTATTTTCAGTTGACATGTTTGCCTAGTGTAGCTTCAGTAGAGACAACACAGAGAATGGCAACTGATGATGATGGTGGACGAGCAGTGACGATAGGATGACAGCAGAAGGAGGCTGGATGTGATGCCATGAGCTGGTGTTGAGTGGAGGTGGACAAGAGGAGCTGAGGATGAATCAGTGGACCTCAAAGCCGTGTTTGGGCTTCAGGGATGTAGATCTCGATGCTGTCTGCCCTCTCTGTGGCTGAGTTCTGTCTGAAAGAAGCTGCTCGTTTGGCAGCCATGAGGCGTCTGCGGGCTTCCTGACGCTGGCGGTCCTGCAGATCCAAGGAGCGCTCCCGCATCACAGCGCCACGCCCCTTGACTGGCCGCTTTGGCAGATGTGGCGGTGGCCACTTCCGCTCCTTAAAACACAGAATGACACTATTACACAAGGTAAACAACTGTGTGGTTTGTTATTATGCTAATGTATCCCACAGACCAAACTGATTCACGGGGAAGAAATGTAAATGAAACTGTACAGTATCTGACTCAATGGTCTACAGCTCAAGCAACGTTAGAAGTGTTGATGTGTGCCAGATAATAAAATTATAGACTATTATAGTCTTTAAAGCCCTTAATGAATTATGAATAGACCAGTCAATCTAATCAGTCATCTTTGATAACTGCTGTGCTGTGAAGTGAAAGTGAATTCTATGCAGAAAACACAGTGAAACTAAGAATATTTTTTTCATTCTAGTGATGGTAATTTGATATTGTTATTTAGTTTGTTTGTTGTATATTATCCTGTTAAGAAAAAACAAACTATTTATACACATACACAAACAGACAATACATTACATTAATAAAATCTGCCTCCTGTGATTCTAAAGCTAGAAACATTATAGAAACGGTCATTAATTGTGTAGCCAGCGAGAGAAGTACCTTTGCAAAACCTGTTTGAAAATTACATTCAATGTACAGTATACCAGTCCTACGTCTTAGAGGAAAGAAGCCCAAAACAGTATCTGTGTCACAGTTTGGGCTCAGCTTCATGTAATGTGCCTGTTAACTGCTGGAGGTAAATAACTCTTACTACTACTACTACTACTACTACTACTACTACAATTATAGCATGAAGATAATTATCAAGTCGTTCTGTATCTCTAAAACCACACGACCTTCTAAACGTGCTTGCTACAAATGCAGCTCCCTCCTTTCTAAGCACAACTCTTACAACTGGGCTTTCAATTCAGCTGCTGGATACATAGTTGAATATTTTATGGCTTTTGTTTTATTGGTATTTGTACACTGTCATCTAATAATAATGTAATCATGATTTTAAAAAAAACATTTTGAAATCAAGTTTAACAAAAAACAGCAAGTAAATCCATATTCACTGGAGATACTGGTCATATATAAGTGCCAAA
>JAUBNQ010000016.1:14424595-14468656 GCA_032353495.1 Ctenopoma kingsleyae | reverse complement strand
AAAGTGTCACATCCATGAAACTTACACGACTAACCAGCATCAGTCCAACAATTTCCCTGTCAAAATTATTTAATTCTAATGTTTAGTGCGTTTGGTTTTTAAAACGATTTTATGCGACAGGGGTGCATTCTCTGGCACAACATCATTAGCGGAGGACGAGCAACGTCATAATGGAAAAAACAACTAACCTTCTCAAAAACTCCTGTGGCTGAATTCTCTTATTTTCAGTAAATAAGTAGAAAACAGATATATTCGCACCAAAATATGAATAAATACGAGAGAATGAATGCTCTGACGTTACGTCGTTGCGTTACGTCTGCCGACCAACGTCACGCCAACGGTCGCAGGCAACAAAGTGACGCACACAGGTAGCAGCGCTAACGGGCGATGCTAGCTAAATGTTTCTCCATGAGCAGCAAGAAACAGGACGAGTCAATATTGGTCTAAACAGTAAGTATTAATACTATATTAAAGGGCAGACTTGTGTTTTGGAGTTTTTTTTTTTGATAATTTTGTGTGTTTAACTATTAAACCATTGGGTTAATTAATAACTAGAATTCCAAGGGATGCTAAGATCATTACATTAGCGGTAAAGAGATATGTGTATTTAACTCATATCTATTGTAATACTGATAAATATCAGCAACCTCATTGTAACAGGCGGTGAAATTTTGCTAAAGTGGTTAGAATATGTATTTTTAAAGTAAAAGCCTCTAATGTTAATGACGTAACCTAACTGCTATGCTAAATAAGCTAGCTAGTTAACTACTGACTTGAAGTTGATTTGCAGCAAACTAACTCCCAGCTCCCGTTATTTGTCGTTAAAGACTTCATTGAGTAGTGATGTTTCATTTAAACAGAATAATTTAGCACAAGTTTAGCACATTTCCAGTTAAGAATGGTAATGTTAAACATATAAAGTAAAAAACTGTATCCTATTTCTATGGATATGAGTAGAATTCTATTTTGGTGTGTCTTGCTGTCTCTTCCAATAGCAAAATAGCTGGACCCTCTTCTGTAGCCATGGATGCATGTCTTCAACTGAAATGTAGTTTGCAAACACAAGAGCTGGTATGGAGGAAGGGAGAAGATATGAAGACAGACTGGTACCTGGAGGTGGCTGAGCACGGTCCACACTGCAGGCAGTAGGGAGACGAAACTGAATCCCTGCAAGGAGCAAGCAGCAACCGTTAGGAAGGCCAAAAGCAGGTATCACACACTAATGCACACTGACAGTAACCCGTATTTCTGTACCTACCACAGCTAACTCCAAGAGGTATAAAATATTTAAAGGGTGTTTTCTATTTGCTTATTAAGAGGCAGGGAGAGAGAGAGAAACACAGATATGCTTAATTTATATAGTTAGAAATTGGTCATATCAATGCTTTTCCAAATGATCAGCAAAGCTGAAGATGGTGCATTTGGTCTATGATTTCACATAAACCACTACAGTATACTGGTGTATTGCATCACCACATAAAAAACAAATCATTGGATAATGCTCGTTTCTGGGTCACACGATCTGTGTTTCTGTCTCAAAACGCTGACAATGCAATGGCACTGACACAACTTGCAACTTGATGGGCAATGCACATAGGCAACAATTCATCAGTAGGTGGCTCAGCCTTGTTTACATGGCTGATGTCAAGGTACTTATTGTCAGAATCACATGAATATTTGTCTAAACCTTGTACTTGTTTGCATTTCCTGCAGCTTCCCTTGCTAAAAAAAAAATCTTGCTTCATTATACAACCATCAACAAAATCTCGGTTCAAACTAGTAATTTACAAAACATGATCGAAAGTATTTGGAGGGTTACACAATTTTTGTTCTTCATGCCATGTGCTTGAGCACATTCAATTTGACATTGAATAAAGTTTCAAGAAAGACCTGTGTGTGAGATGTAGACCATTCAACACATAATGCACAAATTGCAAGGGTGACAAGTAATTGGACACTTGGCTTGAGATATTAAAGGTTGGTTTGCTAAAATCAGCAGAAGGGTTAATTCTTAAAAAGTAAGTGCACACAGGAATTGCCATTGCCATGTGGTAGACTGAGGATCACAAATCTTGTGGATGACTGGAAGATCATTCTCATGATGAAGAAAAACGAAGAATCAAGAGAGGATGTCATGATTATAACCTTCACAAGGATTCTGTCAAGCATGGTGGTTTTGTTATGGCTTGGTCATGTTTGGCTGCCGGTGAAAGTAGCACACTGGCATTTGCTGATGATTTTGTTGCTGCAAGAAGGAACATGATGAATTTACAGGAGCATTCTGTACGCTCTGATTCATCAGTCAGCAGGACAGTGGCCTGAAACATAAGTCTAAAGCAACCAAGTTAAATTTTTGTTCTTCAACTGAAGAACAAAATAATGTTTTACTGTCCAAATACTTATGACCTGGACTTCATATTACATTTAGCAAAAATAATCTAAGGTCTCTGAACATTCAGTTTGCTGAATTTTGCCCATTTGCATTGCCGTAATATGTTGGCTATGTATCAAGATCTAAAGATCTATCCACAGTTTTTGTTATTTGGTCATTTGGTAAGTAAGTAAATTCACAAAAACATACAGCAGTAGTTAACATGCATTATCTAAAACTGAAAACAAACTGCTACACCTTATTGTATCGTACATAAACATAAGACATAGAGCACAAATCATTTAAATATAAATTAATAATTAAAATAAATACATTTCAGGATTAAAGATAAAATATTTTAGCTTGTACTTTAACTGCACAGTGTGTCTCATTTGAGAGACATGGATCATTTAAATCTTTTGAATTTCATCTACAGAGACGTAGAAGAAGAGGCAAAGAGCATAATTATAATCAACTAATGAATTAGCTACTCCACAACAGTAGGAAAATGCCACAAGTATGAGCTTGAATGAGAAAATTTAAGACTCTGTTAAGTGGCATTTTGTAGCACTAGCAGACATGAGGTTTAGACAGTCAGGAAACAAAGAAAATGAGAGACCAAGACAAAGATTATGTTTTTAAGCTAAAAACCAAGGCAGTCCATTTTCTTTTTTTTGGGCATTTCTGGACTGCAACAATATAGTGCATTAAAATGTATTGTAATGTATTTCAGCAGGTGGAGCCTCCCTTTTCATATTTCCATGTTGTATGCTGAATGGCAATGGCCACTCCATTTATTTCTAGAAACAGTTCACTTTATATGACTTTGGAGTCATACATGAGTTTATGTCATACTTTACATGAAGTGCAAGTACACAACATCACTTAATTTATAATTATTATCATAGGCAATTACTGGAAACACTTTGCAGTTGAAATACACAATTGAAATTCCATATTTAAAACAACAGCAGAGAGCTATGGTACTCACTTTAACTTTATGTAAAGTGTGACTTAATATCATTAGTTAATAGTTTTGATGCAGAGAATATGTAACTGACTTTCACTCTCGAAAAGGACCCCAAACCTTTAGGTCCTTTGTAGTCAACACTTAAATTTCAGAAAAATACGTTGCAAAGGTTCTGACAGAGTCTCCTCTCCGTCCAACGCCGTCCCTTTGTGCCAGTGGCCGATCTTGCCTTAGTGGTGGACTCAGACTTACAAAGAGGCTGGTGAGATGCTGTTCTTACTCAGGTCAAGGTGGATTGTAGCTTAATGATGTGCAATGACTGACAAACTACATACAGGAGTGGGGGTGGGGGGTGGGGGGGTGAAGATGTAACGAAATGTGATGTCTCAGATGTTAATGCAATAATGTGTTTTGTTTTATCCTGGACTATTGAAACATTCATGAAAACAGTTACTATCCCTATGAGTAATCATATTGCTAAATTGTTGGGAAAGTTGGTGCTGAATCTAGGGGAAGAGACAGACAAAGGCAACATTAAAAAACTATTGGCAATGAAGGCACACTCCTGTGTCGCCTTTCTTGGCCTTATTCTAGGCAAGAAATTGTTCCTTGAACACACTGCGAAGACGTGTGTTTTGTGCCTGGGTTAGAGGAAATAACTCTCCATCGCAGCAGGTAGCGATATAGTCTGTATACATCATTCAAAAAAGGGAAAGGAGACTGTGGACAAACTAAGCAATTTCACTATTGCTCATCACTAACGGTTTGCAGTTATTTCTAAAAAGGGAATATGTGTGATAAGAAGTAGCAAATTGCACTGGCAACTTTCAACGTGCTGAATTGGCTAAAAAACTGGAGACAGGGATACTAGTGGCTGTAGTGCAGAATGCATTGGAAAAACAAGGTCATCAGACCTTACCAACAGCCGACTGTCGGCTTGGTGTCCTAAAAACAATTATAATAATAATAATTGATATTTTTTTAATCCTCTTGGGGAAGTTCCTGTGGACAGGCCGGCCCTTTGAGATGCCAAGGGTTTGGGGGTTCAGTGTCATGGCCAGGGACACTTTGACATGTGGCCAGTAATTGGGGGGAACACTGGCTGTCAAAGAAGTACATACTGTATCTGAACAAAGTAGTTTAAAGCATTGTTTCTGTTTTCTATAACTGCATAAATGTAGCATGTAGCTTCAGCTTTTTTCATGAAGCTGCTGTAGCTTGTTTATCACTGGGCACATCACAACATCCTTAATATAAATAAAAATGCTAGATGGTTCCTGTAGATCTTCCATTGCATCAAAAATGTTAATTGTTTATAACAGTATGATTTTCAAAGATGAACTTAATAGTAATTTACATTTTTTTCCGATTGCTGTTACTATACCTGACCCAACCACTGGTTTAGGATTGAGTTTGAGTATGGCACTGGTGGGTTGAAAAGATGAATAAGTGGATGGATAAATGGATGAATGAATGGATGGATGGGTTGACATAGGACAGCTAGCAGGAATTGAAGGTGTGTATCTAGGGAATTCCAGGTAATTGGTAGATTTACGAAGTTTAAAAAATAGGTTTTTGTAGTCCCTTTTTTTTTTTTTTTTTTTTTGAAGAGCTGTACGATACACAAGCATGTTGTTCATAGCCACATACATATATACATACAGTGGTGATGCCCCGATGGATGTAAGGTGGGTTTACCTTTTATGTATGATTATATAGCAACAAACCAATACAAATCAATGGCCAAAGTATAATTTCAAAAAACCCTCTCTCATCAATCCCTTTGCCCCAATGATGATGTAGTTTTTAGTATCCCAAATAAATCTGCAAAATGAAAAAAGAGCCCCAAAAGCAACCCCTTGAGCTGGAAAGTTAGTTCAGTACTAACATACTGTGGTGGCGCTAAAGCAGGAGTCATTAAAGAGCATCATATCTAATAAATGATTAACTGATTGATAACGCTGCAAACTGTTAAGGAGATTGCCCAAAATTTGCTTCCATATTTGAAACTTATTACATTAATAACTGAATAAAATATGCTTTACTGGCAAAGCTACTGAAAGCAACTGCCTTGACTTGCAAATATAAATTTTTTATAGGTCACAATTTGAGTGGCACAGTTGATTTCATACTATAGATGGTATTGCTGTAACACTTGCGCATTCCCTGCTTTCCATGCTTGAATTAGCATTCTTTTTTGTCTTTGGTTGAGGACAATATGATTTAAAAGACACATTGATTTGTGGTGGTTTGTAGAACAAAGCTGTTATGCTGGTCATAACCTGCCTTGCTGCATGCCAGAATATTTAAAATATAGACACTGCGATAGCCTGATTGCACTCCCCTCTGGTCACTTAAAGAAAACATATACAATGGTTAAAGCAAGAGGGTGAATCACTACTAATACCAATGAATTTGAACAGAACTGTAATATTAAAACATAAAAAAAAATAAACCAAATAAATAATTTTATGAATTTTGTAAAAGTTTAATGCATATCTCGGTTAGCTTCTGTTCCAGGTATGAAGAAGATATTTTAAATGGAACAGTTAATTTTGTCTCTCTGTTCAGTTACAGATATATATTTATATATGATATTTTTACAAAAAATGCCAATGTACTAACACATGGCTAACATCTGGGAGAGTAGTCAACAGTTTTGTTCTTATGGTTTGTTGAACTTGTGCAGTACTTCTATTTAATCTTGAAAATTCCAGTGGATTCCATGTGGAATCAGAATAAAACATGATGAAAACATTTAAATGTATTATACATACTTAGTGAGTATGACAGCATCTTCAACTTATGATATAGCTTATTTTAACAAGTGAAAAATGTTTATGAGTAAGACAAAATGTATGAAGACTGCATTAACAACATATAAAAATATAATAAAGCAGTTCCCTACCAGACCTACCGTACTCTCTACGCCCCCCAGCTAAGCTACGGGCGCCTAAAATAAGGGGAAAAAAAGAAAAAGGAAAAAAACAAAACAAAACTTAAAGATGATAGCTTAGTAGAAAAGCAAGGCATATTGAGAGGGTCAGAGTAAATACACTGTGCCAGACCCATGCTGTGTATTTGTAGTGTGTGGACTAGTCTGTATGGACACAAACAATACAGCTTATGCTACAAGACTGTTTCATCTTTGGATGCCATTGTAAAGCTATGACCCCCATTTTGCAATTTAAATTACCATAAACATAAACATCATAAACATTTTAATCCATTGTTTTATATCAATTTATGAAAAATACAGGTTCAATAAAAGGTTTAAATGAAAATACACAAGAAACACCACAATAAGCCAAAAAAAGGACACATTCTGCTTTCTTTTGTTCAACCAAATAAGCATAAACTAACAAATGCAGGCTAAACTATAGTTTTCAAAAGGATGCTTCGTAACTCCTGCCTTATAAATCTGAATCACTAAACAATGCAGTCTGAGATCCCTGAAAATTGCAAGATGATTGATGCAAAATAGAGTAGCATGTTGTTTCAAGACACCTTAAATAAATGCAGGAAGAGAACACATAGGTAGAAAAGGATTTATATTCAAGCAGTTTTACAGTTTCAGGTGAGATCAGATTCCATCCAAAAACCTTTGTCCTAATAATTGGACATCATAGAGTTGGCACAGTTGTTGCATCAGATCTCTGGATGACAGCAAAATGTAAACATAAACACATGGGGTAGCGGACTACATACTGTAACATATATGGTAGACAATTCAGAATTTTTATATTTTTGTAAATGATAATAATTATCTATTTCATTAGACAAATTATGGTCTTGCATGATTAAAAAATAATTGTAAATACCCTCTGTCTACTTCTTATTTAGATTTTGTTAGACATATTTCTTTCATGTGTATATATATATATATTTAAAATAATATTTAGATCAGTATCTGTTTTTGCTACATTTCAACTTATTTTAAGGGAAGGGTAATTTCTTTGGATTAAATGATGACATGATTATGACACACTGAATTAAACTTTATATACTATGGGTGAGTTCCAGTCAGTTGTTTCGAATTCATTCTGATTTAAATTGAGAATATTATAAAAAATTTCTGCAATACTACCAATTATTATCAATGACTTTATCTATAATTTAGCCATTGTCAGTAAATAAATTGAGCAGATAAATAAATAAACTAATATTTTATGCACTTGATGATCATGTCTTTTATATATGATGTCGCAAACCACATGGATGCTACTACATAGCATGAATCCCACCAACAAATTCAGCTTCTTTATACATACAAGCTTAAATAGGAAAAATGTGAATTAAACAACTGTTTTGCAGGAAATTTCTTTTTTAAGAGCCACAGATATTTTCTGAAAACATCATTCCATTCCCTGCACTTATGATTTGCTTGAAAGCTGAACATAAACACCTACTATTTATAACTGTAAATTTTTAGATGACATGGAAACACAAAGGAATTGCATAGAATGAATGAATGTAGATAGGAGACATCATGATTGGCCAGTCTTCAGCACCTTTAAATTACTTTGCATTCCCTAAACAATGGGAAGAGATGTAAGGATGGAATGCCACTGCAATTCAAATCCAAATCATCCACAAAGAAAAAATATGAATACAAATCTCCTATATATACACAGATATACCTATATATGGATATAGATATATCTATATCTCTATATATTTATCGATATATATACACACACGTGTGTATACACTCACGTATATATACACACACGTATGTGTGTATACACTCACGTATATATACACACACACGTATATGTATGCACAGAATGTTTTGTATTAAAATCATTGTAGGGTAAATGTCACAGTCGTATGCCTTTCACTGAAATAGTTTATGATTTATGCTAATGCAATGTAAAACTTTTTGTATGGGCTCAGGACAACAGAAAATATGTTTACAGTTCTCCGAATAGTGGAGAGTGGTAACAATATATATGAACTTATTTCTCGTTTTTTTTCCAAAACTTGCTGCTAAAATTCCCATCAAAACATGCCTTAATTAATGTTCCTCTGTAGCACATATACTCAAGGCAAATGATTCCTTTAACTAGGCATTTAAGCATAGATTTACTACTGTAAAAGTTGTATGGGATAAAACTGCTGAAGTAACTGAAAAGAACATGTTTGCCTTTTTTCTTTTTCGTGGCTTTAATTTTTATGTTACCTCTAGTACAACCTTTTTTTTTAATAAATACCATCTTTTCAAAATGCCACTTAAGTATTGTCTTTTGGTCGTGCAAAGGGGAAGAAGATCCACTTTCTTTATAAAAGTGAGCCTGTTCCTTATTAAAAGTCCTTTTACAAGGTTCACATTTCAATCAGGGCTCTGACAGACTTCCCATAGTCCTGTGCTCAAGTGATCATCCAGAGAAAAGTGCTGTCAAACTTGGAGATGTTTGTTGTTTGCCCCAGTTTCCTGGGCCCCAGCATTAACTTTGGTATGCCACGTTGGTACAAAAGGACATTGGAGCAGATGAGTGGTTGAGGGGAATACCAGTTGCTACTGAGCAACTATTAATTTGTGAGTAACAGATAAAATGAGCAGTTGGTCAAACATAGCAGATGATCGAGGGCTCCCACCCATTAAGGTTTGACAGGAGCACAGCTAAGCCATCACTAGTGAGGCGGTGTCAGTACATTCAGTGGTACTATACTGCACCTCTGGGGACATGTCAGAGAGGTAGAGGCCCTCAGCGGCTCTGATTGTCTACTTATAGGGACCAGTGGTTCTCTTTTGTCTTCCAGGAGTGATGAACCTCTCTAGTCACTGGAGGAATGTGTGAAAACAGTGAATATGGTAGAATTTGATCGAAATGTTTAAACATACTGTAATTCATCAAAACAATAAATCCAATTCAGCATTTATGTCATTACATTTTCCCTAAAATAAACTTTAATGGAAGCCCTGTGATAGACTGTTGTCCTGCCCAGGGTGTAGCCCTCCTCTCGCCCAATAACAGCTGGGATTGGCTCGAACACCCCTGTGACCTTTAAGAGGAAAAGCAGTTAAGATAAAGGATGGATAATGGAAAATGTAATGGATAGGTAAAACTCTTCACCAAATAGCTAGGAACCTTCATTCACCACAGCCCGGAAAACAATAGACAAAACACTGGCATAAACTACCAACTTCCTTAGGAGGTGCACAGCTGGATGATGAACATGATGAAATAAATGTGGACAGACCTCAAAGACTGGAAAAAGTGCTGTGTTTGGCTTTGAACCACAATTACTACTATAATCTTTCAGCACTGTCAGAACACAGTATGTTTATAACTGCAAACAGTACAAGTATTGAATATAAGTTTTTCTATATACAAAATATTACATTTTTATACATATACAGAGTTTGAACATAAATGCAATTTGTGCAAGAATGAACTGAAGCCAGTACATTCATCATTATCACTGTTACTCCCTTATTGTCTCCTCTCTACATGCTGTTAGACTTTATTTACTGTTAGAAATTATATATTGTAAACATTTTTTTAAACAGGAATAAGCTTGTGAAGCCTTCAGACTATGTCAACTATGCAGTATTCCAGAAGATTAGGCTTTTACAGATTTTATAGGAGTTATTATAAGTTAAGCACTTTACTGTTTATTAAATGATCAGTTACTTATTTAGGTGTGTGGTTCACTTGGTCACTATTGGGAAAACCTATGTAAGAAATTTTCAAAATGCCCATTTCCGTTGGCACTGGCTACAGAATGTATGAAGGCTATGGCAAAGGAATGCTTTCTTTAGAATAACAAAAAAGCTAAATTATATATCAATGTATTAATTAATAATGTATACATCTTTGATGTATAATTAAAAAACTAGGGTTTATAAAGATATTCACAGTATTTTTTCTGAATACTCAGGTGCTTAAGAGACTGTTTCTACATGATGAGAAACTGGAATGAACATGAGCTATTCAAATTCATGTGCAGAAAAAGACCAACTTATGCCTAACCTCACAATGGCTAATGAGTTTTATCATTAAACAACCCTCATATATCTGACCATGTTTACTTGAATTGACTTTCTCTGTATTTAAGACAGTGGAGGAAAGATGATGCTGCTCTAGTTGGCACTTGAGGATCTGAACATCAGCCACATTATCTCTCACATTCTTATACCACCTCATACTATTGTGAAACAAAACCTTCTTGGTTATTCCATGGCTAAGCAAGACACTTGATAAAAGATTGCTTGAACAATATTGTAACCTATTCAAGAGATGACAGACTCTGTGTCTGCATAGAGTAAAGGGACATCTAACAACAGCACTGCCCTGCACTTCTTGGTACATGTCAGGTTTTTACCCTGGCTTCCTCATTTCATTTTACAGTATGTGTAGACTGAAAATGATTAGAATGACATAGACAGATATGACATGGGCCCACTGGTGTACTTTCTGCTCCAAAGTTCTAGACTGGCGCTTCTGTGACCACCTGTGTGGCCACCTGTATCTGGCTGCTTATGGGCCTTTTGCTTTTTGTTGATCTCCCATGGGAAGTCCTCAATTGGAAGTGGGCTGGCTGGACTGCCTGACCCTTCTGGCGTGCTCTCAGGGGTTCCCTCAATAATCTCAATTCGAGGTGGGTCCATCAAATCCATAATGCAGAAAGGCGATGGCTCTGGTTGGCACATTACTGACTTGTCTTGTGTACTCTGTCGAACAGACCAACTTGAGCCTGCTTGAATTCCTATAGACACTCTGTCATCTGTTTGTGTGGTACTATCGCTGCAAGGCTCCCGGCACAGAGTCCACATATTGTAGCACTGAGTGAAGTTGAAGAAGTTGCTGTTGAAAGTCTTCAGCTCTCCACAGACATCTCTTCGCAGCTCTGCCAACTCATAGCGCATTGCCGAGATTTCATCCTTCCACTGCATGTTGAAGGCTGCGACCATGTTAGCAGACTCCTTAAAGGCCTGTATGGCCTGAGGGACTGGTGGCTCAGATGTGGCTATGGGTGAGGCAGAAGGGACCCTGTATGAAGGTGGGGATGCCGGTGGAACAGAGATGGCTGTTACAGTGGAGCTAGTGCTGTGCTGGCTACGAGCAGCAGCTGTCTCCCGCTCTAGCCTCTCCAGCTCCGCATAGGCAGAGGAGCTAGCACCGTCATCATCCTCTATCATGTCTTCATTTAGTAAAGAGGTCCCATCCAAAACATCATATCCCTCTGGAAGAAAAATTTGAATATGCAAACAGAAGGACATTCAAAGCGAAAGGAACAGCTGGAGTGTGATTTTTTTATTTATTTATTCTGTACTAGAAAATAAACACATATCTATGTAAAGCTTACAGTATGTGAGTGAAAAGTAATTCCAAAGGTATACAAGAATTTTGTTCTTAAGATTTAAGGGTTAAATTCAATTCACTTAATATCTATAGTGCCAAATCACAATAACAATCATCTCATAGCACTTTGCATTTTAACATTAAGACCTTTCAGAATTACATAAACATATACTATAAACTTGATTGAGTTATATATAGAAATTTTTTTCTGGTGTTTATGAAGTGCTATGTTTGTGTGATAGAGCAAGTTTGTCCCAGTACCAAATATGTACATTTTTTAAATAGTTTTGAGTGCCTTAATTAAGATGGTAATAACTGTCAGTAAACTCACATACTGTATTCTTTTCGTTATGTTTTTACACTGCCTTCTCAGTCATTTCAAGGCTTTTTTCCATCTTTTCACTGCACAGCACAGCAAAGAGTGGAATTAAACATGAAATGCACCAATCGTATCACCCCTTTCTGAAAACACATCAAAATGCTTCTCAGAGACTTCAAATTTGTGCCATTTTGTGCGAAAGAAAAGATGTAAAGGGAGTAGAAGAATCACAACCCACTGGGCCAAGAAGCAGATATGAACCCTATTGAACATATCAGGTCCAAGATGGCTGATTAAATCACGTGGCGTAAGTAACCCAGTGAGGGGAGGGGTCACTCCCCCCTTCAGGGCTGCACCAGGGAGAGGCTGCAATCCCACAGTCAAAGACAGCTGACAGACTCAATACCAAGGGTTAGACTTTGGCACATGTGGCCTTTTAAAAGAAGTCAGATTTTCATGGAAAGTAAAAATAAACTTCACACATGATTGGAGACGGTGGCAATGCAATAACATTCAATACTATTTTATGGTTGCGATATGAAAACATTCTGAAAGGTTTCTCTCATACATTTATACTTACACTGTGGTCTAAGAACACTTAAAATAGGTACATGGTAAACAACTCACAAAGCCAGCATCACATTCATCACTACAATTAATATTCAGTTATCAAGGTTAAGAATAAATCAGAGCATCTGAGTACTGTGACTTGCTTGGAACCACGTTTGCTACTTGCTATAGGATAACATATGAGATATTTCTAGCAACTGTATATATATATATATATGTATATATATATAAACTCTATGTTATTTTTTACTGAGAAGGCAGTGCAAAAACACACATATACATAGATATATGTATGCTTATCAACATTAAAATACCTGCAACAATCATCACTGATGCCTCCAGTTGTTCTTTCCCCCTGGTTATCCTTCAAGTGATGGATGGTCAAATGGAGAGGGGTTTGTTGCTCATCTGCCCTATGGCACATCATGGGATCCCTTCCCCACTCAAGGGCCCTCTAACCTCACACAAGGTTTGGTTCATAAACCAGTTACAATTCAATTATAAAATAGTGCTAATTTCTAACATAAAAACATGATTCCATGAATCAGTGTTTTCTTACCCTAGATAGCCGGGGAGGGTTACTTTATTTCCTCATGGGGGTCAATAAAGTATGTTAAAAAATAATCAAAATTAGTTTAATTTTAAGGCCACTATGCCCACAGTGTAAAGAGTACACCAAAGGAGACATTATCATATGGCTTGGCTCAGAGGTGACAGTACTGTATATAACTAATCACCATCCAGAAAACCTGTCTCTGGTTTGCTATAACCTTATCTAGCATATTGTAATTGATACATATTGCCAATCATTAAAATACAACTTAACAACATGTACACTCAACTGCTTGTTTTAGCCCATATAGAGCTGACAGATTTGGAGCAGAGAGCTAAATGAATAGAGTTCAGCAAATAAGACGGTGGGATTGGAGAACACTCTTTTATCCACAGTACTTCTGTCTCATTGTAGAAATCGTAGATGGAAAACCAATTGAAGATGAGAGGATTCCAAAAACAAAGTCCAGATTGAGCAAGAAAACAAAGCCCACAAAGTGAGTAAAAGTGCAAATGTCTCCAGTATTAAATTGACAGAAAGTTGTACGAAAACAATAAAAATCCAGGTGGTTATTTAAAAAAATGCACTTAATTACAAAAAAAAGTTTCAATAGGGTTCATAGCTTTACTCTTGCAGGCAAACACCAAATGCAATTAGTGAGGGAGTTACTACAAAGACTGCTTGCACAAAGAACTTGTAATGATAATTTCAGGAATATATTGCTCACACTGTGTCACACAAATTCTTGCATGTTGTATTAAAAACGGCATCTAGTACAAATAAATATTCAATAGTAAATAAACAACATTTTTCTGAATAAAAAAGAAAGTAATAGCGGTGGACTAACCACAGCTAAGAAATGTGAAATGTCACCAATAAATTTAAGTTTGCTCAATTAGAAACACTGATTAAGAAACTTAAATCCTCTTATTGTATTAAAATAACATTCTTTAATTTTTTTGACTGACAACAATACTGGAAATACAGGAAGGTTGTACGTCTTAAATGGTAGAGGTACACCATCAGTGGACAGTTCCTTTGTGCAACCAGCACGTGTATAAGTATGTTGTAGTTTCTAGAGCTTGATGACTTACCTTAAATTCAGTACAAGATTATTATTTTCTTATTATATAGGTCAGTTGCAAGGTCAGGTGCAACTCATATGCTAATGTGTTGGTGCAACAGAGCAGGGGGAGGACAGGTGGAAGGTTTGTCCATTGTATCAATTCAAATATGTCAACAACCTACGACTCCCCTACCCCTGTCCTGTTTCGGACTTCATCCCTCCCTAAGCAACTCACACGCTTTGCACAACACATATATAACACCACAGTTTAACATGCTTAGGGTAGGACTTATTCCTCTTAGGCATGCCATGTAATGTGTCTGTGCTGTGTTGTGGTATTGTGTACTGTGGTCATGTGTGGACATGTGTTTACAATGTAACCCTCCCCCTTATGCTAGTTTGGAGATTGGCAACAGCACAAGTGACCAACCAGGAGCTTGGCTTATGATGCATGGATCGTGCAAAATAACACACAAACAAATCCATCTAAACAATCGGAAGTATGCAGAGGCAAAAACAAACACCCACACACTATAACTTCCAAAGAAAATAACTGGAATCATTCAGCCCGACATCTCTGAAGCTCAAGGGTTCCCCACTGTACATATGTAGGTATGTCAAGTTTGTGCGCATTGTATACGATGTATGAGAATATGTAGTCTAAGCCCTCTCTCGTTTGGGGGGGGGGGTTGTTTTACCTGTTGTGGATCTGAGAGTTGAAGTGACAGTGGAGGATGTCATTGAAGGCAAGCAGTCATCATCTTGGGAATAACCAGCCTGAATTGCACGGAGGTAACTGTGGCTTCGAGTTCGGAACGAACCAGGCAGGTCCAAGGCCTCCATGGCCTGGGATTCTACTTCACTAAAAACGGACTCGCAAACTGACTCAAACTGGCCATTGATCTCAGTCTCACTCACCTGAGAGACAAAAACAGGAATAGCAGTCCTTAATTTTTCCTCTTCCTTTCTCTTTCTCACTTTGATTCTTCCCCTTTGCACAGCAAATATGAAGGAGTGTTAGCATAAGGAAATGCCAGAGTCAATTCCGACCTTAAATTGAATAAATGTCAAGATCAAATGGAAAAAAGGGCAGATAACAACAAGAAATAATCAGGAAAAAGACTAATTTGTGTTATAAAACATTCCATTTACGACAAACCTCAAAATACACATATACTGAATAGTTTGTTGCTAAATTGAAACTATGAAGATGCAGTTGCAGTTATTTATTTTGTAAGTGTAACAGGACTTCCAGAAATATTCAGAGTGTGTCTAGCAGGTTCAGAATGAATTAATTTGTTGACATAAAGATCATGCATCAAAAATATATAATTCTACAAAGAGCTATCTACCCAATTTTTTTTCTATCCTCACATTTCCTGTCCTCAATTTGATATTTGCATTATAATTTTAAATACTTAAATATAAGTTTCCTTCAGCTGCTTCCTTTCAGGGTTGCCACAGCAGGTTATCTGCCTCTGCATATCTGATTTAGTAAGGCTTTTTCGCCGTGCCCTTTCTGACGCAATCCTTCACATTCAGTGTTGCCAAACATACGATAATTTTACCCTCTGTACGATGTACAATAAATAATTCCAAAAATCCCATATTGTACGATAATTTGACCTCTTCATTTTACAGCTAAGTTATTTCATTAGCACAACAAGGTATAGATCTTTTTTTTCCCATCATACACAGACATACTTGGCTTGTTTATGTGCAATCCTCTCATGTGCCTTTACAGTCAAGTATGACTTATATTCTAGGCTGTTCAGTGTAGGGACTCATCATGTACTCCACACAGGTAGAGGCACTGTTCTGCCCAGAGGTGGTTTCCTTGTAAGTCGCTTTGGATAAAAGCGTCTGCCAAGTAAAGTAAAGTAAAGTAAATTATAGACTATAATATGCACAGTCTTTGGTAATGTGTTATTGAAGCAGATTGTCTGAGCAATGTCAGAATGCAAATTGCGTGCGTACGATAGGTTTCCTGAAAATACGATAATTTTAAGCTGCTGGAACGATACTTCAACATTTAATATCTGGCAACACTGTCCCCATTTTATCTAGCCTTGGGGCCACTTCTTCTTCTTAGATATTGCTAACTGTCCCACCTACTGCACCACCATTCCCAGTCTTATATACTATACTACATACTACTATATTAGAAAAAAACAATACAACCAATTTCTTTACAACTAATTCTGTTTTTTTCTTATGGTGTTTAACATACTAAATTATATTATAGGAGGGAGCTTGGTTTAACTGTCTTTTTCATATAGTTTTATTTTATTATTATTATTATTATACTGTATTATTGTGTGTGTTATCATCCAGTAAGTAATCTAGTTATAAAAACCTTTTGGACAGTAATCTCTCCTCCTGTTACTAGTTCCAATATAGAGGCTTGGTTGCTGACTGTGTCACAAATCTTCTTAAAGTAGCAATCATGTCTTGTGCCATCATGGAGGTCCAGAACAGACTTGCACAATTGATCAATCTGTGTAGTTTCTCTAGTTATAGTCTCTACTTATCAATATAGTTCCTGCAAATTTCTTCATTGTGGTATTAATAAAGGTTCATCTTAACTTATCTTATTGTAATTGGAGCAAAATAAATCCAGTATGGCCAACACCATAGATTTGAGCCAGTTTTAGCTCTAATTGGGTCACACCTGCCGAATTTCAGTGCAATCAGTTGTTGCTTGACATGTATTGTGAGCAGGGTCTTGAAGAGCTAGCAATCTTGTTCCCAGACAGTGGGTTGGATTTCTGGCATGTCCAAAGTTTTGGACAGTTGTCTTGCAGTGTAAGTAGTTCCATAGTCTGAATTCCTGAATTGCTGCTGTCAAAATATTTGTTAGAAATGTGAATGAGCTTGTTTTAATCTTATTAGAATATATTTTACATGCTATGGCTAAAACTGTAGCATACTGCTATGATAATGACTATGTAGTACTCAAGGGAACTGGGAACAACAATAATTGTCTGAAGCTGATACAGACCTCTCAGTAAAAGCATAAAATCTCAGTCCAGCATCCCCAGATTAGTTATATCTGTTAACTTCAGTTAAGACATCTAAGGCAGTGTCTACTCAACAATCAGCTGTGGACCTCCAATATAGGCACTTGTCAGTGTTTTGTGTCTCTTTAATGCCTTCTACAGAAAGCTAGTACATACAAAACAATGTAACGTAGGTTCTCATTCATCTCCAGGCGTTGCCTCTGTGCAGTATATGCGTTTGAGACTCACCTGGCTGACGCAGCTAGCCTGACTGAGGGTGCTGACGGCGCGCATGTAGCTCTGGTTGCGAGAGCGGAAGGGCGGGGGATGAAAGGTGGCAGGATCCAGTGTGACACTAGGGTTGGGCCGCATATCTCTGGTGGTTTGCAAGTGGTAGCCCTGGCTGAACAAGGACAGGGGGTAGGGATAGAAATGATTGCAGAATTCAGAAGCCACGCATGGATCATGACTGGATCATATGCCTACAGTACTACCTTGTGTGGCCTTTGTTTGGTATAAGTCCTGATTCATATCCAAAATCTGCTGCTTCAATTCCTCATCTCTTCTCAACACCAACCAAACTGCTGGGATCAACACTAAACTATTTTAATGACTTGGCTTGTGAGCTACTAATTTTCCTATGAGAAAACCGTAACTCTTCTATCCGAGAGAGGATATACAGCACAGCATAGTCTGGAACTTAAGCAGGCAAAGCAGGTCTTCCCCCCCACAGAGCATGCCGAGGCCCATTTCATCCCTGTGTCTGACAATTTATAAATGTGACAGTTTTGCTACAGACTTGTCAACAATATGGTGATAAGATGAGGCGTATTGCCTGTGTAAGATGTTGGGCAAATATTGACCTAGCAGATGGAAAAGGTCACAGACACAACCCATTTTGTGCTGAAACACTCAACAGAGCATTGCTTTACCTGGCATTACTAAACAGTTGTGATACTGAGCTAATAATCTTCAAGAGCAAGTTAATAATTCGGTTATAAATCAAACCAACAAGTTCAGCCCAGCTCTAAATAATATCGTAATACAGGTATCCAGGCATGATAAAACGATAGAAGCAGCAGAAACAGTAACAAACACTGGTCCTCTCAATGTCTTCCCAACTTCATTTAGAATCACCAAAACACACTGAAATCTGTCAGGAAGATTAGCTAATCAAAAATCTGCATCAGCAAACAATAGTTTTACTTGAACAGCATGTAAACAAAGCGGTGAGTCAGCAGAGGCTGTAAATTAAAACATTTACTGATGGAAAGTTAAAATAATATAACTTTGTGTGTATAACTGGTGTGATGGTTAGAATATAGGGGTGTGCAATATTGACAAAAGATGATCTGGATATATTCTGGTATTTCACTGACAGCGATAAGTATATGATATTGGAAAAATGTGAAACTTTCTACAGTTTATGGGTCAGAGTGTGGCAACATGAACCATACCATTTAGACATAGTTGTGATGTTGTTGGACTGCAGTATTTTAGCCAGGTAGTGTGTACCTTTGCTAAGTTGCTTAGCGTGTGTAACTTTTGTCTTGCTTTTTTATTTGGCAGCATTGCTAGCTTAACTTGTGGTGTGTTAACCATGTATGTATTATACACTGCATGCACTTAGTGTGCATATGCACTGTTTTACTAAGCTACATGACACAAGTGAACTGGATGGCATACTTGGTAATGTCAGCTCACACATTTTAAAACAGTGAAATTCTGAGTAAAGTGCTCAAAGAGCTTATTGTATAAAGTTTTTGATTGTACTGAAGCTTGAGTGAGGAGGGAAGTTAATTTTATCATCCCTAAAGCAACCACCAAATCCTGAAATATTCATACTATTATGGTATTCATGAGTGTGAAACTTAGAATGAATATCACTGTTTGCTTTAATGCAGCAGTCTATGCAATAGAAAAAAAATTGAATAAACCAAAATAAATACGTAGTTTTGGCCCACCTTTGGGAGTCTAAATGGGGTCTGTGCATGGCTGATTTGAGGACGAGAGCATCAGGCCGAATGGCTTTCTGTGGGGAGGTCTTAGGGCTGGTGTCAGAATCACCACTTTCATCATCCACCTCTCCCATAGCTTTGACATAGCTGCTGCTGCGCATTCGCCGACATGGGATCTCCTCATCCTTCTCACCTGGGTATCCACTCCATTCATCCTGGGGCACCTGTGGAGACACCATTGTATGTCACATACTATATACAAATTCATAGTTATATGGCTATAATACTGTTATACTAATAAAATTACTTGAAGTTGAAATACAGATCAACTAGTGATTTTGCACATGAACAAAATATCAGGCCTGTGCACTTAGCTATACCAGAGAAATTATGTGCAAATACAATGGGGTCCAATTAGCCAGAAGAGGAAGAGAAGTGTATCACACAAGTAGTCAGACAAGCTCTGTCTGGCTTTTCCCTAAACAGAAATTTAAGCTGATTCGAATCCCAGCTTTCAAGCTTCACCAGGCTTGTTTTCATGTGCTTTGGCAAAGTTTAATCTCTAGTTTTGTGCCATGCTGTGAGTAATTGTTCTCTTTCTGGAAGCTATCAATAGAGGTTGAGTATATGCAATGTCCTTCACATTGTCTGATCAACTGATCAGTGAAACACCAGTTAAATTCCATATACAATCCCAGTGCGAAGCGATAAGCACTTACCCCCCTGTTATCAATACAAGGATGTCTAAATAACAAATTTTATGTAGTATCATTTGTGGTGCCATTGCACCTCCTATTAATGGTAGTATAGCTCCATAACTCCAATACCACTGCTACAGCAGTGTTTCACCTTATGTTCACTAGCCTACTAATGCTCTTCTACCCTCTTTATGATGCAGTATCTACACAAACAGCGTAGTATGAGCTGTATTAGGGCTGCACAATTTGGGAAAAAAGTCATTGCGATTATTGAGATCAATATTGCGATATGCGATTAGCATATGATAAGGGGCACTTGCTTGCAAAATTACAGTAAACACATAGTTTACTTCAAACTATAGAAGAATTTATACATTTTCAGATCTGCTGTTTAATTTCAGTCAGAAAGGATGTTAAATTAACATAAGCCACAGAGATGCAGGTTCAACTACATCATTAGGTGCTGTGCATTTTTACTCTGTGTCAGTAGAGTTTTTGGTGAACTGTGGAAGTTTTGTTGATGTTAAGAACAGTAAAGAGCATCTTATAATATTACTGCTCCTACACAGACCTAATTCATGATTATTAGATCAACGTGAGGCAAACATCATTTTTTACTCAGTGATAATCTTTATTCATTTTAAACAGCTGATTTTGAGTTTAAAATATTTCATAACTGATCATGCTAACTGCTACTTATAAATAACATATTAGTAACTATGACAACAGAGGTAAATAACATGCAAATTACACTTTTTTGACAAAACAAAGGTTTGTCCCGCCCCTCTCTGCCTTTGATTGGCTAAATGTTCTTGCTGCAGCCAATCATCTCTCTCACAGAGCAAACTACAGCGGAGCTGAGCTCCTTTTTATAAGAAATTATCGAAAATATTTACGGGGGTGTTCTCTGTAATTTTTTATTTATGGCATGGGTTTACGTTTTTCTGTATCTTCATCATCATGGATCAAATTAAAAATAAGGCTGTGACTAATGTTTGATTCATCACTGATTTATAAAGTTACCTGCATGGAGAGAAGGATGTGAAAGGATTTTTTCTGCTTTTAATGATACAGATGTCCTGAGACCTGCATCATCACTCTGCAGAGTACAGGTTATTGTGTCCTGTTGTTATATTACTGTGAAGTTTGGTTTTGGAGGCGTGTTAATGAAAGTAAAAGTCTCCACGCTTCACTGCTGCTGCAGGTCACACAGCATCGCTCACTTCTCACGTTTCCTTATTCTTTTTTTATGAATACTGATAATGATAAATACATTATGGTTTCTACGTCTGACCACAACAATGTAGAAAATAAAGTCAGCTCCCTAAGAGCGATGTTATAGTTGCACACTAATCAGCAAAGGCAGAGAAAACTGTCCTGCGCTTCTCACAGAACAGCGGATCAGAGTGGATGGAGAAGTGAGAATGCGTTGTTCTGACTGAACAAGTAGATACACACCGTATACCTGTGTATACCCTGGACTACACAACTGGGTGTGACACATATACATATGATGTTTTGTTTTATTCGGCTTGGAAGTTATTTTTTTAGCTACCCGTTCACCGTCGCCCGACTCAACATCTATGCCCATACATGTGATCACCTGGACCGCTGTTGATGTGGTCTGTGCTCTGATCAAGCTGGACGACTGAACCATACATTAATTTAACTGTGAACTATGTTGACGAGGAGTCTGAACTGAAAAGCCGCTGTTTGAAATGTCATATTTGACCGGAGAGTAAACAGGTATTGTCCTGCCGATATCCTCAGGTGTGAGAGAGACTGTGTGAGCAGCGTCAGGTCTGACAGTGGTACCAACATTATCAGAACAGTTGAGCTAAATAAGTGGACACAGGCTTTACCTGAAAATGTTATACAACTGTTTTTTAAGTTAACAAATTGAGCAGCCAGTCTCACGTTAGTCAGCTGGTAAACTTCGAGTGAATGAGAGATAATAGATCGTCGCTGCATAAACACAAATATAAACTTGAAGCCTAAAGTGAATCTCCAGGTTGTGTTTATGTATGTATAGCATAAATGACACATGAACCAATACTTGGACTATGTACGTATCTGGACTGATTAAAATAGGAGCATATCAGTTGCAAAAAATATGTGTAACGTGCATATCAAAACATGGCCAACACGCTTTCGTGTTGAGACCGTGTGAAGTGTCACTGTCTGGTTTCTTATTTTTTCAGACAATTCCTTATCATGTATGTGCAAGTGGCAAGGTGTGTCTTTCACTGGCTATGTAAGTTAATGTTAAATAAAAATACTAGTCAGAAGCCCCTTTAGGGAGTAAAAAGCCCTTTTTACACAGAACCCCTGCCATATTGTTGAGAAGGAGACATTATTTGGCATTACTCATAGGATCACTGTTTATTGCACTACATTCCACCTTGATGATTATTGACCTACTTTATCCGTCTTTGGATTTTCTTTGTACTTATTGAGTTGACTGTATTTGTGTTATTTTGTATTTGTGTGGTTCTTTCCTTTCCTTTTTAACAGAAAGCAGATGTAACAAGGCAAAACATTTTCCCTCTGGGATTATTAGAGAGTTTGGAATCTTGAAGCATCGTAACATTTAACACAATGTTAAACATGCAGTGTCTGAGACTGAGACTCTAGGACCATTAGAACATGCAGCTCTGGAATAGGGGTGGAACTCCCTGATTCTGACACTACCTTTAAAGGCAGCTTAAAGGAAAGTAAACACTGACCCTCCACGTCAGTACCTGCAAGGCAGCATGTACAGTAAACTCACCATGAATGGGCAGTATAAAATGGGCTTGAGAAAAGCATTGCTGGTATACTGTATATTTAAGTAACAGTGTGCAGTAGCCCAAGTTCATTGTAGATCATGCATCTGCTATTCTGAACGCCTTTTGCCAGCTTGGTTAATCTCTGTAAAATCTTCTTCAGCTGCAGTCTTGATGCTTGCAGCAGTTTGTATAGAAAAATAGTGGTCCACAAACACCAGGTAGCTACTCTTTATTATCTGAAGCAGGCTGAAATTGTACGGGGGCGTATAAATGAAGGCTCTCCCATCTGTACTCTTTCAACTAGTAATGACAAGGAGCACTTCATCCTGTGAAGGAAATTGTCTTTTACTATGGATTTGGAAGACACATAAATCTACTCTAAGTGGGTTATAAGCATGACTTTGTATGTTTTTGTAATGATTGCTTAATCTTTTTCTGACATTTGTTTTTCTTGCACAGTTCACACATCTTGGTAACTGTCAAAGTAGTGTCCCGAATCAAACATACCAATAATAGTAATACTTTCTTAATAAACTGAATGTTGTCAGTGGTGGATTCTTTATATAAATCCACTGTAGTACTTTTATACATATCATCAGCACATTTCTGGAAAGGAACTCAAGTACCGCCTCACATCAGCAGGATCATCAGACCAACTGAATGGGAAGGGTGAAACATCGTTTTAGAAAACCACATATATTGCAAATCAAAACATGGACATGCCTAATTCAAGTTTTTTTTTTTGTTTTTTTTTAAAGATTAAGCAAATTTTGTTAACGGCTGGCAGAGATGCATTATGTGTATTTTTTGCTTGCACAGCAAGTGCTGCCAACCTTACCTCTGAGGCTAGGGCTGCAACATTTCAACCAGTATACTGACACTAATGGCACAGCATCAATGCTAATACAAAAAAAACTTGTAAATTAGCTCTTGACTGACAGCAGAGCAAATTTTTTTGACATACCATACTGTAAAACGACTTCAAAGAAGAATGTGGTCAAACAATACTGAAATAATTCAGTTTATGTATGTGATCACAGCAATTAAATGTATAATGTGAACTGTAAACAGTGACTGTTCTTGACACAGCAGTATCAGCATTAACGTAGTGCTTAAGTGATTGGGTGCTAATTACATATACACTCAGTTGAAATCTCTACACATAACCAAGTGCTGATGTGCTTTAATAATTTAATTCAGTTTACCTCGTAAAAAGCAATTTGCCTTAACAGTTTTGTCATACTAAATACACTGTTGCTTTAAACTCACCTGTGTGTTCTCAGATTAAAATGGTGTTAAAATTGAAATTAGTCATAGGATCTAACTCAGGGGCGTCGAAACTTTTTTTTAACGAAAATGTGAAGAGTCCTGGGCCCAATGGTTATGGAGCGTGGCGGGTGTCACATTAAATTTATTAAATAAATCACAAAATATATATTTAAAATTGTTATTTTTTAAATAAAATTGGAAATTAATTTATTAAATAATAATAAATGTGTCATATATATAGATATTTCAGAGTATTCTGACAGTAACGATAAATTTAACGATATAACAAAACACAGAAAAAAATGCTTGTTAATCATTTGACAGCATAAACATAACAGGTTACCTTAAAATATTCTGTAAAAACTTTAAAAATATATTACACAGGTTAGTTTTAGTGCAATAACTTTGTTTAGTAAAGTATTTAGTCTTAAAGTTAAATAAAATAAAAATTCTCCCTCTGTTCTTTGGATTGAAAAAGCCTGTATAAAACATAAATAGTATAACAAAATAAAATCATATCTTTCTCCAAACTAATGGTAACAGCTTGGGTAATAACTTTCCAGCTTTTGCTTTTTCTGTCATACGGGTTACAACTGGCGAGAGACTAGGTGATGCCAAGCTGAACCAGCTTACTTCAGTGTTTCCCCTGCCATTATACAATTTGTTGTAACATGTTACCATACCATTTATTTTCTGTACAGCGCCAGATCACATTAGAAGTCATTTCAGGTTCCCTTTCCTTTAGAACAGGTCTGTACGTTGTTCTTTTGTTAAACAAACAGCCTCATGGTATTTATCTTATTTACATGACAGCGTCATTTCTGTCTCTCTGTATCGCGTGCGGTGGAGCTCTGCAGCGATACGTACACACAAAGATACATACACATCAGTAAAACATGATTAAAAAGCATAAAAGCCAAAACACACACACACACACACACACACACACACATTGGCCCCAGTGCAGAGCAATGCGCATAACACACACAGGAAGCAGCGCAAATTTTTTCCAATCATATTTCCACTGTACAGCTGATAATGCAAACGAAACCATCTGTTTATATGACTTTAGTGCATTTTCCTTGTTATGTTGTTGTTATGTTTCAAAAAAGCAGCTTTTTTGGGAATTAATTCTCCGGCAGTACCGCTTCCAGCCATGTTTCCCTTCACCTTCACAACTTTAACAGCTTCGCGCTGCATGACACACATGAGCGTAATCTGCTGCTCAATGGTGTGATGTCTTTATGCCATGAAATTAGCATATCATGATTTTTTTTTTCCGGGCAAGAAAAATTTACCGGTATTATCGTGAATGATATGATATGGCCCACCTCTAATAAATAATACATTTTAAAACTGGAACCGCGGCCGTATAAAATCTGGCCACGGTCCGTAAATGGCCTAAATGGCCTAAATGGCGTAAGATGGTCATCTTTAAATGAGGATTTTGTGTGTTTCACTTGTGTCTGTCATGGAGAGTTTAGAAACTGAAACATTGTAAAGGCAAGAGGAAATTCATTTCAGGAATGAAAGCTGTTAATGGGAGACGCAAATAATCACTTTGATGAGCTACAGCAACACTATATATAAAGATCACTCCTATAACTCTGGGGAAACCAGCAACTGTGTAAAAGGCATGTTTGGCCTCATTCAGTGCATGGTGGTCAGAGAAAGACCACCTAAAAATAATTGTGCATTAAGTCCATCTCAACCGGCAGCTGAACCAAATAGGACTTTGCATGTTGATGTGGATGCGCCAGATGTTAGGACAATATAATGTGCTGTAATTAAAGTGACCTTAGAATGCTTAATTTAGGGTTTATATTTTATTCTGGGGCTTCACTGACACAAGATTATCAATGAATGTGTGTTATCAAGTTTGCACGTGATTTAATAAGTACAATCCTTTGGTAAATCAGGCTATTGTGTTGCTGTTGGCCATACCCCTAGTTTGATGATAACCATTTTCTCCTCTATCAGAGGTGCCAAATAGGGGAAAGTAAAAAGATTTAGAGACGCTAATAATAGCACCCATTACTTTCCATCATCTAGTGTATTTTTCTCAGATGTTTTCCCCAAGTCAAGATGAAAAGGGTTCTGAAGCATTTAGACCATATGCTGATAGAACTCTTCTTTGAATCCCAAACAAACGCAGCATGGCTCACTGCCTCAGCACTGAACACCACATTTGAGAATGCAACGGCAGAGTATGGCAATGAATGAGGATCATTCTGTTTGTTAATGTAGTAATATTAGACTCCATCTTTGCGTGTCATCTACTTAAAAAAAAAGAGAATGGGCTACTTTCCAACCCTAACTTATAAGGGTAATTGGCTGATATCCTAATGGCTTCCTCCAGTGACCTATTAGTAAAACTATCATGTAGAACAGTGGTTCTCAAACTTTTTACACCGGGTACCACCTCAAAAAATATTTGGCTCTCCAAGTACCACCATTATGACCAGAGGTGGATAGTAATGAGTTATATTTACTCCGTTACATTTACTTAAGTAAGTTTTTTTTTAAATGTACTTCTAGGAGTAGTTTTACTGCACCATATGTTTTACTTTTACTTGAGTAGTTATGTGAAGAAGAAACGCTTCTCTCACTCAACTCCTTACTTCTATTTTGATTCCAATTTAGACATTCAGATAACAGATTTCTGCTACATCATCATGTGAATGAACACTGTATAGTTAACTTAAGATAACACTTGTAATTCGGGATGCCGTGTTGTGACTCTAATGCTGTTAATAATTTTTATGGAAATGGAAAGTGTATAAAAGTCTGACGGTCAGATGTTGTCCAGTGAGCGGAAACAGTTCACCTGTAAACTATGATGATTTTTTGTTTGTTCATATTTTGTGCGTTTGGTTGTGTTTTTACAGCGATTTTAAAGCAATTTAAACATTTTTAAATCACTGTTATGCGACGGGGGTGCATTTTCCGGCAGTTTGCCCTTATAAGGTAATAGTATCGGATCGGTATCGGCGATACTGGCCCTGTATTTACTTGGTATCGGATCGATACCAAAGCTTGTGGTATCGTACACCACTAATGTGGTGACGTCATGTCTGGTTTAACGGTATGCGGTGACGCCACTTCCATGACTTTGACACGATTTGTTTTGGGCTGTGTATAATTTTGTATTATGGGTTTGTACTGTGGCTTAACACACCAAGACAAATGTACTACTATTTGCTGTGTAAATGTTGTTTGGTTATAAGAGACACAGAATGTTTTGTATTGTTTAATTTGCAGTTTTTACCATGCACACACACAGATATTGTTTTAATGCAAGAGACAGTAAAAGACCAAACCCTGTAAGAGAACAGTACAATGGGGCTGCAGGACTATAATCTTTTTAGATGTACGCTTTGCGAGGAATTTCGAGGAGCGAGGGGCGACGTGCGCCACATTCGCTTGGACCCCTTTTATAACCGCGTGCAGTTCTAGTTATTATTTAATTTTCATCAAAAATTCCCAGGTGTTCCTGCGTATCACTAGAGGGAGTCTGCTTACCATACCATAGTTTGAGAATCACTGATATAGAATAATCTGCATATGCATAGATTTATCTTGTTTGATATCATTGTAATAAATTGCAGTGATTGTCTGGAAAATAAATGAATAGTGTTTAAATGCAGCAAAAGGTTTAAGACAGTAAAAGAAATTACGTCCTACTATTGGAAGGCTTGTAGTAACTCATTATCATTATGTAATTTCTGTCTTCATTTGATGCTACACCTGAAAAAACATTTTCAGCTACGTATGTCTATTAGAGATGGATCAGTATGATGGATAGTATCGTGGCTATCATTACTATCTTGGTATTGGTAAAACATTTTGAAAATGTTTGAAAAGTACTGGCACATATTCACCTGTGATTACTGTTATTATTAATTATGTTAATATTAATATTCTCTCTCACATGTGCATCTAAATTGTACTAACTGATACCAAACATTCTATTTTCAGGCATTTCTTCAGTCTACATATCATATAAATTACCAGTTCATTAAAAACAATACTTCAACTGGTAATTTGTAAAAAAAAAACGTTGTCACAATGCACAATATTCCTTAAGTGACACAAGGCTAATTGCTATGCCATTTTTGTGTTTGTTTGTTGATGTTTCATGATGATAACCTTTACACATTAATGTTTAGTTTTTGTTGTTTGCCACCATATGTAACTTAGAGGATTAGGCTGCTGCAACAAGACTGATGACAACTTGCCCAGCGCAGACCTGTCCTCCTCATCTCAGGTGGACATAGACCTAAAGGACCCAGGCACATAGCCACAACACCTGTGTACAGATCTCTCTTCACTGATCCCACCTAATAAGGCCTCTGTAGATATGCTCAGTGCAGAATGTGACTGTGTGGGAGCTGCAGGGTCTCTGTCTGGTGAGAAACCTGCTTGTCAAATACCAGTGAGATTTTAATTTACATGTTGGAAAGCACAAATAATTCTTTCACCATTTACTCTATTTGTAGACACTACAGTTACATGTTAACTACAGTTAGCGTTACATGGAAATTATCATTTAAAAATACAGTGCACATTTTTTTTATGGTTTACAAGCTGATTCAGAGGAGAAAATGCACAGCTATTAAAAACGTATCTTTCACAACACATCAAATTACATCACAAAAGGGACTCACTCCGCTTAACATACTAGAGTAATGATTGCTAATAAGTCTAAGCGGTCAAAATGTAGTTATTGGTTACTTGAGCTTTTTTTTTTTAAATTTGCATTTCACTGTTTCCCGTTTTGCTGAGTTGTTGTGTATGTTGCATAAACTCCTTCCAGTTTTCCTAACAGGAGGGGTAGCGGTGCAAGCTTAGTTTCCATGCCTGCAGTGAGCTGTATGCAGCTGAGGAAATGTATCCTCACTGCTATCACTGTAACAAATGCGGTCCTGTGTGCTTTTTATTTTAGAGGATTATGTTCCTGGCCATTTAATAGAGTTCACTATGACATGTCAAGACTAGGATCATGTGTGACTGACACACAAGTATTTAATTTGTGCTGACGTCAGCAACAGCTTCTTACACTGTTTCCCCACAGATCTAGATCGACATAAACATAAACCCGGGTTCAGACACCTGCTTAACACCCCTCATTAGTATTACCTATGCTGCTATCATAGTTATTATATTTCAGGATTCAACATAATTATAGATTAGTTTTGTCCTGAATATATCTATTGCTTTTCCCTCTCCGTGGGTCTAATAATTTGCTACACATTTGGTTAACATAACATTTTTGGGTGATCAGTTGGCCAACCTGAACATGTAGCCAAAGCTTGTTATTTGGCTTTCCCTCTACATCACCTGCTCTCTACTACATTTTCAGATCTTTACCCATTTGCTGCCCAACCCAGCTCCTCTTTCCTATTACAGCTGCCACTAAATAACTGATGTGCAATTTTTGTATCCATAAAGTGCACAGATTATTATATTTATCGCTTCTCAGCTAATCAGAAGTGAAACTATCTGAAAATGTACTGCTGGGTCAAACTTTACTAATACAAGCACAAAGTCAATAGCATAAGAACATAAAGCATTTTTTTTACTTTCTGCAAGTTTTTTTCTTACTTCTATCTCATCATCCCTTAATTCAATCTCTGAACTATCCAATATATAATTAAATAAATCTGACATATCAAGCAGTATTCAAATACAAAGCGTTAATTAATTCCAGTAGTTGTGTTTTGCAACAATGACTTGATGTGCAAATACAGGTTTTGAGCTGTAGACTTACTTTTAAGTTAAGTTAAAGTATAAAGCAGCAAATGTGAAAAATGAATGAAAAACATGATGAACAGTTAAAACAACTTGAGAATTTACTGAAGGACTCATAACTAACTACTTACTTTTTGCTCTTTCTTGCTTTTTCTTTCTGTTCCATTCCTTTACAGACAATGCTGCAACCTGCTGTTTGTTTGACGCATTGACAGACATTTCATGTAAACAGAATATGGTGGTTGTTCAGTGGGGATGTACAAAAACAAACAATCCTAAATCCTAGAATTTGTAGATGAGACTGAGAGTGAGAGCCTACTTTATTATTATTATTATTATTATTATTATTATTATACTTTTTTTTTTTCGTAAGTGGCAAAGTGCAGAAAGTGCAAGTTGCAGTGCATGTATTTTGTCATGAATCTCAATCAAACCTGAAATTTGGTGCATGTTCATTTAGCAGTGGCATTAATGCTGAATACATATAGGGGATTTATATCAATGTGAATAGGGAAGTAGAAGAGTGTTATGTGAGTTAAAACATTATACAAGATTAATGAAAATTGCAGTGTCTTAACATCTTAACAGGAACAAATTTCTAAAATCAAAATGTCTTATCCTTAATTACTGCTATAAATTAAACAAGTTACACTAACTCTTTAGTTTAGTAATATCCTCCCTTTTAAATGATAAAGAATATTTATAAATGGCAAATTTTATTACCACAAATACTAATTTATTGTGAAAAACATAACCTGTATTTACTAGCTGTAACAAACACACAAATGCACACATAAAATATATTTTGTTAACTCTAAGGCTAAGGCATCTGGTGTAAAACTAACACAGCATTTCATAAAAAGAACATCATACCAACAGTAAAAGTGTTGGTGGTAGTGTGATGGTCTGGGGCTGCTTTGCATCTTTGGAACCTGGAGGACTTTCCAACTTTTCAAGTGCACTTGGGTTACGCAGCAGGACAATGATGTGAAACACACCAGCACGTTTGTCTCTAAATGGCTAAGAAAATAAGGTTTTGGAGTGGCCTAATCAATGTCTGGTCTTAAATCCATTTGAGATGATGTGGCATGACCTTAAACAGGCTGTTGATGCTCTAAAACCCTCCAACGTGACTAAATTAAAACTATTCTGCACAGAACAGTGGGCCAAAATTTCTTCACAGCAATGTGAAAGACTCATTGCAAGTTATCACAAATGCTTATTGTAGGAATTCATCATTTAAAACCTGCATTTTGCATTTTGTATTTACTGATTAACTGTGACAAATGTGCAAAAAGTAAAAATGTCGCGTGTGAGTGCAAATACTTTTTCATAGCACTGTATGTTTCTCTTAATATATGAATACTATATTAATATGTTTAGAAACTGATTTTGAATCATGAAATATTTATGGTCTGTTTTTCCATTTCTACTTTTGTCATTATCTGTTTATTTAATGCATAAATTAAGTAAAGTGCCACCCACCTGCAGGTAATGACATGTCCGCGATGAAGGCTTGAGGTCCGTGTGCATCATGGGTTTCTCTAGATTAAGCGATGACTTCCTATAGGCCTCCTTGGCCTGGCTGACTGTCAGTGTCGACCAGGAACTCCTCTTCATGAATTTTCCTTCGGGCGTCATTGCCATGCTCTCACATGCTGAGCACTTGACATCGTTGTTACTCTTGGAGGTTTTGAGTGACAGGTCTCCAAAGTGGTGGCTGTGCATGGAATCTGGGTAGCAGTGGCTGACATGTTCCCCGTGGTGCCGTGACATGACACTGGGCGTGCGGTAGGTGCTGTCACTATCCAGGTTGTCATCGGAGCTCCACCACCCACCAGAGCGGTGTTTACGTTCTTTACTCTTGCTCCTCTTGCTACCATGTTTGGTGGAGTAGTGGCCATGATGGTAATAACCCCCTGCTCCTCCTCCGCTTCCTACAATGTCACCTTTTGTTCCATTCATCTTAGATGATCCCTCCAGTGAGTGGGACTTGGTGAAGAGCTTTTGGACAGAATGAACAAGGTGTCTAATGCGGCCAGGACTCTCACTGCGTTGTTCAGTGGTGGTGGAAGTGCGCTGGTACTGTAACGTGTGGAAGCCATCGCGATGTAGTGGCAGTTGTTTCTCAAACTGGTCTAGTAAGTTAGCAGGAAGGCGGTTGCTCTTGGTTCCAGCATGGTGGGACGAGGCAGCTGCCGCGGCTGCTGCAGCGGCAACAGCTGGGGAGGTGGCAGAGGCTGTGATGGCAGCACAGTCGTCCCGTGTGGCTGAGTCATAATACTGGGAGCTGTAGTGCATTCTAGGGAAGGTACTACTGGATATGTGATCAGACGCCGCTGCTGGGGGCATCATGACAGGGGACATCATCATGCAGTCAGAGTGAATGGAGCTACGTGGTGAGTAGCGATGGTGGAAGTCCACGGGACAGCTCTCTGTGGGGCTGAGCAAGTAGGAAGGGTGGCGAGAGTCCGAGCCATGGTGAGAGTGAAGGTCATGGACATGGGGGTCGTAGTCAAAGCCATGGGGTAATGGGATCTGGTGCTGAGGGCGGCTGCCTGATAAGCCCTTCATGTTCCTGGCTGGAGGGAGTCGTCTACCTTCATTGAACTTTCGAGCTGGGGACCAAGGTGAAAATTTCTGGTCTGTATCAGAGAAAGAGGAAATAAAAAAAGAATTATGAAAATGAAGTGAGATACAAATTAGTTATGTCCAGTTCAAGTCTCCATAACTTGGAATTACAATTGCATTTGTTTTAATTACACAGCTAAAATCTATTATGGGACACTCTTCACATTCTCAGTGATAAGAAATGTCTTCATCAGAAATTACTTTAGTTAGCCAGGATAATGATAAATGGTATTATGATTATTTGCATATTGATTGCCAGTTGTGTTCGACTAGTCACAATCATTTGGCTCCCTTTTTAAATCAAAAGTCAAGTTTGATTTAAACTTAGGTTCATAAACGTATCCGGCACCTGTCATATAAGTAGGAGGGAGCAAACTCTCAGCAAATTATTTCTCAAACCCTGCACTGGTGAACCAGTTGTTATTAGTTGCATGCCTAATTGTTTTGCGAACAGTTGTGCACAACACTGGGCAGTGATCACAAAGAGAAGCTAATTGCACTAGACGTCAAAGAGAAATTTGGATGAGAAGATTTAGTAGCATCTGTAAGAGTGTTAAAAAGTTCAGCATAATCTCCTAAATCATTTTGTCTTGCCAATTTTTGGTAAGTGCTTTATGGTGAATAAAGCTACTTGGATATTTAGTGAAATGTTTCATGTAAATGCTGCTCAGGCTCCCATCAGATGGTTTTTTACATGTTCGTGCTATCATACATCTTGAAAGCAAATGTTGGAGTGTAATTGTACAAATTATTTAACTTTTATGTACATAGTGAGTTTATTACATCCAACATTTATTGTAGTAGGATTTATTATCACTATTACAAATTGGGGAAAAAATTCATCAAGGCAGTTCCCTTCCATTCATCTCAATCACATGATATTATGATAGCATAATTTCTTATTCTGCTTTTATAAACATGGACATTGGATATTTTGGCAGACTGAGAGTTCAGTTTTCCAATTTGTCTGTGGTAAGTGAAGAAATGATTTGCATTTTAGTGGCAAAGCTTTGATGACACAATATCTGCCTGCAACTTATAATTAGCATGTGAAAGTTACCTTGACTCAATAGGATTATGTGTCGGCAGGTGGTAATATACTGCTGATAAATTTTCTATTTTCCTCCCTCTATTATGGAGGAATATTTTATCCGAAAATCTCATCTGGCCTGATGACCTGATGTGACCTGAACCAGAGCAGCATAGTGATTTGACCTGCACTACTGGATTTGTATTGTCCAACTTTGTTAATTTTTTTCCAGTGATGGTCAGTTACTAGTACCTACAGTACACTATTGCACTATTTTGATTTCTTACCCAGTATTTCAAAGTACATGTGCTGTGTTCTAACTTGGAGCTCAAGAAAATTTAAAATGATGGGGACTTGGACAGAAAAATGCATTACACAATATAAAAGACTTTACACACATTTAATATAAGACAATATCCACAAGTATTAACCGAGGAAGCTATGCCAAATCAATTCTTATGACAATAAATTATTTTTAATACAGTAATAATTAATACTTTATTGAACCCCTTGGGGAAATTGTTGTTTGGACAGCTGCTAGACCTGTGTCAGCAGTACTACAGGGTTTCGGTGTCTTGTCCAAGGACACCTCGACATGTAGTTTCGGGGGAACTGAGAATCAAACCGCTGACCCTTGGGTTGGAAGACGACTGCTCTACCCACTGAGGTATCATGCCGCCCAAAGCATGCGACCGCAGCAGGACTCGAACCTGCAATCTTCTGATCCGAAGTCAGACGCCTTATCCATTAATGTAAGCCTACATTGATAAACACCTCTCTTGAGCATCTAGCAGTAATTATAGCCCAATTATCAAGTTATCTAAGTAAATGTAGACATTTTTGTGTATTATCATCCTGTCCAATATGTCAAAGATGTTGATGTATCGCTGCAAAGGGATAAAGCAGCCAGTATGGCTTGTTTTTAATTTTCTAAAAATATTTCTCCATACTCTCCATACTATCACATACATAAATCCTGATCGTGTCTTCTGTTTCCCTGCATATTACCAAGATAAATGAAGATGTCTTAAACAGAACCTTTTAACAAAATGTGTAAAAAAATCTTTCCTCATTCTTAGCTTTCTATATAACAATTTCAGCCTGTATGTGAAAAGTTAATGATTACAGTTTTAAGGGAAACAGTGTTAGAGCGTGAGTGTCTGCCATTCTCCTGTAATTAATTACTTTACATTCTCTGCAGCAGGAAACCCCAGTCTGGATCGGTGCACATTGTCTTACATAACATTTGGGATCTCAGATCTCACACACCATTTCAAAGTAGCCAGAAATAAAATGCACAGTTGTCATGGCAACCACTGCTGAAAACCCAGGAACTGTAATGGGATTTTCAAGGTTGTTTGGGGTGGATCTTGATCTCCCAAATAAGGGAAAAAGGACACATACAGTATGTAATATAATACAGACCCTTGAGCTTGATTTGAATGTGAGATACTGTGTTTGGTGCTCCATTACAAATTGTGTTGTAGTTTATTAGGTACAAATTAATGATGAATTAAAGCACAGAGCTGAAGATACACAAGAAACCTAAGTTCAGTTATCATTTAAATATGTCTTATATTGTGACTGTCAAAATTTAAATCAGTCTGTGTGTAACTATAGAACGCAGTATATGTACAGTAGTATTGTAAAGCTCATAGTGCATGATGAAAATTGTGCCATCCCTGTGTGTCACTATCTCATATCCACCATCATAGTCTCGCTATCTCAGATCTTACTATCTCGCAAATTCGCTGTGTTTAAGTAGATGCCTTTGACTGGTTACTTTGGCAACAAAATGTGTCAAATTAAAATTAACAATAGTAATGAATGCTCACAGATTGCGTGTGTGTCTACATGTTATGCATGGTATAATGTAGTCTAGTATGCTTGTGGAATTACTGTATGTAGGCTTCTCCGCATTTACTGAGTGTATACTGTATATCATTCAAATGCAGTTTCACTTGCACTGTGAGGTTTGAACAAATTACAAAATGAATGACATTGATTAGAAGCAAGAACAGTAACTGAATTGAATTGAATTATTCAATTCTGGACTGGAGCTTCTTTTCTTTTAATATAACCTCTGGATCAATGGAAACTTTTTTCCTTGTTTTCCTGTTAAAGTTACACCTTAGTACAACAATCTGTTTTTCATTTCTCAAATCTTTTAAAATAAGAGAGTACTGTTTGTTACTGGGTTATGCTTGAAGTAGTTCATGTGATTCAACACACAGTCCACTTCAGCTTGTTCCTCTGTTCATCTTTTTCATCTTCTATGCCAGGGCCCTCAGTTTTCCTCCAGCCAACTGTGCCATCTATAGCATGTCCACTAGGCTTACAAATAGCCGATAGTTATAGCTAGGGGTGTAACAGTTCTGAAACTGCTACACAAATGTATGAATGCATGAATCCTGTCCCATGTTTTACCAAAGACCAAAAAAAATAAATAAGTAAAACAAATCTAATACAATAGTAAACAAACAGTAGCACCCATTTTCAAGCATGTTTACATTTTTTGATTTTTTTTTCAAGGGTTTAAGGTTAAGTTTTGAGGTGATTTATTTTATTTTGCACTCTGTTGTACACATGTTCATGCTTTAGTGTTTAGTTTTATTTCCTGTTCATGTTAGTTGGAATCGAACTAAACAGTCATGTAGAGCTAGATGGCAACATGAATATTATGAAATCTGAAGTACACATTCAAAAGACACAAAACATCTGTTTTCTCCCACAGAGTAGTGTCTGCATCACTTTCAACCTGATCTGCATTTTCTCTCTGCCATCGCTCCAGGGTTCTGATTTTATAAACTTTTTATAAACAACTCTTGAGGTAGTGTGATTGCCCCATAATCAGCTGTTTAGAGACTAATCTTTCAATCCAGATCGGTCTCATTAGCTATCACCAATTCATTTCAAGTAGAGAGTATTTCACATAAATCATTTCAGAGAGTGGCAGAAGGAAGAAAATAAACTGTCTAGGACCTGCTATTTTGTTTCTTTATCAATCAGCAATTAAGCAGAGGTAGATTATGGATGCATTGTAATTGTCTATTTACTTCACTGTTGCTCCTCCTTCGATCTTCATATGCATCCATTTACTCCAAGGTTACTGCTAGTAAAGTGTTAAGTATCAGATATAATTTAAATTTACTGAAATGTAAACATGACATGACAAAGCAATGTACAATGAGCTAAACATGAAATATGTGAAATATGAGCACAAGTACTTAAAGATGCTTAATGAAAAAGTCAAACTCAAGAGACAGACCAGAGAAATGGAAAACTCTCTCAGGAATGAATCAGGTGTTGAATCCCCTAAAATTAATGTGAATGAACCTAAATGTTTGTGTTCAAAAAATTCAAGATTCAAGTAAAGCTCCTCCAAGGTGCATTAGGCACATATTACAGCAAAGCAAAGTTTACTTATATAGCACTGTTCTAAACCTATGTTATAAAGGACTTCAAAGTAAAATCAGTGTAAAAACAACAAGATTTTAAAGATATTGAATACTGATGAACTAAAGTAGGATTGGTGGCATGTTTCAATGGCGTGCCACCAATCCATAGTGAGGATGTGAAGGTGGTGCAGTGAACGTATGAGTTCATAATAACATGGTCTAGTCTGACAGCACAAACACACACTGACTTGAATATTTGCAACAGACTGCTCCACAGCTTCTACTAATACATAGTGGCCACTGTTTTCTGTGTGAGGGGGATGTGACATCAAGGCAGGGGATGCCAGTAGGCTTAACAAAGTGGTAAAAAAAAAGCTAGTTGTGTCATATGGGTCAGTTGGATACCCTACAGACAGTAGCAGGAGGATAGATTCCTCAGCTCAGTCTTAAACAATACCACCCACTCTCCATAAAGTGAGCTGATGAAACTGTGGTGTACCTTAAGCCTCCAGCTCATCTGCCTGAGGTAAACTGTGGAGTGTTTGAAGTGCTTACAACTCTTACTTATGATTCTACCTGTTTCAGTTGCTAGGAGAGTGCTGAGGTCTAGTTAGAAAAACTCCAAGGATTTGTGTGAACCCGAGTTTGTCATAGAATGCATTCTTGGTAGAATCAAAATATGATTGTACACTTTCTGCACTAATTTTGCCTGTGAGGGCCCTTTCATATTCTACTTAACATAAGCAGACGTGAATGCTTCCAGCTATGCAAGGAGGGTTTGATGCATATTTGTGCAGCAAAATTTTGTAACATGATGTAGTTTTGTGTGTTTGTGATTGGGGGCGCTAATGCAAATTCTGTACTGTGATTTGACTCTGAAGTTTTTTTTAAGTTACTGTCTACAGAAGGACTGTTTCCTGAGTAAACAAACTTTGTTTGTTTGTGTTCATTGGCACCTTTATTATACAGCAAACACTTTATTAATATTGTGTCACTGTTGATCGTGCATGGAGGGCGAAGTGATAACATTAATTAATTTACCATCTTTGGGCTCTTTTTTTCTTTTGCCAATGGTTATTTTAGCCAAAGTGAAATAATGCACTCCTTTTTGTTGTTTCCACTCTTCTAAGATATCTGACCTGACTGGAACCATGGGACACTGTCTTTTGCTGACCCCTGTTGGTTGAACTGTACTGCTAAGACAAAGGTCTTAGTCGGCAATTGAAGCATGTTCTTCGTGTACGCAAAATGAAAAGGCCCTTAATCTACAGCATTGTGAGTTGAGGTGTGTTGTGTAAATGCAAGACAGAGTGTTTGTGCAAAAGAGCAATTGGACTTGGATATAAAAACTTTTACAAAAGCTTGTCATGCATATTTGCACATCTGTCTGCATGTGCATCTACTCACAATGTGATGTGATGAACTTGTGCTATGAGAGGACATTGAAAGCCAGAAGCAATATTTTACAAACCATTTTTAGTTAGTGTTGAACTACTGAATAAACATGTTTTTTGTTGTCATGATTCATTTTGATATTTC
Source organism: Ctenopoma kingsleyae (assembly GCA_032353495.1). Classification (NCBI taxonomy): domain Eukaryota; kingdom Metazoa; phylum Chordata; class Actinopteri; order Anabantiformes; family Anabantidae; genus Ctenopoma; species Ctenopoma kingsleyae. The sequence goes on along the minus strand of JAUBNQ010000016.1, from coordinate 14,430,457 downwards.
TCCCTCTTAGCTCCTTAAGAGCTCACATTGCAATTCTTTAGACATTAATGAGTACTTTCCTGTATCACAGCTTTTGCAACAGCTATTGTTGTGCATAATCAACATATTCTTTTCTGTGCTACCTTAAATGTTCGTCTGTCAACACCTGATGCAACCTGTGAAATTTGTTTTCCCTCACAAATATGCCACACACACTGAGGAAAGAGAGATTAGGGCAGTCTGCAGGCAAGAGAAAGAGAGAGCGAGGGGAAAGCCTCTGCTTACTCTGCTCCCTGGGAAACCACTGTGCTGCTGGCTGCTAAGTTAAATCTCTGCCGCTATGCTACAGTCAGCGCCTGGACAGCATTTCCCAAGATGGTTGCATAACTTGGAATAAATTAGGCCTTCCTCCTCCACACTAATGCACAGCAAGCTAATGCCACAGGGAAGAACAGAGCAACAGGCAGCCAAACTGGAACACTGAATCACATTGTTGAAAAATCACATCCTTTAGATAATTTATCGCTCATCAATGTGCAAGAAATATCCGCTCTAAATCCATCGTTATGTCCTGCTTTTTCCCTAGCCCTGACCTCTGAATTATAGACTAACCTCAAATGTTTGAAAAATGAAAAACAAGATGCATGGTGAAAAACAGGCCACTTGGGAACAAACCAAATCAAATCAGGTTCTTTACGAAGTTGTCAGTGTCATGATTCACAATAAATATGTCTAGAAGTTTACAGTGGTACTGGTGGGCATGAATGATAACATCATTGAACAGCAGAATACCCCGAGCAAGCACTGCAGATTAGTGTCAGTATTAATCCACCTCATTTTCTGTTGGATAACTGCCTTAGATAATAGAAGCAAATAATTCTGTGTTGTATATGTATTAACATTTGAATTGTAATGAACCAAAGCTGACTCCGGTGAAGCACTGACACTAACAAGAAATTTTAGTGCAATGTTGAGTATTACCCATGATGGCTTACTCAAAAAAAAACTACAAAGCTGGCAATAAACCAATCTCAAAATGGAAATGTGAACAAAATAATGAAGAAGTGAAACATAGACGCAGTATAGTATTAACATAGCAGCCTTTTCCAGTAACACTGCAATCCATTTAAGTTCAAATGTAGGCCTATTTTATGTACTCTAAATCTAATGTGTGATTTGTTGCTATAAATATACCAATTAACAGAATATTCCTGTCTGCCTGAGGTAGGCATGGCAAGAACAACCTGCCAAAAAGAAAATACAAAAACATTCAGCACTACTTTTTTTTATACAATAAAATCCATTCATTCTATTTTCCCACTCATTGCTCATGGGGTTCACAGGAAACAAGGACAAGACAAAGCAGACGGGTTTGGACAGGTTGCCTTTGCATTGATACAGCTAGTTGCTGATTTTCAAACCTGTAATCAGTTTTGATTCTGTTGATTGTAGTCCAGATATGTGTTACATATGCAAACATAATGTCCTTTTTTGAGAAACGTGTTAATTGTGTGCTATACTCTGCTATAAACTGGGATACGACAACCTCTAAGCATTTTAACTTGCCACCATAACTTTTGAATATGGGAAAATACCCACCATTGTTTGAACTTCTCTGGCAAACCTTTTAAATTGTCTCATCCCTCTCCTTCCACATCTTTGACTGTTGCTTTTACAGTAGACATTAGCTTTTAGATGATCTAATGTAAACATTGGCATGGGATACAGCAAATGTTGACAGTGAGTACAACTGGTATTAACTGGCAAACTCATCACTCCAGCAGTACTGCAAAGACAGCAGAAATAATCTTTTCTTTAATTAAAACATATTTTTGCTCAGTGACACAGGGATACAACAGACATTAAATATGCAGCTGTAAAGAGCATTGGACCTCACAACTGATACAAAATCATGTTCAGTTAGATGTAGCTTTGCAGCAGAGGCTGCATTTCACCTTTTGATATCCACCCACTCCCTCCCACTACTGCTGCTCTCTTCTCAGCATGCAGACACTGGCTGATGTTGTAGTGATGCCACACACCCTGGGCACCTCAGTCTCTTCTCTACGCCCTTCAGCGGAAGAGAACACCAAATAAGGAGCTTATAGTCCATCACTGCTCACTGTGCAGCAGCCTGTAAGCCTCCCACACTACTGTGATTTAACACAAAAGATGCTATATGTTCGTTGAATAGCTAAAACATAATCTTCTCTTAGGGTTTAAGCATATTTCCGTACATATACAGTACATATTGCACAATGCAGAGCACTCAGTAGGAGAGCAAAATTATTAACTTAGGTATTAAGTCATAATGACCTCATGATTTCAGATGCACTGACAGTTTTACTCTTCAAATCTGGGTTCCACTTTAAATCTAAGTATAACAGGTGGAATAACCAGAAATTACATAATCCCTTTCACATTAAGTCTGCCCCTTTTTGTTAGGAACTAATCCCAACTTTTTTCAGGCAACATAACAAATGTCTTGTATCACTGCAGATGATAAAATATGTGAAAAAACTAAAACCAAGGTGTAGGAGGCTTAAGTTTGGCATCTTGCCTCTACTCATTCATGTCTTGTAGCAAATGTTGATACATCTCCATGGAAACTGGTCATATGTACAGTACGTGGTCATTGCAGTAGTCTCACTTTGTACAGCCTGTGTGAGTTGGAATATTGAGACAGCTGGTAAACTTTAGCGATCTTTGTTGCGTAGGATGTTTAAACCTCATATCTTCCTCAACATATTGTTCTGAAATATATGCTCACACAGTGATTATATATACTATTAATTTATGTGTATACCATGGCTACCACAAATTATAGGTAGATATTTAGATCCTTTTTAACTATGTATTGTGTACCCATGCAACATTTCTTCATTAAACTAGTAAAAAATAACAAATGTTAAAAACTGAAATTTACTAGTCTGCATTGAACAGTAGCACATATATCACTGAAGCTGTGGCCAAAAACGACAAATAGCTACAGATTGATAGATACATGGATATCAAGTGCAGCAAAGTCACACCATGGTAACAACAACACTGACAGAAAACATCTAGAATAACACTAATAGTCAGATGTGTTTTATGTGTTCTATTCAACATAAAAAATATCCTTACACATTAAAAAGTGTTGCTCATTATCAACAAAACTGATTGGAAATAATGTCAGAGAAGAAGAAGCTAGTGTACCATATTTAATAGAATAGAGTAAATACATCATGACTTTCCTAATGTGACTGTGGTTGGGCAATAAACCAATGCCTTTTTCACTATTTTTGAGTAAATAAGAAAATAAAGACATTTTTGATTTTATCTGTTCTGCATTTGAGTTGTGTTGTCACCCTGTTTGGCCACAGCAAAGATGCATGTATCTCATACCTGTACACCTTGACTAAGAAGCAGTGATTTAAGTAATAAACAGTGGAAGGACACAGGCTAAGAGCAGCATGGCCTGGCAGGTACGTCTGCACTGAACCACAGAACACACATTGGACTTTGTGGGCACACAAAAGGGCATTCTCTGTATCTGTCACATTTATTATGTTATTTCTTGGCCACTGATTGACAGTTTTCACCATCCTCAAGCAAAGTCATCCAGTCTTACCACACATAAGTTGCAGAGAGATAAAGTGACACTAAAATTTTTGTTATCATTGTATTTGAAGTCTTTACACAGTAATATTCACTGCACGTTGGTAATATGTGAAAATATTGATTTTGTTTTGTACAATATCAAGATAATAATACAGTGTGTTATAACATTCATTGCTTTTATGTTTGATTTTTATGTTTATAAATGACAAGGAAGATCAAGCAGATTTCAGTCTGTTACAACCAGCAATTTTGGTAATGTAAATCAAACATTGTTAGCTCTTTGTTAGTCTGTATGTACACTAATCACTAATTCAGCTGGTTTTGCATTTAAAATTGTTGCCCCATCCACGAGGATGCTTAAGTGAATTGATCCACACGTCTCAGGGATCCAAGTGAGAGAAGACTAAAACTTTAATTTTTAGGGATTCACAGCATCGTTAAGCTTACAGAAAGATTGTTGATTGTTGCAAAACCACAATCTAACTTGATGCTAAACGTAATGCTTTAATTGCCTAAACTGAACAACATAAGGGACTCTGACACATGTCGACGACACTGAACCCTTGGCACCTTCAGTATAGCTGCTAGTCCATAAGAATTACCAATATATCAATTAATAAATTATAATGCAAGACATGGAAAGGTTTCTGGTTTTTATTTTAAAAAAATACCCAAATGATTAATTTAATTTGAAAATGGTAGCAAATGAAATTAACTTTAGCCTTCAACTTTCACCCCTACAGTCATTCTTTATTTCAGTGGTAGACTAAGACTAAGGTGTATATTACATCTAATGACGTCAATGTGAGCAGCTATTTAATCCCATGAGCTGCATTTTTTTCCAAACTGTCCACGAATAAGCCTTTCACCATTAGCAGGGACCTTCATGTCAGCTAAAGACTCAGCCTTGAATCCATGTCTAATCTTGAGCTTGTAAATATATTCAGCCATTAGAATTTTTATATTGTTGTTGAGCACTGAGTGCAGGTGATGTGCCATAAAAAGCTAAATTTTAATGTTGTTTTTTTTTTTTACATACTTCCGTGTAGCAATATGCCTAGCACTCCGAATACAAAGATGGATGATGCAAATTGAAAAATGTTTTCCTTCTTTCCTTGCTGCCAACATCTTCTGTCACGGTTATGAAGAGGGTTTCCACGTGTGGGAATTCAGAGGTGCACCACTCTCTTAATTAGGCTGTTTTGTCATGTACTGCTCCATCTGTCTTGAGCCTTCTGCAGCAGGGGGAGACAGAGAAGGGATGAAGGGTGGTGTGGGGAACAACTCCTCCCCCCAATACCTGTACAGCCTGCAGCAGATTGTAAAGCAGTCAGTGTGAAAAGTTTAGTTTTGACGATGGCTAACAAAATGTGATGCACTTGAAATATGGAGGACTCCTCTGACTGTGCAGAAGACGGATGAAAAGATCCAGCCTTTTGCTCCTCAGACAGATACAGAGAGAAACTGCAATGACTAAAACTAAACAACAGGCTTTAAAAAAAACAAAAAAAAAACAAAAAAAAACTAAACAGCAGGATTGCCCCACCCAGGAATGCTTGCAAAGACAGAAAAGAAAATTAAAACTTTGACATTTTAAATGCAGCATCTAGTTATTGTATTATTATATCTACCGATGGGATAACTAGCAAATAAACAGGGAATGAATTATGGGGAGAAAAATATTCTTGCCTCAGTGTGTTCCTGTGAAGCACATAGCACTTGACGTGTCATAAATGAAAACGTAACTGTCCTCGTTATTAATGGCGTAAGTTATTCAGAATAAAAATTTGCAGTCAGGTTATTTAGTTTGCATTATTAGTATTGTTGAGATGTCCAGGCCAGGTCACACCATTTATCTCACACTCAGGAGATAGTAGTATAAATGCTTGTTGCTGTGGAAACCACCTATCTAACACTGATAAAAGGCTGCTTTGTGAAGCTAAACAAAATGTATTAAGAATGACATTATGACATTAAGTATTTTAATGAATTTAAAAATATTAGGGTTAATACTACAAATTAAGTTTAAACCTTAATTGTAAGACTAATCATGCTGAGTTTATTTTAAAACATACCTTCTAATTAAAAAATCTTAAAGTCAATAAGGATTGTTAAATAATTGAGTGTAAATATTGACCAAATTTTAATACATTGTGTTATGATTGTGATTACTGAATAAACTTGTGTAATATGGCAGAAGATATGGCTCTCAAAAGCTTTGAAAAAGAGCACTGAGACAAAAAGAGATATATGATATAGTACATGTTGCAGAATAATTTA